>OX393584.1:30580683-30924761 GCA_947652605.1 Elmis aenea | reverse complement strand
CCGGTGTCAGCTACATGATAAAAGGTTGACAATGAAAGTCTTAATAATTAATCTCCAAATTTATCTTGTCAATGTCTTCTGCTGGTAAGAACAATACTGGGGGTTTGTTTAAATCACTCATAGAATAAAATTCCGAACGATCACAAACAGGATAATAAAACTCGGTCTTTTTTTTTTTGCGGCATTTCTATCCTCATCCTATTCCTTTCCGTAACGCTTCAGCTTTCCGCTAAATGTTGCATGGACCTGGACGTACTGGGCTTTTATACATTTCATATGAACTCATATAACAAACTAAACTAGCATGTCTAACATCACCGCATTGTCAACGTGGGATCAGTTCACTTTTGCTAGCTCCACGTATCTATAGATTATATTCAAAAGCTCAGTACTTCTTCTAAATCTATGCTAAAATTAAGAAAGACTGAAGCTGAAAGGCACCATAAAATAGCCTAGGTCCCAAAGTAATGAGGTACATAAACTGAAGGTTGATAGTTGAGAACAATTTTTTCCCCAAGTACTTTAAAAATATTTTTTAAATATGCATTAATTACATTTCAATCCAAACACAACAATATTATTATGAACTGAATAATTTCAGAGATATAGACGTTGTTCGATACGACCAAAAACAAATTAGTACATACATTTTCATTTGACTAGTCGAAATTTTCTCTCAATCAGTTGATTAATTTAGTCTAAAAACAATCGAACATATAAATCACCCTTAAAGTACCTATGATATAAAACCTGGGAATCGAAATATCGAGTTGTAGCAAAAATTTGAAGTGTAAAAACTTTATTTTAAAAAGTTTCTTAAGTAACCGAATAATGCGCCATCTTACCTTTGCTGGACTTTTTAGAGGATTCCACTGCACGGCAATGGCATTGTGTGCCACTTCTTCCACGCCACCTACCCCCACACAATTTTCGGTATCTAAAATTTAAAAAAAACAAAAATTAGGATACTGTCAAACATACTTTTAACATAGCCTCTTTATAAACTCACCTATCTATCTAAGCATCACTTGGATAGCGTGAAATGTAATTTAATAAATCAAATAAATTATTTGCACCAATGTTTTATCTACACAGCTATCCGTATGTACATATTTTAACCCTTTAATGCATACTGTTGTAGAAATACAACAAACATGTTTGACTTTGTATTTAGGCTATTTTAATACCTAGGACGATTAAATATATGCCGTTATGTATGTTGATCAGTTATCTTTCGCTAATGTACTTATTAGAACCGTTGTTAATTTTTGGAAGGGCGTCTCACCCTTAACCAGCTGACTATCAGTATCAGTCTTATTCTACAAGTTTGCTGTTCAGTTTAAAGTGATTATAGTGCAAATATTAGTTTAAAATAAATACCAGCCAATATTATAAGGTATGTAAATAACGTTTTGTTATATATTAGAAAAAAATAAATTATTATGTAGTCTTGATGCCACCAAATATGTATGTTGTAGATATACAACATTGGCTCATAGTTTTTGCTATACAGGGTTATTCAAATTTGAGGCCCACCATGGGGATCTCGCTTATTATAATAGCTAGAGTATAGGTTTAAATTTGGCAAAGTTGCTAAATTTGATGCTCATTGATAGTCCAAAGAGAAATTGGAAATATCTCAAACGGTAACCGAGAAAATTAGGAAAAACTGGAAAATGCGATTTTTGAAAATCGTCTATAACTTCTTTGGAATTTGAAATATTTTAAATGTGTAAAGACATTGCCCAAGCAACTTTTCAAGCCGAATCGAATGGTGGTCACAAACCTTAGTTATATTTTTAATCATCCACCACTTTCACAAGGGGCTGAAAAATGCGAACCCTTTTGGTTTTTTCATCAGAACTTTTTGGAGGTTTGAAATTTTGCAATTTCAAAAATTTTCTTTAAAAGCTTGATAATTAAGATTTTCTTTATTGTTTTAACTTTTCCTGCAAACCCTACAGTTTGTGAGTAAAAAATTAAATGAGTAAACATGAACCACTAAATACTCTAAAATAAAAGGATTCATTTTGGTGGTTCCCATGGTTTGTTAATGCTCATATTGAGTCAAATTGACGGGTGTTTTCTTGTTGTCACTTCTTAAACTTCAAATTGAATTACACCTGTCAATTCTTCCCAATATGAACATTAATAAACCATGGTTACCACCAAAATGAATCAATCGTTGATTATTTTAGAATATTTAATGGTTCATGTTCACTCATTTGATTTTTTACTCAAAAACTGCAGGAGAAGTTAAAGAATAGAAAAAGTTTTTTAGTAAATCAAGCTTTAAAAAAAAATTTATTGCAAAATTTCAAGCTTCCAAAAAGTTCTGATCAAAAATGATTCAAAATATAACTATGGGAAACCTTTTAATACGTACAAAACATCTACCAGATATCGTTCTTCTACATTTATCCAAATTTGAGAAATAGAATAAAAACCTAATTTTACCGCTCCTTTTGAGAGGGGGTGTAAGTAACTCCAAAAGGGGATGTTCAAGGGAAAAAAATTACATAATAGTCCCCCAATTCTCGATAAGGAATTATCTCCTGAATTTTTTTGCAATATTTAAGAAACACCCGGCATAAAGAAATAATGTTGGAAAAGATAATTACTCGGTGGTGGCAAACATAAAGCCATGAAAAAGGCACATGAGACGCGCAAACAGACAAAAAATAAAGAAATGTACTACATAAAGGCATATTAATTTTAAGTGTGCAGAAAAAATATCAGGATAGAATCACAGAAGAGATTAGTAAACATAAGGAGACTTAATAATATGGGAATAGCAGAACTATGGATTATGTTTAAAATTATAGCCAAAACAGTAGCAGCAGAAGTATGCGGAGTAACCAAAAGTACAAATATAAAGAAGCTAACTGCATGGTGGAACGAAGAAATAAGACAGGAAGTAGAGAGTGAAAAATATGTGTGGAAAAAGTATCTAGACATCGATAAAAATAGAGAGGCTTACCAAATATATAAAATACAAAGAGACAAGATTAAAAGTACGATAAGGGAGGCAAAAACTAAAGAATAGGGAGGGTTCTGTGAGAAGATGCTAAGAGATTCGAAGGGCAACGTAAAGATGCTCTACAGCACCATACGACAATTGAGAAAAGAGAAGAAAAATCTCCTGAGAAATATAAAAGATACAGTAGGAGAGATGATTACAGAGAAATTTGGTATTATAGAGGTGGAGAGTATTTCATGGAGTTTTGCTAGAAGCAAGTAATGAAAAATATACACATAAAGGAAATAAAGAAGAAGAGGACATTAAAAAGACAAAAATAATAAAAGCATTAAAGAAACTCAAAGTAGGAAACGCACAGAAAGTTGACCGTATCAGACCAAAAATTATCAAATAAATACATGGGAGAGGAAGAAATCGAACTGTACAGAATAATCGAAACAGTGCGGAAAAAGCGTGAAATTGAAATACCAACAGATTGGAGAAAGACAGTTCCGATTCCTATGCATAAAATAGAGGACTGCACAAACTGTAACAACTATAAAGGACTGTTACAGCATACAAAATTTACGAAAGACTCAGAGCAAAAGTAGAAACAACTATGGGAGATATTTAAGCAGGATTTAGAGCAGGAATATTAACCCAAGATTGGTCTTTGTGATGAGACAAATAACTTAAAAAATAAATAAGACAAGCCTTACCTCTAAACTTTTCAAATTGTGTTTAGTTTCGTTGATTACAGGCTGATTTTTAACAGTCTTTGCACGAGAAGCAAAACTAAAAAAGGAAAAAGTATTTATTACACCAAAACCGATAATAATTCTACATCAACTCACGCCAATGTAGAGCGGGTGCAGTTTACGGAAGTTGGTTGAACGTTAGCAATTACTAGGGTGTTGGAATTGCCACCCAGAGACTGCTTTAGTAGGCTTGTAAGTTTTGAATCTCGAAAATTCACAAACGGGTTTCCCTCGCTTAGTTGGTGGATAACGAGGGCTAGTGTATGTAAGGATCTAAAAATATTTTAAATGAAATTCGCATCGTACGTGCTATTTAACAAATTACTTGTTGATATGGCTTCCTTCTTTAAGCCGAATACCAGTGACATTGGTTTTGGCCACTCTTTCGAAACCAGCCAGATCTACCAGATTTATTTGTGACAATTGTACTGGTGTTTTACTTATGGAATCGTCCACGCTATGTGATTGGATGATCTGCAAGACAGGATTACATTTAATCAGTTCCTCAACAAACAAAAATTTGTACGTACAATTCTAAAGATGCCATGTGAACGACTACTACGCTCATTCATTTGCGTGGCTCCAATGTGGCGATTTCTTTCCCCACGGCGCATAACAGTAGTAACTTGTTGCACGGAATTTGCTATTATTTTTGTAACGTCAACATCAACGTTTCCAGTTGAGTCTTCTCGAATTTTAATATTTTTCGAAACCGTTTTAGTATCATCCAGTAAGTCAATAATGGTTTCGTTATATATCTCTAGGTATGAAACCCTAGAAACACAAAATATTTGATGCTGATATTGAAGTATATTATGCTAGAATGGTGAGGATGATTCAAATCAAAATGAAGAAAGCAACAATGTAAAACTTATCAGCAAAACATATATTAAACAAACAAAATATTTTGAAAAAAGTTCAGTCCTGCTTGATTTTAAATCTCCTGGTTTTAGTGGCCCTTTTTTGCCGACCATATTAATAATAATAGAAGGTATTCAGCTGGACATGTCAACAATGTATTTATTTGTTGGAGTCTAAATACAGATAAGGAGTTTCAAGTAAAACAGTTATTTGTTTTTATTTAATAAGTGAAATATTGGAGTTCAATTCAAGAATAAAAGCAACAACATATTTTGTGGTAGCATACGCTTTTCTTAAAACTATACAACTGGGCATCACAAACATAAAGCACAAAGGTAAAAAATTGTACTAATAATTCCTGAACATATACATGATACCCAGTTAAGTATAATAATAGAATTACTTATTTTTTTGTGTGAAAAAATTTGCAGCATAAACAAGTAAGACTAAAAGTCAGCTATTGTTTTAGGTATATTTGAACTATAACTTAATTTAAAAATAAGTAATTCCACAATGGTGACCATAGTTACAAGTTATAACCAGGGATGGAATAAAGTTTTAAATCGTTACGTTATTGTATAACGTTATGTATTATTTGTTTTCGTTACATAACGTTATAAATAGCATTAAAAAAATGAATTGTTATGTTATATAACGTTACATAAATTATGATATACAGAGTATTTCTTAGATAATGCGGAAAAAAAATTGGGAAGTGATTCCCTATTGAAAATAAAGTGGGGTCTTTTGTATAAAATTTTTTTCTTAGACGTCTCCTTTCGGAATTACACCCCCCTAAAGGGGAGCGGTAAAATTAGGTTTTTATTTTATTTCTCAAATTTAGATAAATGTAGGAGAATAATATTTAGTAGATGTTTTATACTTATTGAAAGGTTTCCCATAATAATATTTTTAATCATCTCCCACCTTCACAGGGGGCTGAAAAGTGCAACCCCTGTTGGTTTTTTATTCAGAATTTTTTGGTGAGTTGAAATTTTTTTTTGTTTTGATTTGATTTATTAAGAACATTTTTTATTCTTTAGTTTTACTCGTAAATCCTACAGTTTTGAATAAAGAATTAAATGAGTGAACATGATGTTTATGTTCATATTGGGTAGAATTGACGGGCGTTTTAGTGTTGTCGCTGAGTAAACGTCAAAATGAATTAGACCCGCCACTTCGACCCAATATGAACATAAACAAACCATGGCAACCACCAAAATGAATCGTTCTACATTGGAATATTTGACGGTTCATGTTCATTCGTATAATTTTTTACTCAAAAACTGTAGGTTTAACGAGTGAAATTAAAGAATAAAAAATCTTCTAAATAAATCAAGTTTTCAGGAAAAAAAAATAAATGCTAGATTTCAACCCACCAAAAAGTTCTGATAAATAAAACAACAGGGGTTGCACTTTTCAGCCCCCTGCGAAGGTGGGAGATGATTAAAAATATTACTATGGAAAACCTTTTAATAAGTATAAAACATCTACCGAATATCCTTCTCCTAATCCAAATTTTAGAAATAAAATAAAAACCCAATTTTACCAATCCCCTTTAGGGGGCTGTAACTCAGAAAAAAGACCTTAAAGGAAAAAAATATATATAAAACACCCCTCTTAATTTTCGATAAGGAATCGCCTCCCGAATTTGTACGCAATATTTAAGAAACATGCTGTATAAAAATAATTTTTATTTGTAACTTTGAAATTATTTTTGGCATCTGTAAATGTAAATTTAAAAAATAGTACAAAATTACGTTGAGATATTTTATTTTCATTTTAATTTCTAAAATACACACAAAATATTATATCTTCTGAAAATAAAAAGATCGCCATATAAAAATTTAATTTATAGAGAATAACGATACAAAATAACTTTTAATGAAACGTTATCGGTTATTATAACGTTATAAAAATATCGTTACGTTATTGTATAAAAAATTATGGTTGAAACGTTATTAAAACGTTATCGGGTATCGTTACGTTACATTTTCCATCCCTGGTTATAACATACATTTGTAAAAATCACACAATAATGGGATATAAGCTTCTTACTTTGTGTTATCCTAGTCAGTAATGGCAATCGGCGTTCGAACAAAAAATTAATAAATTAATAGTAAATACACTGCTATCATACAAAATGTAGCTAGCATTAAATTAAAGTTAAATTATCAGTAAGTATCAAAAATCTTTCCATAAATCAGTTAAGTGTGAAGTTACTTTATTCTAAGCTAATTGAAGAAAACAATCATTGATTTATAAAATTAATAACTTCCTTAGTACTAATCTAAAAGTTGCCATCACATTTTAATTTAATCGAAATAATGTAAAGGGCTTACCAGATAGCAAATTCGCGTGTTTCACATTTTTCTATTAGGTTAAACAAATCACTTATTGTTTGAGGTATTATTCCTGGATCTTGAAGATTTCCCAGCATAGTGTGGGTGTGGTGTGGGTCTTTCCCGAACCAGTCTGACCATATGCAAATATTGTGTTGTTAAAGCCAGCGATTGCTGAATGAACTAGTTGCTTCACAACCGAACAGTATACTTCTTCGTTGGACTTGTCACTGGTAAATATATGATCTAGAAAAAAAAACACCTTAATATCCTGGTTGCACAAGTTGAAAAACATGCATTACT
This sequence comes from Elmis aenea, assembly GCA_947652605.1. Classification (NCBI taxonomy): domain Eukaryota; kingdom Metazoa; phylum Arthropoda; class Insecta; order Coleoptera; family Elmidae; genus Elmis; species Elmis aenea. The sequence continues at coordinate 30,917,538 of OX393584.1, read as the reverse complement.
TTTTCTGCTATAGTAGAATATAAAACATGCATTGTATTCCTCTCTAAATGAGCTTTCCGATGATGTGTCACTCGACGTATCCTTACATTTAAAAAAAAATTATTACGGGTTGTTGCACCCCTCTGGATGAAGATATACCAAAAGCAATACTGCTGAAATGTATCCGGCGAAAAACTAAAATCGACGTGTTTTCGCAGGTTTTACCGATATACTACTGTATTCCCAAGTTACAGAATTTATTCCAGTAAAAGTTTGCACCCTCTATGTATATTTTGTATGTCTTAAATATTCATATATGTATAACCAAAATTGATAATTAATAGTTTTTCCGACGACCACTATGTAAAGCGAGTCATTTCGCACGACTTACTACTACTGAAAATGACAAATTGCGCATGACACCGGAAATTGTGTGCAAAGTGCACTTTGCGTGTGTAAAGTGACGATTTCCGCTACATTACACACGCTAAACGCGCTGTCAAGTTAATGTGAAGAAAATCTAACCTCACAATATCTACACAATTGTCAAATTAATGATTTTGTCTGTGGTCGTCGGAAAAGCATAGTGTACAACACGTGCAGAATTAAATATTTCACACTCGTATGACTGAGCCACTCGCCTGACGGCTCGTGGCTCAACTGTCATACTCGTGTGAAATATTCAACTTTCAGCACTAGTTGTACAATATACTATTTCATTATAATACATAGTACTGTAATGTAGCTTTTTAGACTAGTTATGTTTAAGAAATTGCCTAAACTCTGTATTTTAAGTAGTGACATCTTTATTTCTAAAAGTATAACAATAACTTATCTAACAAAAATTTGTTTTATCAAAAATTAAACTCGTAAACCGGTTTCTAATAACGAGATTCTATTTCATTTGCCAGCTATATTTTAACGTGTTTGTCAGTAAAATTTGTATCGCCCAAAAATATTGTTATAACAATTTTTAATATCTTTTTAAATTCGTAATATGCTAATCTGCTAATACAATATAAAAATAATTCAAGTTTTTCCTTTCACCGTTTTTAAAATCAGCAGATTAATTCAAGAAAAATCGGCGAAACATGTAGGATCTTTTTCAAAAAGAATTTTATAGAGAATAAACCTGTTAAAAACCAGCAACTTTCGTTTAATTTCAGTCAAATAGAACAGCAATTATTTTTTTTTCTATCTTTATCTCTCTGTTTATTGGGGCGGCGAAACGTACTTTAGCACGCGGCCGGCCAAGTACTCAGAAACGGCAATGATGATAAGAAATGTATTACTAACTTACCGAAAGTATAAATTTCGCTTGTTTTCTGATGAGATTCTTCATTAATTCTATAGATTGACTTTTGACTAACATCCCAAGTCTTTAAAAGATTTTTTTCATCTTCTAAAAGCGGTCTGATTTTTATCGCTACTTTAATAGTATTCAGAGACATTTTAGTATCTGAAGTTTTTTTTGTCATATTTTATAATTTAACAACTCAGTAATATTGATAAATATATTAAAAATTGCAGTACTTAAAACACGTGTGTATAACCAGAACTGTATCTAACAAAAAACTTTTAAAATTCCCCACCTTCATGAGGACAAATCACGATAAGCCTCTATAACGCTTGCGTGTACGCTTGAACTTTTAAATTTTTAAGTATTCCTCTGTCGTTACTAGTATGAACTCAATGCTCACTAGTCAGTTTAAGCGAAGTTGCCTGTAACGTGGCGTCAATGCGGCAAAAATTTCAAACACGAATCAGTAAGGTGAATGATATAAGGATTTATTGAAAATGTTGTAACAAAATTCTATGGATAGATACATAAAAACAATGCTTGTTTTTGTGTAGGTGCTTATAATAAGGCGCCATGATGTAAATTGGGGCTATTTTTAATAATTATAATTTAAGAAATAACGTTTAAGAGTGTTTAATGATTCTGAAAATAATTTTTAAGCGTCTCTCGTATACAAGCAAAGTGCTCCGCCTATTGGAATAATCTTCTTCTATGTTGGAATAATGTCAAGGAGGTGGCGTCCTCATTGGTGATATTAAGAAATACAACTTAACTTCATTTTCGTCTATGCGCAACATAGAAGATGCGCAAACGATTTAAGTAGGTGGGGGACTTAGCGCCTCTGAAACTGAAATTCCATTTTTACTTGTGCACGTTGCGTTGCAATTTTTGTTTGGGATTTTTAGAAATTTTTACGTTTAGGTTAATTTTATGCTTGATAACCATCCATAAAAGAATATAAATATTTGTCATTTGTATATGCAATCGTGTTTCATTGCAGTTTCTGTGACGGGCAGCGATAAAGGGATTGCTGAATTTGAATGTTGTACTACATCGATTACAATTTAATACGGCAATAATCTTTTTTAATGATTTTTTAGCTACCTTACTATTTTAAATTTAAGTGATTACTATCTACGTATACAAAAATACCCTCACATTTTTATTTATATGTTTATACAAAATTAAATAAACAAATTATTTTAGCAATAAGATATGAAAAAGCATTTAAATACAAATATATTTATTGTATAAAAAAATATTGCTGTACATAAAATTTACACATTTCTAACTATTTTACTTATACAGGGTGTTCCAGATTACATTTCCAGCATGGGGATCTCGCTTATTATATTCTTTTTTCTCTCGTAACTTTTTTGTTTTAATCGTTAGAACAATTTTATGCTTTCTGAGGGTACTTTTTAATGGAGAATGTAACTGTTATTTTAGATTATTTTTAACACCTACCATTTTCGAGATATTACCCCCCTAACTTCGTTTTTTCTTATGGGCCGCGAAGTTGGCTATGGAATAGTTGAATATGCTTTTTTTTTCTCTTTAAAATAAGGTATTACTTGCTGCAACTATTTTTATAAATAAGTCACAAAATCAAGAAAAATCGTATTTAACCCATTACTTATTAAGCTATCTATGAAAATTAAAACAACTAATTAAATGTCAAATGACAGTTACTATTTGTCTGCGGTATCATTTATTAGAATTTTATAGTATTGTTGTGTAATTCGATAGTCTTTGTAGCAAATTTGTTATCATATAATTATGGGCACGTTTACAACTAATTAAAAATGTTATATGTTGAAATGCTAATTATTTGCAATAGAAACTGTGTAAAATAAATAATTCTAATTAATTATTGATTTGTTTTGGATTTTTGGTTGGTTTGTCGAAAAAACATATTCTTTTAAATTTATTTCCAAATTTTTGTAATTAGGCATCCATCGATACCTTTTCTCGGGATATAGCTCTAAGTATATTCGCTTAGCTTCTACACAGACTTTATGGCAAAGAATGTAGCATCTCAAGATGTCAAATTTTTCGCTATTTTTAAATGTGGCCATCATTATAACAATTACTACAAAGACTATCACAACAATAATATGAAAGGTAATTGTCACTTGACATTTAATTAGTTGTTTTTTGTTTATATTTTCATAGATAGCTTGATAAGTGATGGGTAAAATACGATTTTTCTTGATTTTGTGACTTATTTATAAAAATATATGTAGCAAGTAATATCTCATTTTAAAGAGAAAAAAAAAAGCATATTCAACTATTCCATAGCCAACTTTGCGGCCCATAAGAAAAAATGAAGTTACTTTTGGAGTTACACCCCCCTAAGGGGGAGCGGTAAAATTAGGTTTTTATTTTATTTCTCAAATTTGGCTAAAAGTAGGAGAATGATATTCGGTAGATGTTTTATACTCATTGAAAGGTTTCCCATAGTAATATTTTTAATCATCTCCCACCTTCACAGGGGGCTGAAAAGTGCGAACCCTGTTGGTTTTGTAATCAGAACTTGTTGGTGAGTGAAAAGTTTGCAGTTTAAATTTTTTTTTAAGTTTGATTTATTTAGAACGTTTTTTTATTATTTAGTTTTTCTCGTAAAATCTACAGTTTTTGAGTAAAACATTAAATGAGTGAACATGTTCCATTAAATATGTTTAAATAAAACGATTCATTTTGGTGTTACCATGGTTTGTTTATGTTCATATTCGGTACAATTGACGGGCGTTTTAGTGTTGTCGCCACGTAAACGTCAAAATGAATTACACCCGTCAGTTCTCCCCAATATGAACATAAACAAACCATCATGGTAACCACCATAATGAATCGTTTAATATTGGAATATTTTATGGTTCAGGTTCATTCATATAATTTTTTACTCAAAAACTGTAGGTTTAACGAAAAAAGTTAATGAATAAAAAAACTTCTAAATAAATCAAGTTTAAAAAAAATTAAATTGTTAAATTTCAACCCACCAAAAATTTCTGCTAAAAAAACCAACAGGGGTTGCACTTTTCAGCCTCCTGTCAAGGTGGGAGAGGATTGAAAATATTACTATGGGAAACCTTTTAATAAGTATAAAACATCTACCGAATATCATTCTTCTACATTTATCCAAATTTTAGAAATAAAACAAAAAGCCAATTTTACCGATCTCCTTTAGGGGGGTGTAACTCCGAAATGCACACAATACAAATACACACGACAGTGAAATACTGATTTTAATATGGACAATTTAGTTGTCAATACTGTAGATTGTGTAGATAATAGCTCAAATCAAAAACCATAGTTTAAATTAAACAACTTCATATTTACATTTAAACTGGATACATGGGCTGATGTTACTACGATATGGTTAAATGTTGTCAAAAAGTTTGACTGGGTCAGTAAAGTTAATAAAACTAGTTGTAAGTTAGGAGCTTTCAGGTGTTCAGTTGTAGTACCGGTAGGCACTATAGATGCTACATACACAGAGGCGGATGTAACGACGAGCGCGCGCCCTGGGCCCCGACTTTTAAAGGGCCCGCAAAACCCAGACTTTATTCATATAAAACTATGGGTAATATGTATTTAAATTTTATTTGTCTCTCTCTTTTTTTTAAGGGGCCCAATATTTTCTTCAGCGCCCGAGGCTTCAGCCGACCTTAATCCGCCTTTGTACATATACAATATCAACGAATAAGTCAAAAATAAATACACAAAGATAATGTTATTGAAAGTGAATCAGGAACATCTATTTTAAGTGGAAATGCTTGCGAGAAATTGAACTGAGTAAAAATAAGATTAGGGGAGACCGGGGCACTTTCGACACTTTTTCATTCAAGAGACTGTATTACAACAAGTACACCTCCTAACCCACTGAGTTTATTTCTTATAAAAGATGGGGGCTTTGTTTAACATTATCAGGAATTATTTCATCCCTCACTGGTGTCGACTTTTTTTTGTGGGGTGTTTTTCAACCTGATGCAAAATGACGAAAGTAACCCACCAGTGGGGCACATTAATTTTTGTAATGGGGCAGTTTCGACTACCCTCTTTTATTAGTATTTTCTTCTTAAACCTTTTAGTGAAGGTATATTATATACCTTTTTAATGGTAATTATGGTTGAGGAATCATGAACCTAGCATTCAGATAAAGAAAGACAAAAAATTTAGGTGAACTTTACTTTATAATAATTAAACAAAATGAACAAAACAATCATTCTGGTGATCTGGCAGGTCTTTAATTATATAACATTGTTGTATTTCTTAAAGTTTATATTAAAGGAAAATATATTGCGAGTCCTAGACGTGCCTTTGCTTTCATTAGCCTTCAACTTTGCAACTATTTCACTTCTCTCGACTGTAGCTAGGTCTTCAATGTTTGGAAATGAGAAGCAATTTGACTTAGCTTTTCTTCTCAAGAATTTAATTTCATACTCTGTATGCAGTTCGTCACCTCACCAACATAGTATCTTACGGTGGATTTGGTACAGAATTTGACCAACACAAAATCTTTTCTCTGAATGACTTCATCGTCCAAAAGGGTTGGAGTTTCGTCAGTAGATTCATCGTCGCTGAGACCTATCCAATCCATTTCTTCATCTTCTAGATCTGCTTTTCCCTCACTGTCACTGGATGACGAAAACAAAGGCAGAAACAGGTTTTTCTTGCATATTTTCACCTTGTACGCTCCCTTAGATGTGCTTTTTTCACTGGCTGCAGCCTTTTTTCTCTTTCTTTCCTCTGTTTCCCTTTCCTTTTGTTCCAGTACCAATTTCTCTGGTGAGTCTGTAGAAACTTTCGATTTTGCTTGCAGTCTTCTCCTAGGTTTGGATGATAGGCTCACTTTAGGTAGAGGCCTAATATGTTCTGGTGTCGGTTGGCTATTTTCTCCTTCGTCTATCAATTGTTGTTCTGGTTCTTGGTTAAAATCTTCATTGCCATCGCGGCTGGTGCCGGCAACAGGTTCTCTTATTACTTGGTCATTACTTTCGATATTGCTTTGACTCGTGGCGGTAGCAGGTGTAGGTTTATCGTAGACATCTGTGGCACTAAAATCAGCATTTTTATGTTATAGAACGCTGCTGCGCCTTTTGTGCTCATAACTCTGTGCAGAATGTCCCTTATCGCCGAGGAAACTTTGTTTTCGTCAATGTTGACCCTGGATGTTTTTTTATTGTACACTCGCACCATCTGTAACCATAAACGCTCCCTTTAGACGTATAAAGCATGTAGGCCTAAAGGTTCAGTTATGACGGGACCTATACATGGGGTACATTCGACACCATGTCGAAACTGCCCCCTACCATGAGTGTCGAATCTACCTCATCCCTTCCCGCCAACAGCTCGAAAGGACAAAAAGTATGAGTTGAAATGTAGGTTAGATCTTTTGTGCCTAACTTATTTAATAAATAAACAGACTCCCTCCTGTGTTTATTTAATATAAGACAAGCTGTGCTAATAGAAGTTATGAACTATTAAAAAATAGGTGTGACTTACCGTTTTTCTTTGATTTTCACTTATTATTTATTTACAAGAGATCAAAACTCACTAGCTTTCTCAAATTCTAGATTCGCCATGTTAATTTATAGTAGAAAACTGTACCTAGTTACTTTTTCCCGCCAATTGCTCATTTTAAAAATTAGAATGGGGTGTCGAAACTGCCCCAGTGTCGAAAGTGCCCCGGTCTCCCCTAATCATCTTACGGCGAATATAAAAAGCATTATTAAATGGAAACCTTTAATAAAAAATAACTTGATTTGCATGTACGACATAAAAGTACAATAGTAGCCAATAAACATAATTATTTTTTCTATTAAATAAGGAATTTTGAAGGTTATAAAACAAAGGTCGAAAAATTTAAATTTTAGTGTATTTATTGAAAGACCTATATAAACATAATCATCATCTAATGTGCAGCGGCTGTCGCCTTGGAGCGTTTAGATGACTTTTCCACCGTAGTCTTTTTTGTTTTCTTTTTGCCTTTGTTTGCAGCTTCGGGAGAACTTTCAGCTTCTGTCAACCACATTTCAATATGACAGGGTGACGACATGTATGGATTTATTCTACCATGAGCACGATATGTACGACGTCTTAAACAGGCAGCACGATTTACCTACAAAACAAATTTTATCCAGTAAAAAAAGCGACATACTACACATTGATCAGGGTTGATTTAGAAGATCAACTTTGAATTACTACAAAAAGTGGCATAAAAATGATTTTCCAAGCTTCCATGTTAAATGATGTACACTCAAACCTGTTTTAAAACAAATTATTTTTACATGATTTGAAATTAACATGGTTTAGATTACCGTTTGACAAAATGTGGTACGCATATACCCCTGGGGGCGTGTGAAAAGGTTTTAAAGGCTACACAGCAAACCCAAAGTTTGATTCGCCGTTGATGTATTTTACGGAATTGATATATAATGACGATAGATCACAACTGACAATGTAAGGTGACAATACAATACAATACATACCTGTATATGCTCTATAACTAGTCGATCAACATCTAAACCACTGTAGTCGGCATTGCTTTCGGCATTTCTTAACATTTGCAAGAGAAATTCTGCAGACTTTTTGGGCCACCGTCCCTGAGTGGTGCCCCACTGTTTAGCCTGGGCGCACCTTCCTACACCTCCGTTGAATCGTCTGAATGGAACACACTCTTTGAAACCAATCACATTCTTCAAATATGCTACAGCGCGTTTTAGGGGCATTTTCTTGATAGCATTTGCAGTTTCGCATGTGTTCTAAAACGAAATTATCAATTGTTTTCTATATACAAAGAGTAATAAAATTATCAAGCGTACACAATTAACTTGTACCAAACAGTATATTAGTTTATCGGTCAAAATGTTGGTTACATTCAAAAACTTATGAGACCCATAAAGCTAAATACTACATAAAATAACCAAAATGAAAATATGATTATTGTTTAGATTTTCAAAAAATAATGCAAATTAGACCTGCTACAGGATATTATTTTCAAAAGCAAACCAATTTTTGAATGTAAATAAAGTGCTTGAACAACCATATTATGTGTAGTGCTAGGTAAATGTGTACATAACATAAATGATTATAGGTGCACATATTCGTTACAAAAATCTGTCAAGTAATTGTTAATATATATTCTGTTATAAGTATTTAAGAGATGTGCCAGTTGAAAATGTACGATAAAACAAAATCAAACAGGCAATCAACACAATACTTAATTTAAAAAATAAAGAATACCAATTGTACAAATAAAATTTCGAAACAAAGTGCTAACACTTTAAAAGTTAATAAGGACATGAATACTGCTCGTTTATATAAATAATTTAATCCTGCCTTCAAAGTTAAAGCACAAGTCAAACTTTGAGGTTATGGCACACACTTTCAAACCTTAATAATCTATTGTTTGTTTTAGACATACCTTAAAATGTACTCGCAAATTTGAGCCCCGTGCCTTGCATGACTTGGCTGGAATTTCTGGTTCTCGCGAGTACCGGCCCATTTTTCACCTGTAAAAAAAAACTTAACCCTAAAATAAACATATCGAAACAGAAGACACTTTTCACCACAAAATTTAAAAATTACCGTGAAATACACAAATAGCTATCAAAAGCGATACACAGAATATAACAATATAATCGTTTCAATTGAGGATGATGCACAAAAACTTAAATATAAGTAGAAAATTCACAATATCAGCATACCTCTTCTGTACACTACACGATAAAGGCACGTCAGTGTCACATCAACACGCCGTAAGGCTGAAAGTCACTAAAGCAATTGGCGGGAATTTAAATTTTAATATCAAGGCCAGAAATATCACTTAGTGCTAAGTAAAGTTCAATATATATTTAATACATTACCATTACAACAAACGAAAAATCTAAAAATGAATAATGATTTACTAATAAACAATAACAACAAAGTCATTTAGTTTTAGTACGTTATAACGACTGATTTATCATAACTATTTGGCCGGAATAATATTTAATATTCAGTACAAAGGCTGCGTCTCTCTGATAAAACCCATTTTAATAGTAAATAAAAAATGAATTCAACTAATTTTACAATAAATATTCTCAGTTAATACTCAAATGATTGTTTATTGTATTTCATAAATTTCATCTCATTTATAGTTATGTTTAGTTTTTTATTTTCTGTACAATATTGTTATCTTTAACAGTTTATTTAAGACTTCTTTTAAATGTTGCTGCTTTTTATCATTTCATTTAAAAAAACTTAATTTATCTCTTTAAAGAAAATTAAAAGGACTAAACACTAAAGAGTTGTTATTAAAACCTGTATATATTTTTTCAATTTCACTTTTAAATATAACTAATGAAAATGAAAGTCAAGACGAAACTTTTTAAATGTTGATGAAATACAGTTGAGACTTAAAAAGCCATTATTTTATTCTTTTTAAAACATAATTACATATCGGTCAACAGGTTTTAACAATTTACCTCAAAATTAAGCAAAATTTTAACATATACCATTAAGATTTGCAATTGTCTTTAATATAAGTTAAGCTTCGTGTAAATTTTTTCTATGTGAGATTTTGTTATAGCTTTATTATTTTATTTGTAAAGACTTACCATTTTTGATACTGATTACAAAAGACGACTGTTAATTTGACGTTGTTAAAGTATTTTAGATATACCTATACACTCCAAAAATATTTATTATTTTGAATAAGTTGATCTGTTAGTTGATTTTGTTTCCTAAACAAATATTACACGAAGATTTAAATATTTAAAAGCAACATCAACACAAAAAAATTGTTTAATTTAAGCATTATTGAGAAAATTGTGCTTCAGAGGTGGTCAGTCAATCTGGTGCTGTTCCTATCTGTAAATTGTTCCTGTTGAAATTATTTGTAACTCGTCATTTTTTTTATGAGAAATAAAAACAAAAATTCACGTCTTAAGGCTGGTACAAAAGATACCAAAACATATTTTTTTTTACAACAAATGCTCAAAATGTGCTTTCATTTTTAAAGAAAAACAATTATTGGATTACATTAGAACAAAAAATGTCTGATATTAAATTCTTTTGTTTCCAAATTAATTTTGTAAGTACATAAAACTTTGACTACTTGTATTTCCGTAACCAAATGAGATAGGACTTATGTTTATACAATATTTTTTGCTCAAAATGACCTCCCCAATAAACTGTCAAGAATTTTTTTACACTCATTATAAATCCGCAATTTTTAAGCTCTTATGATGTTCTATGGAAGTAATATGGCTAACATATGATTAATTGTTCTATTATATTTGTAGTCCTCGAATATGTTGATACAGTTAAATTTTTGTTATTCAGCAACAAAAAATTGTTAACATTAATGTATCTGTGAGTTGTATAAGCTTGTTCGCGTAACACAATAAGCCTACCAAAATCTCTCATAATATAACGAATGAATGGTAAAGTTTTTAGGGTAGAAAATTATAAACACACCAATTAACGAGAAACATTTGTATTGACAGGCTTAATAATAATATAAAGAAAAAATTAAAGCACAGCACTGAATATAAACGCACTTACTAAAGAATGCAATAGATAAAGACTAGTATATAATATATAAAACAATATACAAATATGAAAAATACACTTCATGTTATTAATGCTGAAGAATAACATACTATACATACATACACTTTAAAATGCTTATAACTATCAGTATAATACATACTACAAAGTAAACGCTAACTACAATTTATATAAACAATCTATATGATTTTATACTATATACCTTGATTTTGTTCACCACATATACATGTTAATGAAATCACATCAGTGAAATATTTAGCATTAATTACATCACAACTTCAATAAAATCTGACTTTTGACTGCACATGTTTACCATTCAATTAACACGCTTTGAATTTAAAAAGTAATACTACAAATATGAACATAACGTAAGTTAAATAATTACAAGATTAAATTTGTATGCACTCATAAAGGCAATTGCTATACTTCAATTGTTTTGCAAAATAACATAAGTTTCAACACACTACAGTAAATTAATATACCGGGTGTCACACGTTCATGGTACACCCCCTTTTTTTTCTTTACTTTTGATTTTAAATAAATAAAATTTTAGACATATGATATATGCAAAAAAACGGGCTTTTTGAGCCGTTGCACACATTTGTTTCCCTTCCGGTTTTACCGGAAATGCCCCCAACTTTGTTATTTTAAATGGAACACCCTGTATATTTTTACATTTTTGAAAAGAGGAAGTGATTTTTGATACAACTGCACTATTTTCGTTAATTTTTATAACCTCAATATTTTTTTAAACAAAATTTAGTTTTTTATTAAGGGTGCCGTAACCGGCACAAATTGATTTTTATTATGTCAAATAATTTGAAATTTTTGAAGTAGATTTTTAATAAAAATACAAGTTATTGTTATCGATGGATTCGTTAGAAGATGATCCATTTAAATAACCGCTAGTACCAACATGGTTCCATTTAAAAAAATTGACTTTTAAAAAAAAAAACGATTCCTCAAACTCCAAAGCCGATTAAAGTAACCTAAATGTCATTTAAAATTTACAAAAACGTTTTTTGGACAATTGTTGGCATAATAAAAATCAATTTGTGCAGGTCACGGCACCCTTAATAAAACACTAAATTTTGTTTTTAAAAAAATTAGAGGTTATAAAAATTAATGAAAATAGTGCAGTTGTATCAAAAATCACTTCCTCTTTTCAAAAATGTAAAAATATACAGGGTGTTTCATTTAAAATAACAAAGTTGGGGTCATTTCCGGCGAAACCGGTTTTTTGCTCATATCATATGTCTAAAATCTCATTTATTTCAAATCAAAACTAAAGAGAAAAAAAGGGTTGTACCATGAACGTGTGACACCCGGTATAAGGAGTCGGACATATACAAGAAGCATCCAGTTTTATTTAAAAGGCATAATGATTGAATATTAAAATTTTCGCCGACTCTTTATGATGTGATAAAACAGAAAATTTGGGCTTTTACACAACAATGCAAATTTTCACTCATCATTTATAGTAAATCATATTTATTTTGAACTTTTCATTGACTAATAAACTGACTTATAATTGAATATGATCACGCATTATTATTTATTATGATTGCAGCATTCCAAGTAAATAATTGAAATATAGGAGTGTTAGAAAGTGCTATAGCCTTAGTTATACTGTAAAGTTTTTATTCTATTTAAGTTGGCATTGCATTATATGTTTTATAAAGAAATTTATAGAATCACAACATTGAACTATTAATAGTATATTTGTAGAATTTTAGAATTATACACCTTATAAATTGTTGTACAAGATTAACTTACAAAAGACTATAAACCGAAAACTGATAATAGCTTCAACAACTAGGAATTAATTCCATCGAACTATAAATAATTATTTAAGACAGTAATAGGCAAATTGTGTAAGCTAACAGTTCAAAACTGATAGTAATAAGTAACTAATTTAGTTGATTATAAACTTTGAAATGTAACTTTTTAATTTTTATATGTGCCTTTTCAAAACGCAGAAACTGCAGAAGAAATATTTCACAAGCTAACAATTGCTAAACTATAAAAACTAACATTTGGTGATATTTTACATAAATAAGCAAATTCATGAGGATATTATCAGCAACTTTAATAAAACAATTTTCAATCCACGTTATATTGGCATTCGGCTACATAAATAAACAAATAATGAAAATAAAAATAAGCTTTATAATTTTCGAAAAACATTCAACGTAAGTAAACACTTTCAAATGATGCCGGTTGAAACTTATTATTATTAAAGTTACACGAATTGATGGGGGAAAAAAAGTAAAAATAAACATCTTAATATATTTTTGCTTAACAAACGTCAACTGCCACGTCGGAAAAAGCGAGCGAGTCCCTGGGGCCATGCTCGTTTGTTTGGCAATAGTTTAGCACTGAGCCGAGAGTTGTATACAATACACACGGCGCCCGGATCCCGACATGGTGTGAGCTGTATTTAACTCACTTGTCAAGCAACGTAATAACGACTTTAACACTGAATTAAATTTAAATGAGGCTCCTGTTTACGTATGGTTGAAATTGAAAGACATTTAACAAAAAAGAACTTGAGGCATGAAAATTCCAGCCCAACTGTAACTAAAACTACACAAATTTTGTTTTTATTTCTACAATATTAGCACCACAGTTAAATAAATGAAATCAGTCTGTAGAAAAAGATATAAGCATCCGATCGACTTGGTATATTTCTTAGTATGTTTAAGATACATATAATAAATAAGTTACAGATGATAGGTACATATTCTTGTGTTTTAGGGGTGAGTGTAGCACGTACAACAACTTTAATTAAAATAGTTCACAGTATTAAAATATTGTATCGAACTGATATAGAGTGTAAGCAATATTGATAATTTCATTGAATATTACAAGATTCTCGATTATATCAATTTACAAATTATATAAGTACACAGAATAAAATTATATGTGAATATTTTGAATTCTTGACTTCCACAATGGCAAACATTTCTGTATGTTGCCAAAATTTATACAATTAGTTCAATATTCAATAATGAGTACAATAGAAACAAATTTACTCAACAATAAAATGAAGTACTACATTAACAAAGCAAAATTTCAAATTGGTACATATTGATTTAAGATATTTTTCGAGCTTTAAGGGGAGTGAAGGGTATTTCACACGGAAGCTAATTGTGACACACTCAACATGTAATACTTATTAAGTGTATGAACGTCCGTTGTATATAAATTGTAAAACGAAGAAATAAAAATCTGGTATTACTGGACGGTATATTTTATTTTTTTAAACATCTACTAATCCTACGTTTCGCTCCTTATTTTTAGGAGCATCTTCAAGGCTACAATTTATTAAAAAACAAAAACAATTAATTTATAAGTCATGTTTTTATCTTAATATTTAAAATTATTGTTTTAATAGAATGAAACTAACAGTATTAAAATTTGAAAAAACTACATTCATAAATAATGTACAATAGGTAATCACAAACAACATTATTTTGACAATAATTATAGTCTAAATTTGAATATAATACATATGTACTTATTTAAAATACTTACATTGAGGCGTGGTTATAAACAATAAAAATACATGTTTTAGTGTGACAATTAGTAAATCTCAGTACCAATAATAAAAAACAAATACTGTTGGATATGTTTTATACATTAGGAGTATTATTTTAAGTTTTCCTATAAGTAAAGCCAGGCCACGTTGATGTAACTTGTAAATTTTGATATAAAAATACGTAAATTCAAAAATTTTTTAAACACAATCTATTCATCAATTTTATCAATCATCATAGTTCCATAAATTAGATCAAGCTCGTTATGCAACTTTTCAACATGTGTTTTTATTGTTAATAACCATGCCTCAATGTAAGTATTTTAAATAAGTACATATGTATTATATTCAAATTTAGACTATAATTATCGTCAAAATAATGTTTGTGATTACCTATTGTATATTATTTATGAATGTAGTTTTTTCAAATTTTAATACTGTTAGTTTCATTCTATTAAAACAATAATTTTAAATATTAAGATAAAAAAATGACTTATAAATTAATTGTTTTTGTTTTTTAAAAAATTGTAGCCCTGAAGATGCTCCTAAAAATAAGGAGCGAAAGGTAGGATTAGCAGACGTTTAAAAAAATAAAATATACCGTCCAGTAATACCAGATTTTTATTTCTTCGTTTTACAATGTAATACTTATAACAGATATAACCAAAACACAAATAAAAACAAATGCAGTTTTTAGGTTAGACACTCTCAAAGTTTTATGGGTTTTTGTTAAAAATCTGTTGTTGTTCATAAGGTTTTTGCTGTAACTGACTTTTGTTTTTCGGTATGTAAACCTTGTTAAATCTTTAAAAATTAATTTCAAATTTGTACTTTTAGTTCAAAAAAGATGACATTTACAAGTGTTTAGTACTCAGAATTTTGTTGCTTTTACTTGTGAATTATTTGGCAAATTCATTACCTAAAAGACTTGGTGTTTTTTAACTTCCACATTGAAATCTCGTTTATTTGTACCCCTCGCTCTGTAACTTAATTACTTTAAGACATCACGTAACGTATTTGCAATTAAAATTTTGGCTTTACAAGTCTGGACCTTAAAACCCGATGTGCAACGAATTATCAAAGCAAAATGTGGCAGTCAAGAATTTAAATTTAATTACTACTTGTGCTAATCTATTATCTTTTCTAAATTTTGTTCTACATTACAAAAAATAATATTTCTTTTGTTGGCGTTTTCAGCATATTGACTTACGATCTATTAGAGGAATTCGGTTGTATATCCATTGTTTTGCAAACCCATCCCGCAATATCTACATCCTCTGATTCAGACTTTCGTATCCATTCATGGTTCTAAAATAAAATTTTACATTAGTATACACCCAAATCAAGTCAGCGTTACAATGGGATCCCGGAGAAAAGAGGAGATGTGGCAGACGCAGGTCAAAATGGATGCAGGAAGTGATAGACAATATATGCAGGGCAGGGGTTAGAAATTGAAAAGAAAAAGCAAAACATGGGACAGAATGGAGAAAAGTTGTTCTTAGCATATGCTAATAGCCTTGGACTGATCCTCCCAAAATAAAGGATCTAAAAAGCTTAAAAGCGGCTAAGCCTGACTGGGGGGGGAGGAATTCGAAAAAACCTAGGAATAACGGATATTAAGAAAAAGATTAAGACAAATCAATTAAGGTGCCTTGCACATCTACTATGCATGCCAGAAAGTAGATTCGTGAAAATAGGATGGAAAATGAAGATGGAGAAAAAAAAGACCAAGAATAAAACGGAAAACAAAGTGAGGCAGAGACTAGAAAAAAAAGGAGTCGGCTGTAAAGATGTGCCACAATTAGCTAAAGAAAGGTAGAAGTGGAGACACATAACACAGAAATAGAAAAGCATACCTCGACACCGAAAGGTACAAGAGGAACCGATTAAGAAGAATAACATTTAGAATTAATATGATATTAAGTATTAAGATGATCAAAATTCAACATGAAGGAAGCTAAAGCATAAATGTGACACCGTCCTTAACTTTTCACAAGACTCATATTCAACACAACACACCATTCTAGTAAAATGTTTTTAATGTAAAAATTAAACAAAGAAAACTTACCATAAGAGTTTTTAAATCAGCTCTTTCATCAGGATTTTTCTTCAAGCATCTGTCAACAAAGTCTTTAAATTCATCACTAAAGATTCCTGACGGCAGCTTTGGTGGCGGCTCATTTACAATATAATCAAGAAGTTCAAAAATTGCCATTGGTCTTGGCCCATTTGTATGTCCCGGGGAATCTCCATCATGATGCGGACCAAATATTGCGGCTAATGTTCTAGCATCAGGTGGTGGAATTGGATACATCCCTATCGCCATCTCAACAAGAGATAATCCTAATGACCAAATATCACTTTGTACTGAATAATGAGTACCTTGTAGTCTTTCAGGCTGCAAATAATTAAACTTGATATTATTTACCATATTAAAAATATTATTACAGTACACTATTTCTATCTTTCACTATATCATCTTAATTTGGAATTTTAAAGTTTGCATAATTATTTACTAAACGCAATAGATTTTAAACCTACATATAAAAATTTAAATGAAACTAATTAGTTTGTGCCTCAAAAATTATTCACGTTTGCACTAAAATCTTACGCATTTAATTAAACAGAACATATTATTTGACATTAATGTTTTTTTAAAGAAGTACTTACAGACATGTAACTTCTGGTGCCCACAAACGAATTTGCCATAGAATCTATAAGTTGTCCGGAAACTCCAAAATCACAAATTTTTATTTCTCCACTACTATTAACTAGAATATTACTAGGTTTGACATCACGATGCATTATAGCATGTTTATCTCGTAAATAGCTTAAACCTTTTAAAACGGCAGACGTTATTTTTCCCAAAATGTTTTCCGGTATTCTTCCTGCTTTTTTTAAAATCAAGTCGAGTGAACCTGCGTCCATATACTCCATACAAATACTGATTTCACCATCACTATAAAATGCACCATAAAAGCCGACGATATGGGCAAAATTACATTCATGCAAAACTTTCAGTTCTCTAATTATTTGTTTTTTAATAGCGGGCTTCACTTCCAAATGAATAAGTTTTCTCGCCATTATAAGTCTACTAGACTTGTGCCTAACTTTCATAACTACCCCTCCATTTCCAGAACCAAGTTCACCGAGCTTTTCAAAATCATCGTCACTAAGTTCACCAATTTTCTCCTTTTGACATAAAAATACTTCGATTCGTTTTCTTTGTGTATCATCCATGTCCAGTTCCTCCAGACGAGCTGTTAAATTGTCAATACTGGAATTCCTGACTAAATTATTTGTGCTATAAAGAAATATAACCTGTAGAATGTTGTTTTGTTTAATCTGTACAATTACCTTGTTGTTTCTTGAAATGGCACAGCAGTTGGTGTAACAGTAGGCGTTTGGTCGATAGAACCCGGGGGAAGAGTTAAATTAAGTTTGTTTTTCGACATTGTATTAAATTCTCTTCTCAACATAAATTACAAAAATTATTACTTAACACGTAATCATAATTTGAATTGTCAATGTATGTCGACGTTACCAACGATTTACAATGTCGTTACGTTAAAACACGTATTTTACTTTTCATCTCGTAATTACTTATATTTATCTAAAAAAATCGAAAAGCCACAATCCCGATAACCACAAATAAAACAATGATTTTAGGTGATGTTATGCACAGAACACTGTTATGCCACAGCACAGTGGGCAAATTAGAAAATCATTATTCACAGAACTATCGTTCAACATCAGATAGATGGCGCATAATAAAATTTCACAAACAAATTAAACAACACAGTACGTATTCGAAAATCCTGATTATTTTGGTTTCTGCAAATAAAACATTCATAAGTTTATTATGGTCAATATTCTAAGAATTCAATTAAAGTAAAATCTGTTTCATCTGAATATAACGAATATGCATTGCATAGTAAAAGAGCTAAATTCAATTTAAAATTTCAGTTTTTTTAACAGCCAAATGGTATTTACAATACTTAACGCATTAGGTATCCTCGTACATACCTCAATTTTTCTTTTTTTTTGTAAACCTTCCGAGCTTATCTCTTGGTCGGCTTCTGCAAATAAAACATTCATTAGTTTATTAATAATATAATAAAATCGCGATATCTCAAAAAATATCAGTTTCAGGTATAAAACTTGGTTAATGTTTCGAAAGACAATCAAATTTTCTAGAAGACTATGCAAAAACAAATTGCGTTGTTGTATTTAAGGAAACCGAGTTATCGATGTTTAAACTTTCACAAGTTTGACCATGCGTAAAAACTAAATCCAAAGCATGATCTAGTGCCGTTTTGCAAACATCGTGCCCAGCTAAGGGCAGTTGCGATAAAAGAGTGGGTGGACCTTGTCCAAAAGATGAACAGATACTTACTCAGGATCAAATTGGGAATGGGAAGCAGCTTCTGGTTGGTGGTCGTTGCTGCTTCCCGCTGTTGTTGTTGTTGTTGTAGCAGTTGTTGTAGCAGTTGTTGTAGCAGTAGTTGCTGTAGTAGTAGTAGTTGTTGTCTAAAAAAAAAGGCATTGTTACAAAAATTGGGGCTTTTAATTCCGGATAAAACCGTCAATTACACCATAGGTTTGTTTCAACAAGCGATCTAAAACCAATGCATGTATAATTAAATGAACTGGTTTATTCGCATGCGTGAACTATGTACTAATAAATGTATTAACCAGTATTAGCCGTTGTTTGAACGCTTTTACGACTGGGCTAACTGTAAATGACATTTGTGGCAATTGGGTTCATAGAAATAAGCGCATCGCAAGGGTAAACACCTTAAGAATCCAGTACTAAATGAGATTGAGAGAGAAATATAAGAATTTTCAACAGTTCAGTTACACCGCACCGCGATTATCATATAACACGGGTCAGATATAACATCCGCAAACCCGCGTTATAACCAACTTTTTTCCATTACCTTCTATCTGTTGCTTTTGTTCTAGCTTGGCTCCATGTTATACCTTTTGGTTTTAAGTTAGTCCGCTATCACCTTGTTCCATTTCTTCCTTGATCGTCCGCGTATTTTATTTTCCTAGTTTCCACCTCCCACATCACTTTCGCTGTTCTTTTTTCTTTTATTCTCATTATAGACATACGTCCGAAAAACGTAAGTGGTTTTGTTCCAATTTTTTATCATTGCATTTCCAATTGTTAGGTTCTTTTCTATCATTTCGCTTTTTATTTTGTCCATTTTTGTCACTCCCTTTTTTTTATAGAAAATATCAGAATTTACTACTTTAAACTAAAAATAATCGCATGTATTCTGAAATATATCTTTGTTAAAATGAACAATTGAATCAACTGAATTTGCATCGCTGTCAATATGTTATTTGAAATTTCATATGTTGTATTTTAGTGAAAAAGTAACTCAAAATTGCTCATTATGAGAAATGATTTAAAAAAAAAGTATATACCTACATGGTGACCCAAATTTGAAGATCATAATCATTACAACAAAGTTTAAATTAAAATTTAATTAATTAGGAAATGATTGAAAAAACTTTAAAAAGTGATTGACATTTTGTCATTTTGCTTTATTAACAGACGACTTTTTACTCGCTAAAACAATGAGATTTTTTTTATCTTATGGGTAATGATTTGTGTCCTAAGATATAACACTAAAAATAATGTTGTCTGTGATGTTACATACTAGTAATAAAAACTTTAAACTAACCACAAAATATCGTCAAATAATAAAATTTAAAATTACAGTCAAACTAATATGAAACACGTCAATTTGTTGTTATCACACAGCGATTATTACATAACAAATTAGTTATGATGCACTACTACACAAATAAATGCAATAGATCAAACATACCGGTATTTGCAATCAATGGTCGAGACGTGTGAAATTATTTTTTTAATATCTGGACATGTAGACGAAATTTATAAAAAATATTATTTATATACGATATCATTAAGTTATGCAAAATATTATTTTTGAGCATATTAAATACAGGGATACTATATGTTGATACAATATTTTAGGCGACGGAAAAATGTGATACATTGAACACTTCAAATACAGTAAGTTCTTTTCCTTTAAATATAGTAGGCACTCCAGTAAATCTAAAATTTGTTTTGGCTTTTTCTGATAGGTTGTAACTCCGTTTAAGTTTAAACAATTTTTTTTTGCACTCTGCTAGTTTTTTTTAACAGCTACAGCAATTTTTTATCTGACGCCAATTAGTCTTTTTTTTTTGTCTGCAGCGCCCTATAACTTTGTCATTTTAAGGGGAAACCCCTATAAACCTTATATTTTTGTAAATTTTTTAAAGCACCCTTCAAAATTTATTTGAAGATACTACAGAAACGATGTGTTGGTTACTGTACAGTAGAGATAGGCAGTATCACTCTTTTTGGTGAGTTGATTCTTGAATTGAAATAAATACATCAACCCTTATATATTTGGAAAGGGAAAAAATATGGAATTTAAATGGGTCATAGACAACTATGGCTTCCATTTAAAAGAAAGGTGAGTTTGCGTCATAACTTTTTAACGGCGAGGGTAAAACAAATTTTTTTAGTACTATCAAAATTTTCATAAAATATCTAAAAATAATCTCCTTAAACTTTTTCGATATTTTAAACAATAAGGGAGATATGACATTATAAATATAACAAAAAAACAGTTTTTCTTTTATAATTCAAAAGCGGATATAATAGAATATTTTCGAAAACTGTGCTGAGCTGGTCCCAAACTGCACAGTTTTGGTAATTTAACCGTTTCTCTATCTTGCCTATTAAGCGAGATACCCATGCATCCCATCGAATTTGGACCACCCTGTACATTCACAAAAAACCTTATCGGAACAAAACAAAACACATTAAAAAACAGGAAAAACAATTGACTTTCGTTTTTATTATAATGCGATTTTAAAATGTACAACATATGATAATTACAACTAAAGCTACTTTTAAACTAAAACTAATAATGTATGTGAATCATAATGTAGGTACATATAATATTTTAGCTATGGATTTACACTAGGGAACTACATGTAAATGAAACGTAATGGGCATAAAAAACATTTAACTGCTAAAAGGAATGTACACAAAAAGTAAATAACACTAAATAAGACCGATTTTAAATTTACCAATAAACAGTTGTGTTCAAAGGTTCGTCAGGAAAGTGGTTCGCGTGTTGTGTTTGGAAGAAACAGACAAAGAAGACCTCCTCCGATAAGCAAGAATGCTACAATAAACGTTGGAGCTGGACAATACATATCCAGCAATGTAGCTATTACGATGTTGCCTATAATACCACCTAAACGAGCTGCTACCATAGAAATAGCTACTCCGGTAGCCCTAAACAAAAACACAGTTAATACTGGACATTGCCAATTTTATCGGATTTGTTCTTTACCTGAGATTTGTTGGGAAAATTTCTGTGATCAAACAGTCTAATGCAGCGTTACCACATGAAATAACTCCACTGAAAACAGCAGACACTACTAAATTGTGAGTTTTATTGTAGACAAAATACATAGACGCCGAACATATACCAGATGTTACCGTACTGAAAACTGAAAACGGACAAATATTAGGTAAATTTATTTACCTTGCTTTCTTTTGCTATTACCTAAGAAAAATTTTCTCCCAAGACGATCCATTCCTAAAACTGCTAGAATATTGCTGGGTATAGCAGATGCAACAGTAATGAGTGATTCCCTAAATACGGCGCTTTCGATGTTATCTGAACAGACTTTTCCATTTTGTTGGCTGCCATGACCAATTACATAATCTGTTACGGTACATACAGTTGCGCTCTCTCCAGGATGGTCACGGGAGAATTCATCGAATCTGTTGAACAGTTCGGGGAACCACATCATTAAACCGTAGTACCTAAAACGTAAAGTATTTGTAAGTTATTGCAACATGTAAAACATTCCGCAATCATACCCAATGTGGAAAGTTAAGTTGATGGTGATCGAAATAACTGTAAACCTTAAAATTGGCGAAACAAATAGTTGTTTGCTATTATCCAATATATCTGAAATCATGTTTTGGTATTTTCCTTTGGGAGTTTTATCAGGTCTAATTTCTCTCATCTGGATGTCTTCTAAGATGAGATGTTTCACTGGGTAGTCTTGTTTTTCTCTGCCCGTGTTCATTTTGTAAATTTTACGAAATATTTCCATGGCTTCTTCACTTCTACCTTGAGACAATAAAAATTTCGGACTCTCCGGCAATAGAAATAGTAGTGCGGCTACTACAAACGATGGAACCGCACATATGAGGAGAAATATACGCCAAGAATTATACACGAAATAATGCGAACGGAATCCTATATTTGTTGGAATAATAAGCCATGCCAGTCCGGCTACAAAAAGGTTGCCCAGTGTCCAAAACGCCGCCATGAACGAAAGCATAGATCCGCGTTTGGCTTTGGGCTGAAATTCTGCAAAGTATGACCAGATCACTGGCCCGCTACCCCCTAATCTGTAAAAAAAAATACAATATTAGAAACGGAAAGTTTTAGATTTGCATATACTTACGCCGCCCCGTTTAAAAATCGGAATAACATGAACAACTCATATGATTGACTGAAACTGGAAGCAACAATACACAGAGCGTTCATGAAAGAGATGGCAATAAGAACTTTTCTACGGCCTAGGGTATCTGCTACAGACCCCCAGGCATACGCCCCTGCCATCATTCCGATGAAAATGATGGAGTTCAGCCAGCCTTTGGCGTGAGTATCGAGATGTAGATCGCACTGTGCTGACGGTAGGATGAAGGACATCGAGATGACGTCCATCTCCTCCGAAGTGCTGACAAACCCACATACTCCTAGCAATAAGTAATGAAACTTTCCATAACCGGTGAGTTCGATGGCTTTCTCAAAGTCTGCCTTATCGCTGTCGCCCTTCTCAGGGTCCACCGGGAACTTTCCAAGATCTTTAACTGTCGGAAAATTGGCGAGCTCGAGATCTTTGGATCCGCAGCCGTTTGGAACGTGCTCGTCCTTTACATCACAGTCTGGGTCTTTCTTCGTATACTTGGCTGGGGGATCACCTTCTACCATTCTACGGTTTCTGTCGAAGTGTGGTTGTTTTTGGCGGCGAACAAAGTTAACGGCGGGGTACGAGGGCGGCTTTTATATGGGGCAACGGGCTTGAACAAAGTGCTGGGCTCTGCAAAAAAAAAACGACGTGTCACAACTACTGAAACATTTAAGAAAACATTTACGTTCACACTTTAAACACCAAGACACAATCAATGTTTACGTCAGTAAAGACAATAGTGTAAAAAATATGCAAATAAATTGTTATGTAATATGTTTAATGCTTTATACAAACCGCAAACAAATAAATTCAAATGCTTTTAAAACAATACTTATAGTCTAAAGAAGTTTAATAATCAATAATGAAATTGGCAAATAAGGAAAATATTTCAGTATATACAGGGTGTTTCTTAAATATTGCGAAAAAATTCGAGAGGTAATTCCTTATCGAAAATTAAGGGGGGGGGGTCTTTTATATAAATTTTTAATTAGGTGTCTCTTTTCGGAGTTACACCCCCTAAGGGGAGAGGTAAAATTAAGTTTTTTTTTATTTCTCAAATTCGGATAAATGCAGAATGATATTTTATACTTATTAAAAGCTTTCTCATAGTAATATGTTTAATCATCTTCTACCTTCACAGGGGGCTGATAAGTGCGACCCCCTGTTGTTTTTTTTATCATAACTTCTTGGTAGGTTGAAATTTTGCAATTAATTTTTTTTTTTGAAAGCTTGGTTTCTTTTTTATGGAAACTTTTTTATTCTTTAGCTTTGCCTACAAAACCTACAGTTTGTAAGTAAAAAATAAAATAAGTAAACATGCACCATTAAATATTCCAATATAATACAATTCATTTAGGTGGTTGCCATGGTTTGTTTATGTTCATATTGGATAGAACTAATGGGTTTTAAATATTGTTATGATTTAGGTCCAATTACAAACTATACAGATAATAAAAAAAAATCAAGTTATATTGTTTATTTGCCAAATATCTTTCTAATTATGCAA
Organism: Elmis aenea; assembly: GCA_947652605.1. Classification (NCBI taxonomy): domain Eukaryota; kingdom Metazoa; phylum Arthropoda; class Insecta; order Coleoptera; family Elmidae; genus Elmis; species Elmis aenea. The sequence continues at coordinate 30,893,127 of OX393584.1, read as the reverse complement.
TAAAAACCGAATGGTTCCATTTAAGTTTTTAAAGTTACTTCCGGATTTGGTCACTTCCGGTTTAATCACGAAAACCGCTATAGCGTAAGTCAATTCTGTATATGCACTTTTGTGATAAAAAAAATCCCATCTTTGTCAGACGTCGCATTTTCGAATAAAAGAGTTGGTACGGGTGGTCTGAAACACCCTGCATATGCATTAAAAAAACTTTCTTCATATGCAGAATGTTTACTAACAATCTCTTGTGCAACGTAAGATAATACGAATACCATGCCGGGCATTAAAATAAATTTTACAGATCTTCGATCCAGAAAAAACCGCCTACGCGCAAGGAGAACTACTAATTGGTATCCGCTACAAGTTGTAAAAAATAATGCGCTAATGCCATTCTCAGAATTAAAATTAATTCCTCCTTAATAATTTCTTGATTAAATGGTAAATTTTTAAGTAGGTTTTGATACAAGAAATATTTTATTCAGTATCATCTAAAAAGTCTAACACAAATAGAACAGTTTTTTGTTATAATTTGTCAAAAAATTATCATGACCCTTGATTTAAACAATTATAGAAATATTCGCTAAAATAAAGTGCCGTTATTTTAAGAGTAACAAAAACATTTTTACAGAAAAAAAATTGTTGAGAATTCAAACACATGACACAACACGAAATTTTATTTTTATAGTAATTTTAACATTCCAAAAGTCTGCAACAATTGAAAAGCGTTTTATTATCGATTTCTCAGAAAACTTTATTCTTGATTAAAGTTGGTGCATGGCTCTTTTAAGATAAAAAAGTTTAGTAGAAATTGGCAGTCGATAGTAACTTAGAAATAGTCACTAAAATAACTGTTTGTTTTTTAGAGTTACAAAATAGTTATTTATGTACCAAGGCAGTAAATGTTCTGCAATCGTCAAAGAAATAGCGAAAAATCAAGCAAATACATAAAGTTTTACTTCATCTGTCAGATTCTCATTCTCCTGTCAAATATGTATCTTTGAACAAAAGCACGCTCAATTTTTCTAAATTCAACCAATGAGCGTAGCGCATTTTTCTATTTTACTGCCTAAAAGTCTCGGCACTTTCGGACTAAGTCATTTATAATAATTTTAGAATTATTGTTCGCAAGTTGAATATTAATTTAAACAATTATCGTCTAAACAAAACAATAAAGCATGCATTTTTACTAGCTGAAACAGGTTTAGAGTTAATTTGCAAAGTCTTTTATAGCTGCGGTAATGCTAACACCATTAGTAAATAAATCAGTAACCACGTGATGATGTGTCTTTTATTACTTTATTAACTTTCACTACTCCAGGCGTACGTACACATGACCATGCGAAAAACACGCACTATATTTATTTGGGTTTTGTTTTCCGAAATACGTTTGACATGCACTGAGTTTATCGTTATTATATTGACTAAAAAATAACTTCGTGTGTCACCTATTAAATTGTAATATCAATAAGATGATGTAACAACATTTAACCTTTGCAACACTTTATAGAATCCGCGCCGAATATTATAAACAACCTCGAATAATTTAGAAATTGGCATTTGCTCTAAGAACGATAATGCGAAATTGGTATCGAGACTTTAGTTTTTCCACTTATCAAACATACCTTGTATGTAGTTACGAAATAATAAAACGATGTTTCATCTCATACCTGCAATAATCTTGTTTTCATAAACAAACCATGTTGTTACCAGTATCTGTTTTCTTTAAAATTTAGGTCTGTTGAAGTGTTTGTTTTGTTATCTTAATATCAAAATCTTTTACAAGTTTTATTTGCGGATGTACTGTTCGGTACCTAACGTTTACAAATACTCTCCAGTATAAAATATACAGTGTGTCCAAAATGTATGGAATATGCTATATATCTCAGTAAATATCCACTTTGGGGAAAAATGTTTTGGATAAAAGTTGTTTGGTACTTAGCTTTCCACCATTAGACAAAATTAAAGTTCTATTTTTTCGAATAACAAAAGCGCAATAAAAACAATTGATTTTTTTAATGCCAAGATACCTTTATATTATACTCATTTAATAGAGAATTTTTTTCTCTTTTCAATGATGCCAAACTTTAGTACCCTTACTTAAGCAACTTTTTGAGAAAAACGCAAAAATTATTTTAATTGATTAGTATTTATTCCTAACAAAAACATCATAAGAACTAATTTTTTTTGACGTAATCTACAATAAGTGTTCAAACTGTGAACCATTTACATCTTGGCAATGATAAAGTCGGTTTTTAAACCCGTTAATAACATTCCCAACCATTTCAGGTGTAATAGACCTCACCTCTTCTCTAATACGATCTTTTAAATTTTCAATATTCTCCGGCCTCTTAGCATAAACTTTATTTTTAAGGCAACCCCATCATTAAAAAGAGAAAAAATCCTCTATCAAAGGAGTATACTATAGGGGTATCTTGTCATTTAAAAAAAGCAATTGTTTTTCATTGAACTTTTGTTATTCGAAAAAACAGAATTTAAATTTGGTCTTGTGGTGGAATACTAAGTACCAAACAACTTTTATTCAAACCTTCTTCCCTAAAGTGAATATTTACTGAGATGTACAGGGTGTTTCATAATTGAATGCTGATCCTTAAGGGTGTTATTCCTTGGATGATTTTAAGAAAAAAAGTGCATATCAATGTAGGTCCGCAACCGCTGTATTTTTGAGATGAAGGGTGTTAAAAGTTGAAAAAAATATCGGTTTTTTCGTAATATTTTTGATACCGCTTTAGATATTTTTTTTGAATTTTAGTAGGTACTAATTAGGCATAAAAACACATTTTTTTCAGAAAAAAATATGTTCTATTTCTGACAATGAGCTTATAAAATAAACAAATTCTGTTTCTGGCCTACTACAACTAGATATGTACCTAACCCACCTAACCTATGTACTATTTTACTCTTCAAGAGTAATAGCCTTTTATTTTTTTACTCGAAAACAGTTCGTCGGACAAAAAAAAGTCGGAGGCCATTTTTACCAAGAGATAAAGCGAAATTATAAAAATGACATTTATTTAAAAAAAAAACAGTGGCGTGTCATTTTTTTTCATTAAAATTTTTTAAGGGCATAGTGCGGACGTCATTGTCAGAAACAGAACAATTTTTTTTTCGGAAATAAAATGTGTTTTTATGCCTAGTTAGTACCTACTAAAATTCAAAAAATATCTAAAGCGGTATCAACAATATTACGAAAAAACCCATATTTTTTTCAACTTTTAACACCCTGTATCTCAAACATACGACGGTTGCGGACCTACATTGATATGAACTTTTTTTCTTAAAATCATTCAAGGAATAATACCCTTAAGGATCAGCATTCAATTATAAAACAACCTATATAGCATATTCCATACCTTTTGGACACACTGTATATCTAGTTGCCGTGTGTTGTCAAATTGTATTGTTCATAAAAGCGTTCCCGGACACCAGACCCACGTATCATCAACATCAATCAAAATTTGACAACAAACTGACAGTAGTTACATGTATCTTGATTTGAAGTTGTTGTTTCTTTTAATTATTCTTTAAACTTTATTTTAAAAGAAAACCATGCACTAAATATTATAAAACAGTATTCGATCATTATTATTAGTACGATAGTTTCATAAATATTTATTGATAAAAAAAAGTATGCAAATACACCACTAGTTTTCGTGTAAAAATGTTATTATAATTAGAATTAAAAAGGCCTACGAATTATCTTAAATATCCTGGGTACAATTAATTATTATTTTCCGTTCTGCAAACAACGAAGATTTTTATTTTTTAAATTTATTAACAAAACCTTAAATTCACAACAATTGATTTACAATGTCCTTGGAAAAATTAACACACCGTATGATTTTAATTAGAAGAATGTTAAGAGCAAATTAATTACGCAAAAATTTTAAAACGCTTGTTTTTTCATTTCGTTCACAAGCTTATAAGTAACTGAATGATAAACAAACTTTAAATACAATTAGACATTTCGTAAACATCAACAAGGACTATGTTTTCATTTTTTACGTGGTAAAATATATAATTATACATTACAGCTGTTCTTAAAATTTTACAGTCGGAAGATCATTTTTCTAAAGGTTTTTTGTTGGAGCACAAAAGTGGAAGTGTCAAAAAAGTAGCAACTCCGGTACTTTTATACGGAAGTGAAACGTAAACACTCACAAATAAAAATAGTAGCCGAGTGAACGCAGCAGTAATGAGGTTTCTAAAAAAAATCCAAGGAAAAAAAAAAAAAAATAGAATCCGAAACGAAACATATAGAGAACAATTAAAGATAAAATCAGTTGAAACAAAAATACAAGAAAAACAATTGGGATGGTTGGGTCACATTTATGGGATGAAAGAAGAAAGGTAAACCAGAAAAGCCTATGGAGCAAGATCACAAGGAAAAAACAAAATAGGTAGACCGAGAAAAACCTGGCAAGACGAAGTTAAAAAAGCAGCAACGGATAGAAACACGGAAAGACATAAAAAAGCAAGCACAAGCCAGAAAAACATGAAAAAAACACAACACAACTCAACAGTCCTACACCTAAACAGTAGAAGAACTCATGACTAAATAATAAATAAATTTAAACGCTCATAAACAAAGTTCGTATCTACATTAATAAAAACTACTTTGTCAATTTTTTAACAAATCAATTCGGAATACTTATTAACAGATCTTCGGCTTTAACGTACACCCCCTCGCCTGAATTAGTCCGTTATATCTAGGTTTTACTGTATTCAACTTTTATTTTAATGACGCTATTATGGCTTTTGCCGAAATAAAATATTAAAAGTCTTTTTCGATTTTCGATTGTACTTTTCTCGATATATATAGTTATATATATATACATAATGTATCAGTAGGCAATCAAGATGTATTATGTTGTTTTTAGATACCCACATGCACATATATTGTAACTGCATACATATAATTTTTATTAAGTTCGATTATATCTACCGATTATGTTTCATATTTATTGGTTTTAAACGATTACCATAAATTATTTGCGATGTTGAAGAGTATCCAAGCGGAGGTTATTGTATTTTGTTGCCAAAATGCAGCATTGAATTGGAAGATTTAAAAAAGGTCAAGTACGAATAAACACTTTTCAATTTATTTAATTCGTTTATTGCTTTGCTCGATACGTATTTGGTAAAAACGTTAATTAAAGCATATATTCGCATTTGTGTAATTAAAAACAAACAAGGAAGGCATTTTTCGTAAAGAAGGCTACGTTAATTGTAAGTCTCATTAAATTTGCAGGGTGAATGTTTATAGAACGAGGACAACTCGTTGTCTTAAAACATTATGGCATTAACAATGTATTAGTAAACCACATTGCAAACATTTTATTAGACGTGAAAATCTTTAAAATTAATAACTTTGCGATATATTTTGTCTGAATTTCAATGACAATGTAACGAGGTTCTATATGTTTTCCTGTAAATACTTGTTCTAACGGTGCATTTATATTTGTGTCAAGAATTATTAACATAAAAATAGACGTATTCGACTTAAGCAAACAGAAATCAGAACAATAGTCGCCTTGGTTATCATTAAAATACTATTAACTCTAATTGGGACCTAAAGATATCCCCGTGCAGTTTGAACCGGATTACGTCTCGTTATACGCACCAATTTGTACTTAAAATCATTTCACTAAATACGTTAGAAAGGTATTAAACATAATCGAAGTCATTTTATAATATAATAATTTGGGTGATTACACTGGGTGGTCAAAATATAAGAGCGACCAATAAAACATCTTAGTGCTAATAGCCTCGAATCACAGATATGTCCAACACAAATCATTTCGAATAAAATTTATTTGATTTTTTTAAAATAATCAACATTTTAACTTCTTACATCATTTTAATGTATAGGGTGGGCAAATTTTGGTGTTTTCATGGGGAATCTCGGTAACTATAAGAGGTATCGAAAAACGGACCCCGCTTCCTCGATCACTTTTTTTGAGAAAAAGTTAATAATGGTGAAAACTAAAATTGGATATCGTCTTTTGTTTCCGAGTTATCGCCGATAACTCGATTCTTCGACTTTTCGTTTTATGACTATATCTCGCTTGTTTATGAAAATAAAGAAAAATAATTTTGACGTCCTACAGGCACTTTTTTGATAAGAATGCAGTGGCGTAGACAATTTTTCAAAAAAAATCGAAATTCGAGTTTACATAAAGTTGTGTTTTTTTAAATAGAACCCATAGTTGGCTGCGGCATCACGAGAAAGAGGATTTTTCCCCATTCCAATAATATGTGGGGTCGATTTATTCATTTTCCTTACATTATAGCAGAAATTAGGTAATTTTTCAAATTCCATTTTTTTCTAGTAGTAGGCTTATGTCGTTAAGAATGTACCTAGTTAAACAAACTGCCATTCTGTTGGTTTAACAGAATTAATCACGTTTAATTGTTGATTGTTTTGATTTTTGTACCTTAAAAACACGAAATGGTTTACGAGTATTACGAAAAGTATGATTGGGACACAAGTTAAAAATTTGGTGCTCAATTCAGATCTGATGAGAAAATTTCCATGGCTGTCTTAGCTAAAGTCATTCATAAAAAAATAAAACAGTAAACATGTAGCTTTCTTCTGTTATGGTTCAAAAATTCTGTTATAGCATTTTAAATTAGACCATAGTTTAGAAAATTTTAACTGCAACGATAAAACATGACGCAAGTTAACAAATACGTCAAAAAAATCAACAATACTGATTTTTTATGAGCTCAACATGGCCGTGAAAACAAAAATTATCCATAATGTGATAAGATTTTAAAGCGTCAAGTTTTACGAGTTTTACCAATAGCTTTACAGTAATTTGCCTAATTTTATGCAAATCGCGGCCAGGAATAATTTAAAAACATACGTATAATTAAAATATAACGCAATGGTTAATCGCATTTTTAAATGTTTTTTGTTATTTACAACTCTAAGTGCATTTTTTGCAACAAATAAAATTTTAACCTGAAAAAATGTAGTGATGACCATTCGATCCGGCTTAAAAAGTTTCTTAAAGCTTTAACACATTTGAAATATTTTGTACTCCAAAGGAGTTATAGACGATTTTCGAAAATCGTATTTTCAGATTTTTCCCAATGTTTTTGATAATCGTTTAAGATATTTTCAATTTCTCTCCGGATTATTAATGACCACCAAATTTAGGAGCTTTACCAAGTTTAAATTTATATTCTAGAAGATTGTAATAGCTAGGGTCTAGCTATTATAATGAGCGAGATTCCCATGCTTAAACTCCAATTTCAAACATCCTGTATAGTGTGCCGCGAAATGTTTGCGTTGTAAAACGTGTGCCCGCGACATTAAAAAGGTTGAAAAACACTGACGCAGAGGATACGTTTTTTTTTTATATCTCTAAAAATTACTTGTTTTATCTTTTTATAGGATATTGCATAACAAGACTGGTAAGAAGCATATTACGCATGAGTGGAAAAGTATTTCCAGTAGTGCGTAACTGCTTTACAACTCGTGTTATGTAGCTCACTTTTTCTACGAACACATAATACCTACGATTTTAACGGCTTATTGGCTAATATCCACATGTAATTACGTTGTCTTGTCAATTTTGACGTAAGTCTACTTTGACATTTCTAGACAAGTGTGCGTTTTGCTTACCGTGCGTTATAACTCACTCACTAGGCATGTAGGAAGTGTTTGACGTGAGTCTACTTCGAAACTTCGATCTTTCCAGACAAGTGCGCGTTTTGCTTACCGTGCGCTAGGACTTACTATGCATGCAGGCTGTACGGTAAGTCATTTACATTATTAGTGGTCGTAGAAAAAATGTAAACTAAGAGAAGCATGCCACTTTTCTCTTTAGATTTGAATTCAGCACGCAATTTGTTCCGATTTACCCGTTTTCGAAGATAAGCCTTGAATTTGTGACACCCTGTATAATGTTTTTCCAAAAGTATATCTCTTATCCAGCATTAACAGAATAAATAATTAAGATGCATCTGTAAACATATAAACAAATGTTATCGTGCAACTTTATTGTTTTATTCGTTGAAGCTGCATTTAAACGCAGTTTTAAGGAAATTAGTTGGATCAAAAATTGAGGAAGTTTCTTCACCCGATCATGACACGTATTGCGAAAAACAGTCGATATTTTCTATTTTGACAATAACTTTCAAGCAAACATAAACATTTTGCTAGTTTTTTTCTGTGCAAATAAATATTAACACTCAATTTGAGTTTCACGGGCGAACAAAAGAGAAATGCTATTGAACTTGAGAATTATAGATCAGGCCGTACATAAACTGTTCACCACCTCGACAGAAGGTAATTAATTCTGTATCGCAAAATATAAAAGCAAACACGACTTAACTGTAAAGCTTGTTTGTGCAACATATGTACATCATTTGCCAATTAGAAAATAAGTGATAATTTATGGACGACTAGACCGATATCCTATTGAGATGTGTTAACAATTTTCAAAAGTTTGTTACCTCAAAAACTATTTTTGCTTTATTCTATCCAAGGCACTAATATTTAAAAAACAAGGCATTTAAAACTCTTGCGAATAATTCAAATGTAATTTCTTATGATATATCATAAAATAAATCTTAATGAACACAAATTTGTTTAACACTTCAGCTTAGATGCACTTTTTTACCAAATCAGATTCGTAAAATATAAAGCGTTCAGCAACAAACGAGAATAGATCATTTTGGTCTTCTTCTGGCAATAAACAAAAATCAGTCAATGTAAATTAAATAATTATGTAACAACGAGCCGATTAAAACGTCGGAAGTATTACTATAAACGATGTGTACAAATTACTTTTACCATTGGAAACAAGTTAAACCTTTTTAATTGTTTTATTTGACAAAATATATCACAAGCGCAACTTCATATTTTCGATAATAAAACCATTATTTTTATAAGCGAAACAGAGAATGTACATAAATAAAATATATACAGGATGTTTCCAGAGCCGTCTTAAGATATTTGGCGCTCCTGGGCTACTAACAATAATGCGCCCCTCTTCATAAGAAAATACACGGGAGGGGAAGCGGGAGCGGGGTGACCGGTGAAGTTTTACAAAAGCTTCAGAACTAGAAAAGTCGATATATTACCAATTAGGGTTTTTCTCCCGGGATCCCGGTCCATTTTAACCTATTTTATATTTCCCGGGAAATACTTATTGTTCCGGGAAATTCCGGGATATTAACAATCTGTGATTTTAGTTTGTTTTTGTGTTAAAATCTTTGCAATATTATGATAATTTCATCAATATCATAAATATCAGAAATTATCTTAACTAACATTAAATTATGAACAACTTTATTCATATTTGAAAATAGTTTTTCTGCTTTAAAATAACAAATTATGTTCACCCATAGTATGCGTCGAGAAGCGCGGTCTCCATGACAAAGTTTATATCATCAAAGTACGGTTACCGTCCTATTTGTTTGTACTCTGGTAAGGCGAAGCAAAATACGTTTAGCTTATAAATGAAATTTTATTGATAAAAACGATGTCTCTTTTCTGCCAAATGCTTTAAAACAACTCCACCTTTATCAATAGAAACTGAGAAAGCATTTTATGAGGGAAGACTTTCTGTTAATAAATTAAGAATGACCGAAGCATAGGACAACTTTGTTTTCTTAAATCATATTACAAAAAATTATTGTAAAAATTATGTTATTGTTTTCATGATATTGCAATATTAAGGTAATATTTATGAAATGAATGCTTCTCTCACCAATATTATTTTATTATTTACTTATAACAATCATGGAGCCAAATGTATTAGATATATGAGTAGGAGTTGTTTGAAGTAATAAACCTCTCCTTCCGTTTCTGGGTTGGTTACTTTAAAATATTGACTTAATTTATTACGTCCCGGGATCCCGGGAAATCCCGGAAAGAAGACCGATTTCTTTCCGGAATCCCGGGACAAGCAAAAATGTCAAGTATGAGAAACCCTATTACCAATAAACAAATAAAAATACAAAATTCAAATAACCTATGTGAACAAAAAACAAAAGTAACTGGTGTGTAGGTATAACTTAAAAATTTATTTTCCTAGCTTTTTCTTTGGCAAACTGGTTAATAATATCGCACGTATTTAAATAATTAAATAAATCACTCTCTAGGGACACAATACTTAAATCATTTAATTTGCTCTGTCCCAAAGACGAGCGTAAATAATTTTTAATTCTTTTAAGTGCTGAAAAAGGTCTTTCACCGATGCAATGTGCAGCGACATTCCGACATTACTTAAAAAAATGCGCATTGCTGTAGCCACGTTGGGAAATGTAGACTCAATTTTTGAATCAATTATTGTCCTCAAACTAAGTCCGCAGCAGATATATTTTCTTTATCTTCACACAAATAAACGTGTTGAAAATAAAGGCATTCTTCGATAAAATTATTCTCTAGTGATTTGAGTGCGAAGTGCAAGCAAAATTGCCGCCTCAAAAGGCTGGCGATGCGGGGCTATAGCCCATTTAGCCCTGTGGTTAAGGTGGCCCTGCTCACTTGCCAGAAAAGTAGACGTATGGCCTTACATAATTTAAATAAAATTGCAAGTTCCACATTTTTTCTGGTTTTATTTCAGTGACTACTTAATAATTTGATTTTGAAATTTGACTGTTATTTAGTGAAGCTACAAGCAATGCTTTTTTTATTTATTTGATGTTGCAATCATTATTATTAAACAATCTATAATATCAGACTTTATCCATCTAACACTTACTCAATAATGTATTGAACATATGTATAATATTTTTTATGTATGTACGATTTAAATTAGTGTGTGTATTTTCTGTGTCATAAGTGTGACTTGGGAATATTTTATGATAATAAAAACATCAGCATAAACTCACAAAAACATTTTTATGTGTATATTATCTTACATGACAGTACGCTATCTTAAAAATTTCGTATAAGCGAAACTATTTTAAATGTCAAAACATCTTAGTTAAACGCCAAGTTAAAATAATGTATAAATAAGTGAAACGAATTCCGGAATGTGTTTAACATAATATACACATACAAATAGAAGAAACAGGTAACTGCAAAGAGCTGCCGAATTTTAGAGTCGAACTGAATCATCCTGTATATGTTTGAGAAATTGCACTACATCTAGAATTTCATGTACACACTTCAAAAATTTGTTTAGATAAAATCTATCATTTTTAATCAATAGTGACAATCGTAGACTTAATTTTCAGAAATATATTATTTATTACTAAGAATAAAATTTGTTCACATTTTAAACAATTATATTTCATGGTTTCAATATATATTTAATCAAATTTAACACGATCTGTATTAGACCACCAATATTGGAAGATTTTAAGGTACTTTTATAAGACCGCAAGTTTTCAAAAAGACGTAGCATGAATTTTGCAATCTCTTCAGACATTTTTGAGTCACCCCATAGTTTAAGTGTAAATAATGAATATTTAAATAGAGTTCTAACCATAACGTTACCTCTAAAAACGGCTCGAAATGATTTTTTAAGTCAAAATATTTGCATAAAAAGACCTTGGTCAACAGCGTAAAAGTTAAAATTGCTTGTTTTTAGAAACACTTGAGCTTGAAATATTATGATGGTACATTTTTACGTCAGTTTTTATGAACACATAACATTTCATACGTTTTTATTTTCGAACAATTTTAAAAATGATGGAATCTCGACATCTTAATATAAATTATAAATGGTATAAGCACATTTAAATGTAAAAACCTTCTCCATCCCGTAAATTTTTGGTAATATACAGAGTGTTTCTTAGTGTTTCTTAAATATGTATTGAGAAAAAATTCGAAAGGAAATTCCTTATCGAAAATTAAGGGGGGACTGTTATATAGTTCTTTTCTCTTACACGTCTGCTTTCGGAGTTATACCCCTTAAATGGGAGTGGTAAAATTAGGTTTTCATTTTATTTCTCAAATTCGGATATATCTAGGACAATGATATTTGGTAGATGTTTTATACTTATTAAAAGGTTTCCCATAGTTATATTTTTAATCATCTCCCACCTTCACAAGGGGATGAAAACGGCGACCCTGATGTTTTTTTTTTATCAGAACTTTTTGGAGGCTTGATATTTTGCAATTAAAATTTTGAAAGCTTAATTTATTGAAATTTTTTATCCCTTCACTTTTCCTGCAAAACCTACAGTCTTCTAAATCGGTTCCTCTTGTACCTTTCGGTGTCGAGGTATGCTTTTCTATTTCTGTGTTATGTTTCTCCACTCCTGCCTATCATAAGCTAATCGTGGCACATCTCTCCAGCTGACTCATTTTACTTCTAGTCTCTGCCTCACTCCTTTTCCCCATTTTATTCTTGGGCTTCCTCTATTTCTTTTTCCCTTCATCTTCATTTTCTATCCTATTTTCGCGTATCTACTTTCTAGCATGCGTAGTAGATGTCCAAGCCATCTGAATAGATTCGTCTCCATCTTTTTCTTAACATCTGTTACTCCTAGGTTATTTCGAATTTTTTCGTTACTGATTTTATCAATCAGTCTACATCCCTCTATTCTTCTCAGAAATCTCATTTCCTGTACCTGTATTCTTTGGTTTTGTTTTTGTGTTAGTGTACAAGTTTCTGAACTGTACGTGAGGATTGGTACGTTACGTACACTGCATTAAAAACTCGCGTCTTCGTTTCTTTTGATATCTCCTTCTTACTTATCAAACATTTATTAGTGGCGAATTGAAATTTCGTCGCTGCCGCTATTCTGTTATTCAGATCTTCCTCCAATTTACCATTCTCTGCAATTATTGTTCCTAAATATTTAAAATTCGCTACCTGCTCTATTTTTTTTTGCCCTAGCATAATTGTAACAGGTTCATGATTTTTCGCTATAACCATAGCCTTTGCCTTTTTTATATTAAAATTCATATTGTATCTGCTTAATAATATAAATATTTAATTTATAAATGCTGTTTCAGGACAATCTTTAAACTGTTGCGGTTTTCAATACGAAAACTTAGCTACTAGCTACAGACTTATTCGTTCGGTCGAATGGAAATTTTATTCTTGATTGTCCTGTACAAACGGTAGTTTTATAGCTCTTTACAACATACTTGACAACTAGGCCACTGTTAAATTAAATCATTCTGTCAATTCGTAATAAATTGCTTTTTTAACTCAACATACGTACGTGGGTATAAATAATTTTTGTTTGATAGTATTCGAAAACTTATTATATTCGACTCTCAGTGAAACACAATATTTTATGATACGTTTTGGGCCAAATAAAAATGCCAAAAAATTAAAGGAATACATATTAAGACCTTAATCCAAGCAAAGTATAGCGCTGCTTTTACAACTCACCAGCGGATGTATTATTCAATCAGTATAACAATATTTTACACAAGTGCACGTCATTCGTCTGTGCTTGGCACAACGCATTTCCGCATATATCATGCCAGTAGCGTATGAAGCATTTTCCTATGATAAAAACGTTATAGTATCCTTTTTGTAAGAATATAGTGTTGAACGAGAAGTAAAAACTTAGCCTGGAACTTAAAAAAAAATGTAAATACCTTAAAATGTCGCGTATAATATGCAAAATATTTACTCATTGTTGTCGTCTAAAACTCGGGTGCGTTTTATACACGAGTACGTCATTTTTGTTACCGAACATAACCTACATTGGGCTAAAAGCTAAATGAAGCATGCGTCTTATACATGAGTGCTTATTAGAAGTGAGATAAAACGGTTGGTTAAATATTAAACTAGTTTGGAATAAAAATATTGACCATACCATAATAATTAAACTTTTTTTATGTAACTGTAAATGTTTAGCCCATTAATTAAAAATAATTGTAGAGATCGATTCAAATTTAAGGCAGACCATTATGAGATATAGAGCATATGTTCAAATTTAGCAAAGCTGCTTATTTTCAGATTATTATTTATTTAGTCATGAGTCCTTCTACTGTAAGGTGTGGGACTGTTGAGTTGTGTTGTGCTGACGTTTTTTCATGTTTTTCTGTCTTGTGCTAGCCTTTTCATGTCTTTCCATTTGATGTTTTTATCCGTTGCTGCTTTTTTAACTTCGTCTTGCTAGGTTTTTCTCGGTCTACCTCTTTTGTTTTTGTCTTGTGATCTTGCTTCATAAGCTTTTCTGGTTTATCTTTTTTCTTTCATCCTATAAATGTGACCCTACCATCCCAGCTGCCTTTCTGGTATTTTTGTTTCAACTGATTTTATCTTTAATTGTTCTCTATATGTTTCGTTTCGGATTCTATCTTTTTTGGTTTTTCCTTGGATTTTTTTTAGAAATCTTTCTGCTACTATTTTTATTTGTGAGTGTCCACGTTTCACTTCCGTATAAAATTGCCGGAGTTACTACCTTTATGACCACTTCCACTTTTGTTCGTGTTGGAATTTCTCTATTTTCAAAAAATGTTCTTAAACTGTTAAGTATTCTTCGTCTTACATTTCCTGTCCTTTCGCTTATTTCCTTGTCCGTTCCTCCATTTGTCTCTATGATCACTCCTAAATATTTGAAGCTTTCTAGCTGTTCCAACCTAAGCCCATTTAAAGTGATGTTATCCCCTTTGTTCTCTGTTGTAACGATCATAGTTTTAGTTTTTTTGGTATTTATTTTCTTATTACTTTTTTTCCAATTCCAGGTTTAGAGTTTCTAAATTATGTTGCAGATTTTTTTCTAATTATTAATAATAATAAAATAAAGTCCAGATATCTGTACCGTTTTCATGAAAATTGTGAAAAATCTGAATAATTGTTTTTTTATTGCAGAAAAACTTTTTAGTCGTAATTTGTTGGTCTTATGTTTCTGCTTTGTCGATGCGTTTTTTTGCATTAATTTAATTATTTGTTTAAAAATTTTTTACCTGAACAGAGGTAACGTTGCCAAAAAATGTGTTGACAAACAGGAGACCATCAGAAAAATCACTTATTTATTTTATCATTTAGTGCCGTACATTGTAATTTTCTTTCGCGATGCGATACAACACAATACAATTTTTAAGGTAAGAATGCAGAGGAAGCTTATTTATGAACATTTCGAAAGGTATAAAAACAAAATTGGTATTATTGATGTACGTTTCGATGTAACGACAAAAAATAATAGTTGAATTTGCTTGTCTTCTTTGAGGATTTCTTTATACAAATTAATAATTACCATCAAAGAGCTTTTTACACTAAGTTAAAAAAAAATACGAATTGGACAATATTTTTAGTTAAGTAAATAATATTAATAGGTACTGTGTCTTTACAAGGTATAACGATTGGGTAAAAACAACTTTTTTGCAATATCTCCCTTGCTGATGTGAATGAATTAATCGAATCAGAAAGAACTCCTAGCCATCTATTAATCTATTAATTAAACAATAAACTGCAAAATATGAATTTGCCAATAAAAAGTTTTCGCAGAATTTGAATAAACAAATGTACGACAAAAAAAAATTAAACAAAAGATGCATTTTCAGAATGTGTTCAGTTTTTGCGAGTTCCAAATTCATTTTCTGTTACCGGTAACACGAAAAATATTTCCAATAAAATCCACTCATAGGTAATTTGTCGATTATTTTTCAAATTGTTAATACTGCAGTACTTTTAATAAAACGAAATAAATAATTATCTATTAAGTTGAGCTGAAATGTTGAAGTTGAATATAAGAAATTTATCCTTACATCGGCCATCAGTCCCATATGCTAAATGCTAATATGCGAGTGATAAACAAACAATCAGGGCCTCAAATCTAAACTACGGACGTAACTAACACAGCATTGGCTTCTCAAAACAAAACAGTGACTCGTATGGCAGCCAACGTATTAATTATTATTAAAAAATACATATCCTAATTAAGTTGATTAATTTCTTACAAAGACGAGTAAATCAAAAAGTGCAGCTGTCTTGGGTGTTATCGCCCAGCATAAATACATAATTTACCGTGATAATGTAGGTCTGTATGCAAATATTAACAATGCAAAACAGACGTCCCTGATTTTAATTCGTCTTTTATTACCATAAAAGTTATGTGATGTTTTTAGGTCACTAGTTCTAGTTCATGTTAACAATATTTAAAGACACTAAAATATAATATATTCCAGATATACCCATTTAACTGCTTTGAAAGGATAGTGTTTTAAGGTGGCATTTCAAAGAAGCATGCAGTCACAAGTTACTAAACTCTAGAATCTTGTCAAGTGCTTTGAGATAAAAGTTTAGCAGGAAATTATTTTTTTTTAATAAAACAGCCTGTATATTTTTACATTTTTGGGTAGACTATAAGTAACTACATACAGAAAAATCCTGATCAAGGGTTTTATTTTAAAATAAATATTTTATAATAAGTACCAAAGCTCTATATATTAAGATAAATAAGTTACAGAGCTGGGAGAGTTTCTAGGACATCCATTAACAAATTCATACAGGGTGTCCGCGTTATCGGCGCAAATATTTAAAGTGGTGATAAAGGACCTTTTTCTAAAAAAAAATTTTAAGTTTTTCCTAAAATGAAATGCTAATGCAGATATTAACACTTACCTACTTGATTTTTTTACACTTCTTCATTTAAAAGGCTCTGTCGCCGAAAATGTAAATTTTATCGTAAAATACCTCGAAGCTTTTTAATAGAGCATGAAATTCTCTACAAAATTGGTACTAGTTGTTTTTTGTCTATAGGCAATAGTTAAAAAGTTGTAAAGCAGTTTTTACAAGAAAATGTTAAAAAATTAAAAACTTTTATTGTTTCTTAGACTTTTCAACCGCTGTTTCTTTAAAACGAAAGGTTGTACAAAAAAAAAACGGACGGCCCATTCCGGATAGCAAGTTTTATGGGCTACAACTATGGTCCTGTGAAAGTTTCGAAAAACCAAAGCGATTTTCCGGAAAAGCTGAAAATAAGGAACAGGGTGTAAAAACAAAATCCGAGAAATAATTTTTTTGTTTTTAAAATGCCATAGCATCGGCACTATTCATAATGTTATGTATATCGTCATCAGTTTTAAGGCTTTTTATGAAGTTTGAAATGCTCTACAAAACTACCCCTAATCATTTTTAAGGAGCTAAGTAGCAAACGTAAAAGTAAATTGTAAAATTGCTTATAAATAGTGTAAAAAAAATCAAGCAAGTGCTGATATTTGCTTAGCATTTGATTTTAGGAAAAGTTTTACTTGAATTTGTTTTAGAAAAAGGTTCTCTATCCCACTTAAAACATTTGCGCCGATAACGGGGACACCGTGTATGTAAGGCGGTTAGTTCTACGTGTATATTTAAAATATGTCCATGATTGTTAAAGTAGTATTAAAATCGGTTTAAAGAAAATGCAGGCATTCATAATTTCGTAGTATTATTTATCGTTTCGAGGCAATAAAATATAAAAATATTTAAATCAGTTACAGATAGGCGGTTTGTATTTGGAGTTATTTCATTTAATTCCTAGTAAACACGTTGAATCTATACATAATGTTTACACAAGAAGACCTAATTATTTTTAATGGTTATCTGAGAAAGTGCATAGCGATCCATTAAAAATCCGAAGGGGCGTATGAACGTGCTGTCATAAAACATTAACAGCAAAACTTACATCGACTTTTTAACACGAAACTTATTTTACAATTTTTTTATGCTATTCCAGTGTGATTTACTTTTATTCCCGAAAAAGTAATCTCATTTTACGAAATCGCTTTAGAAGGGCATACAACTTTAACAGTAGACATTAAATATTTTATATGGCCTGCTCTTAACACGGGAAGATAAACAATTTTAGTTCTAACTTATGTAATCTTCTCCGGTTTTTAATTAAACAGCAAAACAATAATTACGTATAATTTTAATGATTGAGTAATAGGCAAATCACCAGTTACAAAATCGCAGCAACAGACGAGTAATTTTATATGAATGTGTTATGTGTTCCACTATATTTTCCCACTGTTGAAATATCGGAAATTATGCGAACGAACAAGTCGGTATGATACACGAAAAATTTTGAGCTGATTTTAAGTTTGGTTTGAAATTTGAGATAATTTGGAATGTTCCTAAGATAATAGTTACATTCTGCATAAAAAAAGTACCTTCAGAACATACAAATAAAATTGATTTAATGATTAAGACAAAAAAGTTATGAGAGAAAAAAGAAATTCGACATTTTCATAGTTTTTGCTATAACATCTGAAGTACGGGGAATTTTGTAGTTTTAAAAATTGATTGTGGCTCCTCTCAGACTAGGTATAATTTATCTAATTTAAACAAACCTGTATCTCTTATAATAAGCGAGATACCCGTACTGGAAATGTAATCTGGGACACACTGTATACGAGTTATTTCGAGATGCAAAATAGTTTTAAAACTTTGTTGTAAAAAAGCGTGTACAGGCTGCTTCCCCAGGTTCATCACTTAATTATCAACATATGCACTTGTGACTATTGTTACATAAAACATTTGTAATCAGATAAATTCCACTACGTAGAACATTTCTATGAAAATTAATTTGCATTTGAATATGCAACATTATAATAAAACCACACAAGTTACAAAAAATGATATAGAGTAAACATTAAGTATACGTTAGGAACACTTAATGTATGCATCTATTGAATATGCATTGCCTGTATCATGCTGTGCGATTACGAGTTGAAATTTCAAGAGTTTGACTTAAAACCATTTATTATACTTGTTTATGCTACAGCTATAATTATTTTCATGCTGAAATTACTTATAACTATTACAGATGACGAATCGCATTATTGTTGTGATTACTCTAAAACTGTTTGATTTTTGTGTGCATAAAAGCTGACTGCTGTACGATTAAGTGTTAACATTATTTTAAATTAAACAACCAGGAGGTAATCATAAAAAATAAAACTAAAAAGGGTGTTTCTGTATGAACCTAATCGCAAAAACTCTAAAGTTATTTGCTTATAAAGTATTACATATTTGAAAACAAAGTTCTCTAAGAATAAAACTAAATGTTACAAAACATATAATTTTTCTGGTTAAGTGTATTTTATTGCTACATTTTGCGGTGTTAATTAAATACAAGGATTGCTAATATTTCGTGAAAAATAATCAACAATATTGAAACTCACTTTCCTCAAAAAATTTCCTGTGCACTTATGTTTAGTTTTTTTAATGCTCGCAAAATAATGATTTTTCGTCGAAAAATAATAAAACCCAATTAGTCAAGTCATTAAAAAATGTCGATTGCCACAGCGATCGTGTTTTGTTCAGTCAAATTTGACATAAAAAGTGATCCTAGACTAGACCACAAAAGGTCTAAGGACCACCAGTATTAGTTGAACTCTTGTTGGCCGGAACGGTGATCAGGGCGCTGTTACTGGCACCGAAGAGTTTTGACATCACCCAAAGTACTCTTTCGGGTATTGTCAAAACTCTTGGTTGTTTCGGTGCCAGTAACAGCGTCTTGAGCACCGTTCCGGAACACAAGAGTTCAACTAATACTACAAAAACTAACTACATGAATTCATTACACGCCCCAACGTCACATGTCAGTCGGAGCAACCCAAAAATTATTCCTGTCAGTCAGTCGCAGCAAGGAACATGCTGGGTGTGTATAAATAAAAACAAGATGGGGTCAATAGGGCCATTCCATACGCTGCAAAGAGTTTAAGGGTAATGTCAACCGTTTCAGTTGTATTCTAGTGTACGAGATTTTGCGTTAGTGCCATCTTACGCAATTAATTCAAAGTTTTTTGTTGACTAACAGATGGCGTTAAAGTTAATCACAAAATACTATTTGAGGTTATAGCCAATTTAACGATTGATTCAGCCTGGTTTTTGCAACTGTAAGCATACAAATTACATTTTGGACAATTAACAATGAAATCAAAACGTTTATAATAAGTTAAATTACTATCAAAAATGACAATCGCCTTTATTTAAGACAGTATGCTCGAAACGCCAAGAAGATAAAAAAACATATTTTTTCATGCATCTCGGATTAAGTATTTAATTCCCTATCTGAATCAATAAAAAAGTACACCATGTGATTAAAAAAAAAAGTTGACTGTCGCCAGTTCGGTCGTAGAAAAAAATATTTGAACGTCATTCGATAGAGATTTTTTCGCGATTTACAAATATATAAGGTTTATGGCGGTTTCCTCTTAAAATAACAAATTTATAGGGGTATGAGGTGCGACAGTCAAACCGAGTCACCCTGTATAGTACACTCTTGATGCAATACGAAAAATGTCCATAAAAAAAATCCAAAAAGGATCAACATTGCCATAAAAAAACAAAAAATCTGTCTTAATTGTTCTGCACTGATTTAACTAATTCCATGCAAATTATATCCTAAACAATTAAAAAAATAAGTGCAACATGAATATAAGTGAAATTCTTTCAATTTTTAATGTTATTTTCTCGTCTCACAATCTTATCTTTATACAAAATTAATTTTTATGTCAATATGCATAATAAAATGCTACTATTATTTTGGTTTAAAAAAAAATACATTTAGTTCATGGGTACTGAATTCCTAAATGACAACATGTTAGTTTTATTGTGGTCAACGTCCTCTTTATAAAAACGTTGTACTGTTTATTTATTATTAATTCAAACTGCAACATTATTTTGTTAATTATTAATACACACAAATTGTAATCAATTTTTGCAAAGCTTTTATTGTTAATCGAAAATTGTTCCACGTTATGTTATTTTAATCTATTAGAACTAAATATAGTTTGAGCAATTGTTAATATTTGGTTATCTGTGCAGAATATCCTTTGCATACAATGTCAAGGTTGTTTTTATTTATAAACTATAACTGTAAATCAAGCTGCTCTCCTAATTTGAATTTGATTTTGCAACCGGAGACTAGTTTTAGAAATTTCGCAGTATCGGCAAATATATAAGAATGTTAAGTTTTAAACTGGTATTTACACGACTTGAAAATTCGATCTTAATCTTAAGTATTATGTAAGTATTTATAACGGTCGTTTGATTTACAAATTACTTCGTAGTTCCTATAAAAGCTATAATAATTATTCTTTATGTTTCGTTCAGGGACACCATGCAAAGGTATGCAAATGTGATAACAATGATTTGATTGCTGGGTTGGTTTTAAGCTTTTACGAACCACATGGAGCGACGAGGATTAAGCATGACTTATGGTTAATGTACGTAACCAATATATTCCCCAAAACTGGTTATATTAACTGCTATCGAATTGCATCTGTAAATTTTTTGCGCAATAAAACCATAGTCCATAACATGGGAATTCTTTTAATAAACACTAGGATTGTTTAACAAAGATTAATGATCAAAGCAGTTAGTATTGTTCGATAATTACTAACAAACATAAACAAAGTGAATGAAAAAGGTAAGGCAGCTTTACCATTGATACGTTTTTTCCACGAATTAGCATAAATGCACAGAAGACCTCGATAAATTAACCTGGTTGCGCTCCCTAATTACTGGTAATGGAAACCAAATTAATCGATGTAAGTAACTTTCGGTAACGTTTATACCGATCTCGAAGTTTTTACCAATTAAAGGTAAAACCGAACACGATATATTCAAACATACATAAACTTTATTAAAATGCACTTACGTATCTCTTAGGTTAAATGTTGGTTAAAGCTTTTTTTTCAATGCATTGCAATAAATAAAGTATACCCATAAAATTATTAATAAAATCGTGAATACTTTTAATTTTATTTGTAAGAAAATAAAAATATAACTAACATTCCATGTTGTATAGAATGTTCCATATAACGACCAAGTAATTTATATCTTATACCAGGGATGAAATAAAGTTGTAAATTGTTACGACACTGCATAACTTTATTTATTATTTGTTTTCGTTACACAACGTCATAAAAAAGATTTAAAGAATATGAACGTTATATAACGTTAGATAAATAATGATATATGCCGGTATAAAAAAAAAGTATTTGTAACTTTGAAATTGTATTTGGAATCTCTAAAGCAGTGTTTCCCAACCTTTTTGAAATCATGTCCCACCTCAACGCCTCAAAAGATTTTAATGCCCCCTCTAGCATAATAGTCAAACAAATTCCGAAAAAGTAGAATGCAAATAGATACTTCAAATAAAAAAGAACATATGTAAAACTGTTTTTTATCTAACTACCTTCAGTGAATTTCAATTATATATTACACTATGTATATTATTTGCCCCCAAAAATATTCAAATTGCCCTGCTCTAAAGTGTACATTTTAAAAAATAGTTTAAAATTACGTTTAGATATTCTATTTTAGTTTACATAATTGAAATACAAACAAAATAAATCTTTTTCTCAAAAGTAAACTAACATCAAACAAAATATCAATAATCAACAAGGTATAAACAATAAAAAAGGCTGTTGAACTTTAATAATGACTAAACTTACGGACACATAGATATGAACCTAGAGTATTTAGGTTAACGAACGCAAAATTGAAAAGATTCATTTAAACCTTACTAAAAAAAAATATTTTTTAAATTTTCATCTCCTAAATGTTCTCTTAAAGATATTAAAATCAACTTAAATTATGAAAAAGCCCTATCCGCGAATACTTGTGTGGTTTGTGCACAAAAAAAACTTGTGATAACTCATAACTCTGGCGATTCGAATTTGGTTTTCTTCCAGAAGTCCAAAATCGAATTCACTGAAATTTAATTCATAGATTCAAAACGCCACAATTTCAACTTTTTTCTGACACAGCCATCTTGGCAATTGGCAATGACAGTGTAGAAACAGCTGCTAAACTTCAAGAAGCATGCAACGGAGTAACCGATATGACTTAGAGGTGGAGAGTAAGAATCAACGAGAGTAAATCGGCGCATATTGACTTTGGCTACAAGCAATATGAACAATTCCCGATATCAATAAACAATGCCAAAATTGCGAACAGCAAAATACTTGCGAAGGCATCTGGATATTCGTCTTCGATGGAAAGAACACATAAAGAAGAAAAGAAAAAAACTTGCCTTGCATACAAAAAAATGGACTTTCTGATTGGAAGAAAGTCACAATTCTGTGCATAATAAGTTACTTACTATACAAACAAATCCTAAAGCCAGTCTGGACTTATGGGGTTTGGCTCTGGGGATGTGCAGCCAAAAGCGACATAGATAAGATCCAGGTCTTTCAAAATAGAGTGCTCCGAGGTATTGTCGATGCTCCATGGTACTATCGGAATGACCACCTACACAGAGATCTGAAGATTCCAACCCTCAGAGAAGAGATCACGGAGCGCAGAAAAGCACGAGGGAAGACTTCACTCCCATGGCAACACCGAGGTGCTGCAGCTCTTAGATAATGCTGGTTTGAAAAGAAGGCTCAAGAGGATCAAACCTTTTGAACTGGTGTAGTGTATATCCAGTGGTGAGCTATGAAATTTTTAACAAAGGGCTCGCTCATAGTTTAATAAAAACAAAAAAATAATGTTAATTATACAGGGTGTTTCATAATTGAATGCTGATCCTTAAGGGTGTTATTCCTTGGTTGATTTTAAGAAAAAAAGTTCATATCAATGTAGGTCCGCAACCGCCGTATTTTTGAGATACAGGGTGTTTTTTGAATTTTAGTAGGTAGGTACCTACTAAGTGTAAAAACACATTTTTTTCAGAAAAAATTGTTCTTTTTCTACCAATGGCGTTCGTACTAACATGTCCTTGAATGTATTTACTTGATTATTAAAAATTAAAACTAAAGTGAAATGTACGCTTTTACTCTTCAAGAGTACCTAATAGCTTTTTATTTTTTTACTCGAAAACCGTTCGTCGGACAAAAAAAGTCAAGAGGCCATTTTTACTAAGAGATAAAGCAAAATTATAAAAATAACATTTACTTTGAAAAAAAAACAGTGGCGTATCATTTTTTTCATTAAAAATATTCAAGGACATCTTAGTACGGACGCCATTGGTAGAAATAGAACAATTTTTTTTTCTGAAAAACATGTGTTTTTATGCCTCGTTAGTACCTACTTAAATTCAAAAAAATATCTAAAGCGGTATCAACGATATTACGAAAAAACCGATATTTTTTTCAACTTTTTTAACACCCTGTATCTCAAAAATACGGCGGTTGCGGACCTACATTGATATGAACTTTTTTTCTTAAAATCATCCAAGGAATAATACCCTTAAGGATCAGCATTCAATTATGAAACACCCTATATGTTGGAAAAAAAAATGTCATTTTAAATTCAAACGTGAATAATCGAGTGATTGTACATAATTCAAAAAATTTTATTGTGCGATGGGTTATTCTAAATTTAATCGTCATTGCTTGATAGGCATGACTTCGTCGCTTTACAAATGTATGTAATGAACATGATTTTAAGATACATTTTTTCTTGAGAAAATGGTTAACAAGAAGAACAAGGGGCTCGCAAATTAAGAAATAATTTAACAAAGGGCTCTCGCAAGCCCCCGCGAGCCCCCTACAGCTCACCACTGTGTATATCGCGATACAGTGCTAAAGCAGAGCATAGTGAACCTGTGCTTAACACGACAAACTTGTGTTTTGTGTTAAAAACCAAGAAACACCAATGGGGCATCTTGAAAAAATACCTAGTCTTTAAGAACTTTTGAATAAGCTTGTGGGTTAGTCTCCCTGGACTAGTAACAATATTTTAATATTGAAAAAAAAAACATCGCTATGTTATTGTATTAGAAATTATAGTTGAATCGTTATTATAACGTTATCGAAAATCGTTACGTTACGTTTGCCATCCCTGGTAAATACGATTTATCAATAGTTTGCCAAATTTCATAAGACATTACAGTTAATGCGCAGGCATTCTGTGAAATACCAATTTATACACTTTGCTGCCAACACATTGAAGTGCAAAACCAGTTCCAAGACTGCCTCATCTTCGCTTGTCCCAATCTTATTTATTTGACTGCTAAGTAGAGACGAAATCTTAAAACTGATTGTCTCATACAAGTAATCCTTCGAGAAAAATAGATAAGCAATTACATAGAACAATATACCTTATATTATTCAAGTTAACCTAATGTTATTTAGCTACATTTCATTATTACCGTATATTATGGCATAAAAGTCAACCGACCCATTTTTTTTCCAAAATTATCGTCCAAAAATGTTACTCAGTTTATAAACACACAATATTAATATGTGAATAAGTCAGTGTTCGCTTCTTTGCGGTTATTTTTACTATTTTAAACAAATCTGCATACATTATCTCACTTCAAAATAAGAACAGCGCATGAAAATTATATTCTATACAAAAACAACTCATAAAAGTATTTTATAAGTATAATTTCTTTAATCAGATTTAATATCATGGCCAGAGAGTTGCGATGTTTAAATAAGCATATAAATTTAATCTCCAATATTTTCACTGATTGTACTTTGATTTTTTCGTGAACAATTTGCAAATAAACAGTAAATAACGCTATTTACTCATTGCAAGGATTAGTTTCATAATAAGCACAACTGATATCTTAAAAAAAAAACGCCTTGTTCAGGCCTTAAGCATTATTTGTATTGATAATAGCATATGTTAATATCTGGTTCAAATTTAATGTCCGTCTTTAACAAAATAGAATAAAGTAGTTTATTTTCCTACAGTTGATGTGGTAATTAATGATAACGTGCAAGGATGTTTCACAATAAACAAATCTTGCTTGTTTTATTAAACAATTATGATCAGCGTGGCTTTGGACATGGGTTTATTATTTATTCTAGAAACTGAACTACAACTTTTCAAATGAATTGATAACAAAAAGTTCTATCCAAACTCTTTTATTGTATCGAATGAATCTGAATTTGTCATGACCTACGATTCGATAAAATGCTTTACATGAACTAACGCCGCAAATGAAAACTAAAGAGTTGGCTATGGAACTATATCTACTCTCCATTTTCTGTATTAAAAGTAAAACCTTTATAAACAATAAACTAGAAGTAACTGAAATACTTTTGTTGAGAAATACCAACAACGCTGCTATATCTTGGAAAAAATGTGTAAATAACATTGAGACGTTATGTGTTTTATACATAATTACTTGTATATTATAATTCTAATTGCCAAGACTAAAACCGTAAACGTTTATGCAAATATAGATTTAACCTCGTTAGCAAATCATCAACGTATTGTTTAATTTTAAATAAATAACGTGTTGTCTCAACAAAGAGTTTTTTTTTTGTACGCCTGCATTCAAATATATTTGGAACATTCTTTTATTAATCAAACTTTAGGGCTACACAAAACAAGGTAACTAATGGATTTCGATGTTTCTTATAAAAACGTATTCAACTCTGGTTCTTGCAGGTATTACTCAATATCAGATGTATCAAAAAGTGTCAAGAAAAAGCTAAAAAAGAACATAAACGTCCACCGTGAAAAATGATTTCTATATGTTTGTACAACATTGTAGTAATTCTTTATATGATACATACACACATACAAACGTGTGTCCAAAAGGTATGGAATATGCTAATCTCAGTAAATATCCACTTTATGTTTTAAATGTTTTAAATAAAAGTTGTTTGATACTTAGTTTTCCACCGTAGGGCAAAATTTATTTTTTTTTGAAATGACAAGATACCCCTATGTTATATTCATTTGATAGATAATTTTTCTCTTTTCGAGGATGGGGTCACCTTAAAATTAAAGTTCATGCTAAGAGGTCGGAGAATATCGAAAATTTAAAGATTGTATTAGAGAAGAGATGAGGTCTATTACACCTGTAACGGTTGGGAATGTTATTAACGGGTTCAAAAACCGAGTTTATCATTGCCAAGCTGTAAATGGTTAACAGCTTGAACACTTATTGTAGATTACGTCAAAAAATTTTAGTTCTTATGATGTTTTTGTTAGAAATAAACACTAAACAATTAAAATATTTGAGAGTTTTGCGACTTTCTCAAAAATTTGCTTAAGTAAGGGTACTAAAGTTTTGCATCATTGAAAAGAGAAAAAAGCCTATCAAATGAGTATAATATGGGGATATCTTGTCATTTAAAAAAATTCAATTGTTTTTCATTGCGGTTTTGTTATTCGAAAAAAAAAATCTAAATTGTGTCTTATGGTACAAAACTAAGTACCAAACCACTTTTATTCAAAACATTTTACCCTAAAGTGGATATTTACTGAGATATATAGCATATTACATACCTTTTGGACAAACGTATGTATGTGTGCATACATTTCTATAAAGATTTTCTTTACTTATTTTAGTTTACGGCACTTGATCGCGTTGTCATTTATTAATGTCTCGACATTTCGGCAAGCTCACCGTGGCCATCCAAAGGTTCTGTATTTCACATTTTTGTGTATTATTGAGGGTTCTTCATGAGTTGCCGAAACGTCGAGTAAATAACCAAACTACAACGCGGGCAAATGCCCAAAATAAACTTCATGCAAAACCCAAATAAATATATTATATTTAGGTACCTCTAATGCAATTCACGTGAATATAAACCGCTGCCTTTTATTTATATGTTATAACGAATAATATGTATTGATGTGTGAGCACGTTATTCACGAAAATTAGATTTAAAAAAATCATTATTTGTCGATTTTGTACGCTCTGATGCATGAATATGCAATAAAATCGAGTTTATTAAAACAGTGAGATGAACAACAAAAATGATGTAGCAATGAATGGTCTATTATTTTAAAGAATTAATTAAATTAGTTAAAGAAAAATAATCCAGTACAATTTTAAATTAAAATAAGGCCTTAAAATTATTCTAAATACCGTGTATTTTGACAGCTAATGGTTTACTGTTCTTTTAACTATTTAATGAACTGTTTTTAAACAAATCGTACGACAGTTACCTCCGTTTAAGATTGTGCGAGTAATATTCTATTTCCTAAACATGTTATATCACACGTGAGAATCAATACATACATTTTAAATTAAGATAACAAAACATTATTTGCTGTATAACTATGATGATTGTCCAGCTTGTAATTTTAAACTGTAATTAAAATCGCCCCCATAGTGAATTTTTTTCATCGCGATGGAATTAGTCTGAATGAAATAAAAGATAATTTAACGAAAACAAACACCGCACATGTTCGTAAATGTATTTTGACAATTAGTGGTACCCTCAATAATGAATAACAAAAAATGTGTCAATGCAACAATATATAAACAAACTGTCAAGGCGTAAAAATATGTGATAAAATTGTTGTAGTAAAAATGTAAAAATACTTACTTTTGTTGATATTCCAAACACAGACACGGACGTATTAAAATAAAGTTTTTCTCAATTCAATAAAAACGCATATACTAAACTGTATCATAATGCGCATTTCACTCGATGTAATTAGATAAATTTGAAACTTTTAATTAATTTTATTAATAAGGAAACAAGTGGCAGACCCGAGATAAACTACTGTCAGTTAAAACTTTCAAATAATGTTGCTAAGAATACTTTTGGATACTATGTTAGCTGGCTTTGAAATTCAAAGTCCGCGCGCCCGACTTAATTGGCTTATTTGTGATAACTGAACGACAAAATCACACCTACTGGCTGGCTCGTCCACCTTTCGCTTCGTACTTGTGTTGATTAAAGCGTGCTAAACTGGTTGGCTTTAGTTTGTTTATTCATATACGTCACATATATTGATAGGATATGGAATGGGGGTGTCACATGCTGATCTGAAGTTGTATGCTTCAAGGAAATCAAGAAACAACAATGTCTGCACACTTCACTTTTTGCACGAAAAAAAACTGCGTGAAGTTTCGCCGAAGATCGAATCTAGCAGCGAAACCGCTCGCGACTAGAAAAAAACGCAGTTCATAAATAAACGAACCGAAACGGGATAGTTTGCGTTTTGGTGGCTTTTAAAACTAAAATCTTAATGGTTAAGGTTTTGGGTTTGCGGCACAAGGTTGAATTTCAGAAATCTGAAAATCACTTAAAGAGTTACCACGACGGAAACTCAAGAAGGTCTTCGAAAATGTCAAAAATGATGTGCATAAAAATGTTAATGGATGACATTTTTGTACGATCATATTCCGACGCAATGTCAAATTTTTGCTTATTTTAAATAAATTTAAATTTACAAATGTGTTAAAGTATGACGATGAAGTAACTAATAAAAAATGCCATAATTTATTTCGAACATAAATTCTTATGATGCAGGATTGTTTTAAAAATAAATGACATCCTTGCAAAAATGAAAATATCGTTATTCTTTTTCCTCTCATAACTTTTTTGTCCTCATTATTAAATCAATTTTATTTCTACCTTCTGAAGATACTTTTTTATGTAGAATGTAACTATTATCTTAGATTTTTTTATCGCTTTTCACTTTTTAAATATTACCCCTAACTTCACTATTTCTTATGGACCGTCAAGTTGACTGGAATAGTGAAACGTGTTTTATTATTATCTTTCTAACGATAAATCTTTGGTTGTATCTATTTAAATAAATAACTCTGGAAATCAAGAAAAACCGTATTTTACAAATATTATTATTTTAAGTTAGCCATGAAACAAGTTAAACAGGCAAGTTGGCTTCGCAATAGTTAAATGTGCTCTTTTCTCCTCTTTCTAATGATATATCACTTGTCATATCTGTTTAAATAAATAACCCGGAAAATAAAAATTAAACATATCTTATCAATATTATTCTAAGTTAGTTAGCATGTTTCATAGCCAACTTAGAATTATAGTGATAATATGCGGTTTTTCTTGCTTTATTTTATTAGATATGACAAGTGATATATCATTAGAAAGAGGAGAAAAAAGCACATTTAACTATTGCGAAGCCAACTTGCCTGTTTAACTTGTTTCATGGCTAACTTAAAATAATAATATTTGTAAAATACGGTTTTTCTTGATTTCCAGAGTTATTTATTTAAATGGATACATCTAAAGATATTTACTTAGAAAGAGGGGAAAAAACACTGTTAACTATTTCAAAGCCAACTTGCCGGCCCAAAAAAAAAATGAAGTTAAGGGTAATATCTCAAAAATGAAAAATGATTTAAGAATATCTAAGTTAATAGTTACATTCTACATAAAAAAGTACCTACAGAAGGTACAAATAAAATTGTACATTTATCTCTTATAATAAGGAAGATCCCCGCGCTGTAATGTAAACTGGGACACTCTGTATAACAAAACCAGTTTTTTTTAAGTATTAATAGTTTGAAAAAATGTTTCTATTTCATCTTTAATCGCCGTGAACTAGGCAGTCCAATGATGTATGTTTAATAATTTTAGGTAAAGGTTAATCAGTGAAGTTTTTGACCTAAGTTTATGAAATGCTTCTGCAAATTAACATTTAAACTATTTGCTATGCACTTTCTGCTTTAATATGAGTGCATCTATTAACGCAGAACAACAACAGTTTAAAAAAACAATTAATTACACACTGCTATTATATAACACTTATCTGTTGCCCCAAAATACATTTGTTTTTAAATGGCATCTTAATTCTAAGCAAAAAAAAAATTATTTAATGTATGTTGCAACAAATAAGTCGATATTGATTCGGAAATAAAATGTTGTTTATACCGAGTACACATATGACCCGCTTCAGGAATACCTAAAAGCTGTTTTTATTTACGTTACTTTGAATTGGAAGTAAATGTCATTAGAATGGTATTAAACCTGACGTCAACAGTTACACAATAATATTCGATAAAATCTGTTAATTACGAAGACTTTAATTAAAATTGCATTTCAGCGAAAGTTTCATTAGACAACAAATATTTGTGAAGATGTTATACAGTTGTTCTATAATTTAAAAAAAAGTTTTTTTTGTATTTATTAGCACTAACAATTTGCTTGTAAGTTGATCGAATTTGTATCAATTAATTTAATTGCATAAACCGCATACTGTTTTATATTGTACAGCTTTTATTGTGAATCAGTTTGTTAAATTTTTTCTGCATACATCATTATTTATTAGGTATAAATGCAATGGCTGTAGATAATCCAAGTTTAGCAGACTTGTGTAAAGACTTTAAAATTTAATCAAAGTAAGACGAAACACTGTTTTTACTTTAACTGATATTAAAAGAACAATTTTTTAGAAAATCTTAGCCAAATTCAAGTTATCGCAAAATTTAATAAACTTAGCTTACATTGTCCCATTTATTCTCAGTGATATTGGATTTGTAACTTTGCAAAAAAAAATTATACAAAGTTTGTGATGTTCAAAAGATTTGATAATGGTTATTACGGTCTATAGGAGTACAATTATCGTCCAGATGAGGCACGTTCGAATATTTCTAACCTCGCATGCATGGACATTTTTAAAATGAGAAAATCGTGATAACGCCATGTTTTATGGATATTATATTTTTTATTCCATGGTGGAATTTGGTAAATGGAAGGTCATACCGAAGGACGGTTAAATATATTATCGTATCTTCACAGACATAAATTATTTACAAGAACAGTGTGACTCTTTCGATACACATTTTGGTCTCATTAAATGCATTTTAGAAATTGCGCTTAATGTTAAAATTAATGACCGATAACATCTGGACATTGACAACAGGAGAGGAAAACACAGTCGGGACACATTGTTACACGAATTTTTTATCAATTGTGTGATAATCAGGGCCGGTCGACTCGGGGTGCAGTGGATGCAATGCACAGAAGCAGGGCCGGCCTTAAGCACATTCCACTGATTCTCTCGCCTAGGGCCCCACGCTCAAAAAATAGAAAATATAAATACATTGCTTATTAGTAGCATAGAAACAAAAAGCAGTTCTCTATCATATTACTTAAAAAAGTTATTGTTCAATAGTGAAATACTAAACTTTAACAAATAAACTATACCACAGTAATATAAAAGATTATTTATCAAATATTATCATCAGATCAATTAACAAAAGCTTTCGTGAAATAATTCCAGTCGAAACGTTTATGGAAACGCAAAAAGTGAAGCAGAATCTTTGGATACTCAAATAAAAGATCATAAATTCTTGGTATCTTTAGTTTTCTGGCATGACTTGCTTTTCCAAGTGAATTTAGTAAGCAAAAAATTATAATCTGTCTTCGGGAATACTCACTTTTGAAAAATTGTGCAAATGGCCAGAGTGTACCGAGAAAAAGGTTTTAAAGATGTATTATTCGGTGCAAATGATCTTGCAAAAGATTTAAATGTTCCACAATTCCAGTTGAAACGTTTACGGAAACGCAAAAGGCAATTTGCATACGAGTCCTCACACGACCCTGTTGTTGATGCAAAGGAAGCATACAAAATAAACTGTTTTAATCAAGTGTTAGATAAAACACTAGTCTCTTCAACATCGATTTAAACAATTAAAAGAAACCATACATGTATTTAGTTTTTATGGACATTTCACAATCAATCCAAAGACACTACATTAAAATATGCTGCCGATTTACAAATTGCTTTGAAATACGGCGAATCGGTGGGCTTAAATGGATTCATGTTGGCGGAAGAAATAGAAGCTTTAAAAGTAACTGTTCCACAAAGTTGTTGCAATCCTTTCAATATACTTAAACATTTGGCTTGTAATAATCGTCCAACCTCGTTTCCAAATTTATTTATTGCACTAAGGACCTTACTTATTATACCGGTAACAGTATCTGCGGCGAAAGAAGTTTTTCAAAATTAAAATTAATTAAAACGTATTTACGATCCACTATTTCTGAAGAACGTTTAAATTCATTCGCAATTATGTCAGTTGAAAGTGAAGTCATGAGGGAGATGGACTTCGACAACCTATTAAAAGATTTTGCGCAAGCAAAATCTAGAAAGATTAATTTTAATTGAGTTTCTATTTCGTTTATAAAAATATGAGTTGTTTTGCTTTCCATCGTTCATAGTCAATTTGTCAAATTTTATGATTTGTTATCTTTATTATAATATTATTTCAGCTTGTTTGTTCAAAATTTTATTTAAAAAATTAAAAAAAAAGTTATAGCACCCAGGTTCCGATATATAGATGACAGATCTTGGGGATAAAAGGCGGGTTTATCATTAAATTTTGAGACCAACAGCAACTTGTAAGTGTTTAACAACCCTAAAAGTGGTTACAAAAAGCTAAAATCTGTTTATCGAAGTGTGTATTACTGCATTTTTTTTATGTCTCATAGGATGGTTTGCTATAATTGCGGCTGGTTATCAGCGGAACAGTATGTGAACTCCACTAAAGTTAAAAAAGGCAACATAAATTAAGTAATTTTATGCTACATTCCTAGAGCACAGGGCATAACAAATTTGGGAATATATTTTTCAAGTGTTACGCCAACATGTACTTAGTGGTATCACTTTAAACAGTAAATTATCATCTTGTGTCAAAGTTGGCGTTTTAAACTCAGCTGTCATGTTATGTATTCGTTATTGTTATAATGTATGGACAAAATGTTAGCTTAGTCGCACATGGAATTTTTCAGCACATGCTGCCATTGGATATGTAGAATTATTTTTTTAGTTCCAAGAAAAACGACTACATTATTTTCTTGACATCATTTTTCCGTATTAAAGTCTGTTGTTGTATAATTTATCCTTAAATCTATCATAATTATATAAACATAATTTACAACAATTCTGTAGAAAAAATCACATATTTATTAAAATTAAGGCTCGAAAAAATTTTAACAACAATTACATCCTCATTAACAGACGACTTTTCGGAAGATAAAAGCTAATATTAATAGTGACATTGTTTAATGAATACCGATTAACGGTAAAATACATACATATTTTTGGCAAGGTTGTAAAATAATCTTCATTTTACTTGAACATTATACATTCATAATACAAAAAAATGAGGTCATGACCGCCCATGACGTAAACTAAAAAGAAACAAATTTTATGCAAATATCAACAAAAATTGAAATATGAAACAATAATTGAAATTATCGTAAAACAGTGCTTTACTAATAAGTAAATTATGTATCATTCACAATAACTCCTTGGCAGGTGATCTGTGTATAAGTAAAGAGTAAAAACTCAAAATTTGCCCTAATTTTACAAAATCTTTATCTCTTACCGTAAACGAAATCTTTTTGCAAAGCTTAGTTGGATTTTATGAAAACATTCATATTCTTACCACAATTGGATCGGTTGAAACAGTCACTTGGCTTGCACTTTAGATGCAAGTAATATTTTCTATTGACGAATCGCAAAGATATTCATAAAAACTGTCTCGCTCTGTGCAAATGAACAGAACCAACAAACTCAGGACCGTTTTATTGCCTGGACATACCAGGCAAATGCCGAGCTGATAATCCAAATGTTAGTCCTCAGGTTGTGAGAGATCCTTATAAAAGCCTATAATAAATGTTTGATAAGCAAGAATGAAATATCAAAAGAAACGAAGACGCGAGTTTTTAATGCAGTGTACGTACCCATTCTCACGTACAGTTCAGAAACATGGACACTAACTCAAAAACAAAAACAAAGAATACAGGCACAGATAATGATATTTCTGAGAAGAACAGGGGGATGTAGACTGATCGATAAAATCAGTAACGAAAAGATTCGAAATAACCTACGAGTAGATAATGATATTGCTGAGAAGAACAGGGGGATGTAGACTGATCGATAAAATCAGTAACGAAAAAGTTCAAAATAACCTACGAGTACCTAACAGATATTAAGAAAAAGATGGATTAAGGTGGCTTGGACATCTACGCATGCCAGAATGTAGATACGCGAAAATAGGATGGAAAATGCAGATGGAGGCAAAAAGAAATAGAGGAAGACCAAGAATAAAATGGGAAAAAGAAGTGAGGCAGAGACTAGAAGAAAAAGGAGTCAGCTGGAGAGATGTGCCACAATTAGCTAACGATAGGCAGGAGTGGAGAAACATAACAGAAATAGAAAAGCATACCTCGACACCGAAATGTACAAGAGGAACCGATTAAGAAGAAGGAGATAAAGATTTTGAAGATACTGTAAAACAAGCTCTAGTCTGGTTGTAAACAAGATATATCAGAAGGATATTAAAAGTTTTAAATACCGAAAAAGATTTTATGTTGAATCAAAAACCAAGGAGAACATTGTAAATGGGCCAGAAAATTTAAAATCAATGTTTTTTACCTCACAAGAAAAACTTTATTCTTTAGCACTTTTATATATTGAGCAAAAACATTTGAAAATATTGATTATGAAGATATTATTAACAAATTTTTCGAAGAAACAGTAGAAAAGTAGATACTATTATAATCTTTTTAGTTGAAAGTACAAATAAACCATGGTTATGTGTTTAATTATTTCATGTCTTACTACATGTCATCAGAATTTTTCAAATAATTACATACTAAAGTAATTTAAGAAATCTTACTTCTTCCAATGACGTCACTTTACCTTATTCCACAATACATTTTATAAACGATCTTCCAAAAGGATCCCTTAAATTTATATTTGCGTAGGAGCCCAGAATGGGACTAAGTCTGAATAAAATGTAATACTTGTAGCAACCTAGTTACTTATTAAATTTTCATTATCGATATTTTTTTATGCTTAAAATAAAATTTTTATTCAATAAAGTATACTCGATTTGCGCATTAAACTGAACACAGTATAATAATAATAATAATAATATGAAGTTGCTTCACCCTCAAATTAGTAATATAAAAATTGCCGAAAACAAAATTTGTTTACAAATAAGAGTGATGAAACAGCCAGGCATCTTCTTGACATTAACTAGTCAATGAACATTTTCGCGAATTTTACAACTTTTTAATGTCAAGAACAAAACCACTTGTTTCATAGCCATCTATCATTATTACATAATAAAATAAATATACGCATGTTGTATTCAGAGTTTCCGATAATTTGGTTGTTGCAACTAGAGGCTACTTTTAAAGTTACAGGTTACAGGTAGTTGTGTGATAACTATTCCGAAAATTTGACTTTCTTACATTTCTGCGTATGTGACGTAATCAAAACAAGGTGCTTAACGTCAGTAAATGTACAGTTACAATTTTCTTGACCTATTATTTTTAATGTTTTGAAGTATTATACATTATATCATCTGAATATTGGCAAAGTGTAAAACGTGTTTGGAAGATTTTTTTAGGCCATCCCCATTTTTATGCAGAGCTAGCAAAATATTTGTTGTTTTTTCTTATTATTTTTACAACTCATGCAATTTATCCAAGAACAATATGCCTATAACGTTAACATTTGATCGTGTTTTGTTTTGCAAATACAGAAATAATAAGTAATTTTGAAACTCTTATTCTTAAGCACATCCCAATGTATGTTGTTTTTTAAATGTATGATCCGATTTAAAACTAAATTCTCTATCCAAATAAATAGAAAATGTATACTGTGTAGTTTTTAAAAAAAAAAGATGACTATCGCCGATCTGATATATTTCATCGTAAAAAAAAATTATACAAAATATCCTGCGATTTACAAAAATATCAGGTTTATAGAGGCTTTTCTTATAATAACAGAGTTATAGGGGTGCGGCAGACAAACCGAATCGCCCAGTATATTCAACCTAAATTAAGAAAGCCTATTGCAAACGGTATGGCTACATATTTTAGGGCGGTAACCTAAATGCAATCGTTTATTTTGGACGTTTACAATTAACGTATTATTTGGAGACGAATTATTGATTGCCTGCTATTTGTTTACTTAGAATCTGTTTAAAATGATTATTTTTTTAGGATTGGCCATGAAGGTAGATACTAATAATTTAAAGTAAAAATTTTCATTAAAACATCAACGAGTGAATATTATATTCATTACCGATACGATGTACCGTACCTATTAATAACTATATTACAGCTGTTTTTTTTTATCAGCTACTCTTTGATTCACTTTTTTATTTTTACCAAAGAGCCATTTTTTCTTAAGCGCTATTCAAATCGCACAAACTGTCTAGGGGAGACCGGGGATGAAAGTAAATTTTTTTTGTTTTTATT
Source organism: Elmis aenea (assembly GCA_947652605.1). NCBI lineage: Eukaryota > Metazoa > Arthropoda > Insecta > Coleoptera > Elmidae > Elmis > Elmis aenea. The sequence continues at coordinate 30,856,334 of OX393584.1, read as the reverse complement.
TAATTTCTCATAGAGTATAATAAGTTTTTTACATCTAAATTGATTTAATGATAAATTGGACATTTGTCTTCCTTCCAAGATATTTATTTCTATGTTTCGTATGTTTCGTAAAGCGTATGTGAGATTTTTTCTGTAGTAAGACAACTGTTACTTCCAACCTCAACGATGGGGCTAAAAGTATCAATGATCGGGGTAAGTTGTAACGGCAAAATAATTATTTACACAGCTCATAAGTTGTGAGTAAATATATTAGTATTCATCAACAAAATTAATATTTGATTGCAAAATACACATTAGCAAAATAAAAATAAAAAAATAAGTTCTTTGATACAATACAAAATGATAAGTGAACATTATCAATATTCAAAAATGTGAAACAAAAAGATAAAACAAATTGGAAAATTATTCCGCCAAGTTTTGTATGTTCTCATTTATGAAGAAAACCACCAATTATGTGCTAAGAGTGAACATTTGCAAGTGAAACCATTGATTGGGGTTGGTTGTAACACTGTTACTTTTGACCCCAAGTGTACACAAAACAAATTGGAGGGAATCCACAATTGACCACGATTCCAACGTCAAATTGTATTGCATCCACCAATAGCCAGCAAAATTTAGAACATAATAATCTAGGACCTTGACTACAAACTTTAAAATGAGAATATTGCATTTCACACAGAGTCGCTAAATCCATGGTCCTACATTAAAAATATAAAAAATATTGAAAGTATAACAAAAAAAAATCCGACTAAAATATTATATAGCCATTTAAACCGGAAATGGCAATAAAAATTGTACATCACAGCAATACATCGTAGAACATTTTACTTCCAACAATTTTTGCCTGAAGGTAAAATATGTCACTATTATATTTCACAACTTGCACACCAAAAAACTTATTTTGAACGACGCGGTATAATATACTGTGATGGTTTTAGAAGTATTCAAAAGTATACTATATGTACGGTATTGACTGTTATAAAGATAAAGTAAGATTTATAAACAGAATTAAACCTACTCGTACGTTACACACAACGACTTTAATGAAGGTATAATAGATCCTACCAACAATATATTTTAACCGTAATTAACAGTATATGATGGATATTGCCATTAAATTTTTCCACGAAACAAAGGTTCATTACTGTGACCTAAAGTGCAGTAAGCTTATTTAAATTATTTAAATTGCATGGTTATAAATAAACTGATATTTAATTTTTCACAAGCAACATACTTAAATTCAATCTACAGTTGTCAAATTATTAAAAGTTAGTGAAACGTTCCTGCAACAATATTGTTTGTACACACACATAAAACGTGTTAAAAGTTTTACAAAACGTATTATTAAATTAGGATGTTATTATGAACTACTTAAATCGACTTGCAAACAATGAATCATACAGTGAAACAGAACTCTTGGTAATTTTTTTAACTAAAACTTTAACTAAGCTACTTAAAAGCATATGCTGATTAACTGCGAGAAAAATGTGCTGTAAACAATATTAATATTGTTATTTAGCAAAGGCTGCTTAATTCAAAAATCAAGAAACCACAAAAATTATACATCATAAAAGCGATTCGTCATAGAGAACATACGGATCTCGGAAATCCTTAGAGATAGAAAGATAATTGAATTAGCAAGGAAGTGTGTCTTTATGAGCTCAGCAATCAGTACTTGGAAATGTTCATCTTGAGCCCGGTTTTTGAAATATCCTAAGAAAATCTGAAAACTTCAATTTGTTGTTTTATTTATGACTTTCTTATCACCAACAGTAGATGTTCCAGATTTGGTAATCGAACAGCGTTGTTAAAATTTACACAGCCTATTTAGTTTTCAGATGTGGTTATCGACTTTTTTGGGCAACGTAATAAACATAAAAGTAAAACTGAATAACCCGGTATAGTCTAAATTCCGTTTTATTTTGGTGGTAATAATGAGGTATTGCGCGTACCCCAGGTTTAGAAACACCAGTAAAGTTCATAACAATAATAAAATTGATTTGGTTGCCAATTTATTTATTGCTTTAGTTAGGTTTATCTTTAAAAATAAATAAGTTATTACAATATTATTGTTTAAGTTTAATCAAAGTAGCCATTGAAAAACATAACATTTCATATTTCATCAATAAGCTAGCTGTACAGGGTGGACCAAATTCGATGAGATTACAGGTGTATCTCGCTTAATAGTCAAGATAGAGAAATGGTTAAATTACCAAAAATGTGCAGTGTTTTTGGGACAAACTCAGAACCGGGTTCAAAAATATTCTATCATTTCCGGTTTTTGAGTTAACGAAAAACTGTTTTTGTTTGTTATATTTATAATGAGTCATCTCCCTTATTGTTTTAAATATCGAAAAAGGTTATGAAGATTATTTTTTAATATTTTATGTAGATTTTGATAGAACCAAAAAAAATTTTTTTTACGCTCGCCGTTAAAAAGTTATGACACAAACTCACCTTTTTTAAATGGAAGCTATAGTTGGCTATGACCTATTTAATTCCTTATTTTTTCCCTTTCCAAACATAAGTGGGTTAATATATTTATTTTTAATAATACGCAAGTAACAATGGTTTTTTTTTTTTTTTTTAAAGATGAGAAACCAAGAGTAGGCGGTGAAAACAAAAAAAAAACAAGAAAAACCGGAATATATTTGAGAACTGTTCTGAGTTTGTCTCAAAAAACTGCACATTTTTGGTAATTAACCGTTTCTCTATCTTGACTATTAAGCGAGATACCCATGTAATCCAATCGAATTAGCCCACTCTCCGTGGGCAAAACAAATTTGAGATCTGCGCTTTGTAGATGATAATGTTTTCCTAAGCATATTACTTTTTGTGTGATGAAATGCCCTTAAAACAGCTAATCTTAAAAAGACAGTTGAATACAATTGATGAATTAAGAATGGCCATTTTTTTTTATTACCAATATATAAAAATGAATGTATGTATGTTTGTATATTTGTTTGTTTGTCCTTTATGCATTCCTATACCATTCATCCGATGCTGACCAAATTTGGCACAAACAATCTATAGGACCATGGGAAAAAGATAGGCTATATGAGAATTCCCAAAAAAATCGTCCAGAAAAGATATTGAGGAAAACGTGCCAAAATCTTACACGCAACGTTTAAATCGGGTCGTCGGGAGCGAGAATTTCGTCAAAATTTGACAATTTGACAATTTGACGTAACGCTTTAATCATAATTTATTTTTAAAATAATATGTAAAGTAAACATTTCATGTTAGTTAAATTAAGTTACCACCTTTGAACTTGATGTTATGATCGATTATTCCGTTTTGATAAGAAAAGTAAGTATTACAATGTGAATGTTACTTCATTCTTATAATTTGTTATATATATTATAGGTTTTTGAAATCACACAGTCATATTCAAACGATAATTTGAATAGCATAAATTTATGATGATATTAATTATTTTATTGTATTTTCGACCACTACGAGAAGTTCAAATTAAGCATGACATGTAAATGTTACAATTCGTTTATAAGAAAAAGTAGTAAACAATAAAATTGGTACTATACGGGACTTTTTAGATTTTGGTTAATGTTATGGTCAGTTATACATACCGCTTTGATAATAAAAGTAAGTATTACAATGTGAATTTTACTTCATTCTTCTAAACTTTTATATAAATTTTAGGTTACTGAAATCAAAGATACATATTCAAACGATAATGTGAATAGCATAAGTTTATTAGGATATTACTTTTTTTTACTAATACGAAAACTTCAAAGTACCTACGCATGAAATGTAAATGTTATTTTTTAAAATAACGGAAATAAGTTTTTAAAAAAAATTTGGACTAGACGGAACTTTTAATTTTTTGGAATCGTCTCGCCCTCCCCGACAAGTACGTACCAAACAATCCCACTTTCGACTTAAATTCAGACCACGAACGAGAAAAAGCGCACTACATACTAACGAACGTCGAAAGCCTTTTTCAAAGAGCGATTAAAAATACTCGGGGGCGTCTAAAAATCGCGAACTTCTTTGACGGGTCGAATAAAGGATCGAATTTTAATATGTGCACGCTCAGGACCTCAGAAAAAATCGTTTGCAAACGTTATTAATTAAAACGTGCAAAAATGTTCGTATTTACGTCGCGCGCTCTCGCACTATACAATAACGAACGTCGAAAGCCTTTTTTCAAAAAGCGATGAAAAACACTGAGGTGTGTCCGAAAATCGCGATTTCTTTTGTAAAATCGTATAAAGAATTTGAGAAGCATTCGGTGCGAGCGCGGAGCGCGAGTAGTACGAATATATTAATTTATTCTACTTTAAAAAGCAATTGCGAGTATTGTAAATAAAAATTCAGCCAATCGATTGATTATCTCCGGCTTAGTTATAATCGATATATCTCGGGAACTGAGCCAATTAGGGACATGGGAATTGCACCAAAGGAAAGATAATTTTTTGCGCAAAAAGAATTTTACTCGCAAAGAGAATTCTACGCGCAAGCCTGGATCTAGCGGTGTAGAAGCCCCGAAGGGGCTCCGGAATCGCTAGTTACCAATATTAAGTAAAAAAACAAAATTTTTAACTGCTGTATCAAAAGTAATTGATATTAGTAAAATTTGCTTCAGTAGTAGTATTTGGCTATTACCTATGATTTAAAAAAAAAAAAACAATCAGTGCTTGTGCAATTTTTGGTGTTTAGTTTTTCGGCAAAGCAAATAATTATTAAACAAATTTAACAACCAACTGTTTAAATAAGGACAGTGGGCCAACCGCCATGGATAACGTTGCTACAGCAGAAAATCTGTCTGCAGATGTGAAAGGTATCGATTAAAATATTTAAAAACAAAAACATTTTGCTTGTGCCAGTAATGTATTATTAAATCAACGTTTCCAGTAATACTCAATCAGGTTTTCAATTGTTAACAACATCGAGAGATATTGTCGATTGTTTTGAAAAAAAAGTTGATAGGTAGTACCTGGAGTCTGATGCTTCTTAATCGGCAAGGTCACTTCAATAAAACCGCGTATCATTTTGAGAATTAAAAATTTCCCCACAGTTTATCCCATGACTCACCTCTGTTTTTGTTAATGGCGTTGATAAAAGATTATGCAAAGACGCATTTAATATTAAATTATGGGAATTGATTTTATGCAAACATGTTTTTGCAGCAAGATGAAATCGGTTCGCCATAATTTATTTACTCTTATTAGTTTTATTCGATGACGCAAACAATATTTAACTTTTTAGATCCAATCCATTTTTTATGGAATGACGTTTGAAAAAAGGCGTTTTTTTAAATAAACGTCAATATTTTAAATTCTCTCGTTTGAGACATTCTTAAACACCAAAACCGCATTATGTTAAAGATGATAATAAAATAGCGCATTTAAATTATAATTTTAGTAGCTTTTAAATACAGTGAGATCTTTATATTCTCTATATCCATTTCCGAGACGAATGAATACTGAATATAAAATCAATGTTTTCCATGGGGATAAATATCCGTTTCCAACCCCCACATGTATACATAAATAAATACTTTTAATCAGAACTCAATTAAAAAACGATGATAGTAGAAGCTAAAGAAGAGGAAAGAATTCATTGTTTCAAATGTAATTTAGTTAGTTAGTTATCCGTTCCTCTTTTGCCGTTAAGCGTCGAGGTGTTCTAATTTGCAGAACTTTTTCCATTTAATTCTGTTAGTGGCAAATTTTGCAGCTTCGTTCCATGTGGTGCTCTTCCTTGACAATACTTGTCCCACTTCTTGGTTCAAGCTTCTACGTGGTCTCCCTCTGCTATTTTTTCTATCCCAGCCTGCGTCCCACATTTCTTTTACAGGATTCCTATTCTTCATTCTGATTAGGTGCCCAAACCAGTTAAGTTGTATTTTTTCAATTTTTTAAATGATTTAATATCGCAGTTTTTTATTAAAGTTGAGTCCCAGAAATCCACTTCAATTTTGTAACCGGTATTACACATTGTACACTTCCACAAAATGTTTGATTTTCAAATGTTAAACTTACCTAATATTCTAATTACACAAAATGCATGTCTTTGCGAACACAACGAATTTGGTTTTATTATTGGATACGTTTTAACCACGGCTAGATCGATTAATTTTAAAGTCTCTCAAATGCTCATAAACTAAAGCAGCAATCTGGAGGTGCAAAAATTACAATTCAACATGGTAGATCCCATTTTTAGGCATTGTACAAAAGAATTTAAAAAAATGATAGCTGCATTTTGGTGTCTTTTATGCAATAGAATTTAAACCTTATTATGGACTAACTAAAATACTTTTAAATGATATATTTAGGGTCTAAACGAGTAAACATTTTCACAAGTGATAAAAAAGTGAATTTTGTTATTGGACATGTACGATGTACGAATAAGATAGGTCAAAATTTTTTACAAAAAAAGAAATTCTTTTGGATTTTTAAATTTTACAGAAGGGAATGTTATCACAATCCGATGGAAGAATACAAGGTGAAATTATTATTATAAAATGTATGACTAACGAAAAGTCGACATCGTTCAACGTAACCCATGCTGATTTGCGGTTAAAGTTGCTATCACTGTTTTTTATTAATGGAGTACTAAATAATTATTTTTTTTAATAAATCCATTGAACACAAGTAACAGTCAATTACTACAGCAGTTTTTGAAACGCATTTTCCTTCAAAAAAAATCCTGTTTATGTTAATTTTCGGACTTAATATTAAACACTGCATCAGATTAATAAAAAATAGTTTACCATGTAAATTCAAAAAAAGAAGCCATCACCGATCTGCTATATTTCAACGCGAAAAAACATTTTCACGTCATTTGGCAGAGAATTTCCTGCGATTCACAAAACTGTAAGCGTTATTAAGGTTTCCACTTAAAATAACAAAGTTATAGGGGTGCAACAGTCGAACTTAATCACCCGGTATGAAACGTATTATTTATTTTTAATCGCCATGGATGTTAAGCGAAACATTGCTTATTATTTTACGTTCATTTTGCTAGCGGATTCAGAATAACACAAAAGTAAACATTTTTATTCTAGGGTATTTTAAACGTCATTATTTTAACTTTTGACTTCTAATAAAAGCAAATCAAATTATTACTTGCATCAGTACGCCCGAGGTGGATTGGCTCGCACAAACCGACAGTGACAAATTATTTGTTTTGAACTCCAACACAATTTTTACACTAAAAACTACAAGATGTATGTGAGTACATTACATATCATGCATTATGCATTAAAAGATACATAAAAATAAATCACTTACTGTCAACAACAAAATTAACCAGCGCTATCCTTTGTATGGACATAGCTGGTAATTTACGTGTTATTTTTTGAATGTAGATGGTACTAAGAAATGATTTTTACAAAGAAGGATGCGCTATTTTTTTTGTAAACCTTAACAGCGTCACTGCTCGTCAAAATATGTTTGTGTGACGCAAATTTAAAAAAGAAAGCTAAAAGAAATCTTGTTTTGCAGCAGTGACGTTAGAACGTGATGGTACCCAGTAAGCTTTAGCGGTAGTCGATCGACTGCCTAAGAGAAAATCATGATTTATTTTACCTTTCAACTGCTAGATGAATTGCAAACAGAATGAGAAAGAAATATGATATTTAAATTAGGGTATTCCATGAAGTTAGTGCTGCCAAATTCTTTGTACAGCTTCATCGTTATTTGCGTTTTCTGATTGTATTGTTCGTCTCATATATAACACATAACGATAAGCCAAATTGACACGACAAAATATGAATGGACACGTGTCTTCGTTAGCATAAAACCAGCATTTTCAATTAATAATGTTTGAATTAATGATGTGACTAAAATATTTTGTTAGGTGTACAGTATCTCGCCAAATTATTAGAACCAATCAGGATTCAATATCTGCTCAACGATTGATATGGATTTGTAATATTTACACGCACTGATGTTTTAGGAAGTAAAAACAAATTTTTTTTTAATATACGAAATTTATTTATACAGGGTGTTTCTTACGTATTGCAAGAAAAATCGGGAGGTGATTCCTTTTCGAAAATTAAGGGGGGTCTTTCATATAAAAATTTTTCCTTAGACGTCTACTTTCGGAGTTACACCCCCCTAAAGGAAAGCGGTAAAATGAGGTTTTTATTTTATTCTCAAATTTGGATGTATGTGGGAAAATGATATTTGGTAGATGTTTTATACTTATTAAAAGGTTTCCCATAGTAATATTTTTAATCACCTCCCACCTTCAGAGGGAGATGAAAAGTGCGACCTCTATTCTCTATTGGTTTTTTTATCAGAACTTTTTGGTGGGTTGAAATTTTGCAATAAAAAAAAATTGTTTTGAACGCTTGCTTTATTTAGAAACTTTTTTTATTGCTCAGTTTTTCTCATAAAACCTACCTACCGTTTTTGAGTAAAAAACAAAATAAATAAACATGAACCATCAAATATACCAACATAAAACAATTCATTTTTGTGGTTGCCATGGTTTGTTGTTCATACTGAGTAGAATTGACGGGTGTAATTCATTTTGACGTTTAAGCTACGACAACGCTAAAACACCCGTCAATTCTACCCAATATGAACACAAACGAAAGAATAAAAAATCTTTCTAAATAAATCAGGCTTTCAAAAATTTATTGCAAAATTTCAAGACACCAAAAAGTTCTCATAAAAAAAAAACAACAACAAGGGTCGAACTTTTCAGCCCCGTGTAAAGGTGGGAGGTGATTAAAAATATTACTATGAGAAACTTTTTAATAAGTATAAAACAGCTACCAAATATCATTCTCATGCATTTATCCAAATTTGAGAAATAAATTAAAAACCTAATTTTACTGCTCCCCTTTAGGGGTGTGTAACTCCGAAAGGAGACGTCTAAGAAAAAAATTTAATATGTAAGACCCCCCTTAATTTTTGATAAGGAATCACCTCCTTTTGCAATACCTACTTAAGAAACACCCTGTATAAATAAAATTCGTATATTAAAAAAAAACTTAGTTTTTACTTCCTAAAACATCAGTAAGTCCTGATTAGGTCTAATAATTTGGCGAGATACACAGCAGTGACACACCGATTCCATTAAAAAAAACTTTGTTATGTAATCTAAACAGTAATTTATTTTACGACTATCTTACGAGACAAAGTTCCCATTTCACCTACCGTTGTTTATCAGTAAACACGTGAATTAAATAATGTAGAGTATTGGTTGCTGGCAATAAACTAATGTAAATTATTTTTAAATTAAAAATGTGTTGTTAATTTTCTTAAATTAGATAACTTACAAATTGCTGTCCTAAATTTTGTACAATGCAAATCAAATATTTAATTAATTTTAAACACTTTTATTTAAAAGGGTTGTTTATAAGAAATGTTATTGTAAAATTGTAACAACCCTGTTCATTTGTATAATCTTTCATTTCATTTTTTCCACGATTCTATTTCTATAATCGTTCGTTAAATAAAACCAATCAAGTTTAATCATTTTAAATTTGAATATCTAGAAACAAATATCCCAATTTTTTCAATTGGCGTATCACATGAATTAGAAAAACAAACGTTATCTAAAAATATACAGAGTAAATATGGCATGTAAATACAGCAACAAATGAGTTCTTAAATTGAAATATCATAGTCACGGCATGTGATGGAATCAAAGATGTTTGTTGACGGAAGATCTGTCATATCAAAGTAAATTAACGGTTGTAAACATAATATTTTTAATGTATTTCATCGTGTTCTGGGAATTGTTTTAGATTTTTTTTTGTTTAGTGTTGTTATTTTGTTTGATTTTCAAGTACCATAAAGTTTGAAAACTTGATGAATTTGATTAGAGAAAATATCCAATTAATTTCATGATATAATAAGACTACAATTTTCACTGAAGTGACCACATTTTAGTATTTAGGTATTTGTAAAATGTATACTTTTAAAAAATTTTGTTTGTAAGAAATCGTGCCCTACCATGGGCTCTAGGTAAAAAATACATATTGCATACCTCAGAAATCAAATCGTCATTAAAAATTTGAATCATTTATCTAATTGAACCCTAAAAACATTATCACAACCATCAAACTATAGATAACATTTCATTGATTAAGAAAACGTTTTTTTTTTTAAAAAGACATAAAATAAGTAATTACTCTAATAACTAAACTTATTAACATTATACTGCTGAATTCAACTCACCGTTTCATAGTGAACTATATTTCCAAATAAAGTTTTGGAAATACCAGGAAACAAAATAGTAATTCCTAATGAGAAGTAATTATTTTAACAAATAGTTTATTTATAACAGTTTAGTTGTCGCTAGGTTGAAATACCTTGCATTGTTATAATTAGGAGACTTTTACGGTTACTCATTACAATTTAATGTTAATCTAAGAATCTAAATAAGCTAACACTCTTGGCGCATATTAAAACAATAACTAGGAAAGCGATTTTAACCTTTACTCACTTCATTTCAATTTTTTTATGACGCCTTCTAAGAGTAAAATAAAGTCTTAACAAATCAAATTGCACAGGATTTTAATTAATAATATAACTGTTAGAGGCACGTGGGACGGTGGTGTATAGGGCAAGAGCTATTGGGCGATTGCTAACATGTTATGTAAATATAGCTTTTACTTATTGTCCATTCAGGACAAATTGTACACAATCTAGGGATTTAAAAAAAAAATTAAAAATTTAAAAAAAGCTTTAACTAACCTTTAACCTGACCCTCCATTACTGATCAAATGAATGAGGGTCAGGTTAAGGGTTGGTTAAAGCTTTTTCCTTGTATGAATGAATAATAGCTAATGTACAGGGTGCTTGAGTGTAACGTTAAACCAAAATTACATAAAAACAATAATATAGATAAGAATATTTAATTTATGTAGAATTGTCGTCTACTTTGAGTTCTATAAAGAATTCTGAAAAGTTTTTATGCTAAAATTTTAATTTTCCTCGGAAACGGCTCTAACGATTTCTTTAAATTTTAGTAAAAAAGTTATATTTGAAAAAAATCTTACATTTTCTTAGAACGCTGTGGTTGCTCATATGTCATAAATACGCGCATGGAACGTCATTTTGACAGACCTTATTTACAAAAACAGCGTTAATTCAAACGCCTGAACGACACATTTAACTTTTTGTACACAAAAATAGACAAACACAGTACAGGGTGGTCCAAATTCGATGGGATTACATGGGTATCTCGCTTAATATTGAAGATAGAGAAACGGTTAAAGTACCAAAAACGTGCAGTTTTTTGAGACAAACTCAGAGCCGTTTCCAAAAATATTTTATCATTTTCGGTTTTTCTTGTTTTTTTTTTTGTTTTCACAGCCTACTTTTTGTTCTTCAACTTTTAAAAAATTAAAAAAACCTTTGTAACTGCGTATTATTGAAAATAAATACACCAACCCTTATATATTTGGAAAGGGATAAAAATAAGGGATTTAAATAGGCCATAGTCACTATAACTTCCTTTTAAAAAATATTTTTTTATTACCATCAAAATCTACATAAAAATATCTAAAAATAATTTGTATAAACTTGTCCGATATTTACTACAATAAGAAAGATATGACCCATTACAAATATAACAAAAAAGCCAGAAATGACAGAATATTTTTGAAAACGGTTCTGAGTTTGTCTCAAAAAACTGCACATTTTTAGTAATTTAACCGTTTCTCTATCTTCAATATTAAGCGAGATACCCATGTAATCCCATCGAATTTGGACCACCTTCTACACTATAATACTGCCACACAGCAAATTACGCATTATGTTGCGTATAACATTTAAACATATTAGCGTTTAAGTCAGGCATTTTATTAAGCGCCCGGAAGACAATAATTTTGACTCGCATGAGAGTCTAAATAAAAAATTATTTGCAAAGTAAATCCGTTCATTAGTAAGACGAGTGAAAAGTAGGACATATTGAAACATCCTTCTGTATTTAATAACTGTTGTATCACCGAACAAATATTGTAGTTTACGGTCTTCTTAAACCTTATTAAAATATTACACTATTGTTACCATTGTTAAGATATAAATAAACCACATACTTTTGTTTAAATGTATTTAATTACATTTGAAACAAATACGTAACTTTGCGTGACGAAACTATTTTGTACAAAAAAAAATTTGATTAGTGCACTGAATGCTGATTTTATTAAGCGGCGATTCTAATAACCGAAAATTGGATTAGTAGTTTAATCTCTAAGGGAGAAGAATAAAAACAATGAATTAAATAACGAAAACATAGTTTATTGCCTACCAAATCAACAAAATTAAGTAGAAAATCTGTTAAATTTAAGTTATGTGCTATATAGTGGCGTACGCAAGGGGGGATTAGGGGGATAAATATCCCTCCTCGAAAGTTTGAAAAGAACTAAAATTATAATTACCGCATTTCAAAATTGCTTTTCCATACATATAAAATATATTATGTTTGCATATTTTACTCATAAATGCTGTTTTTGGTACGTTTGACCTTAAAAAATTTAAAATTTCTAGCCCCCATAGATCATTTTCTAATTGCACCATTACCATGTACCATGCCCCGTTTAAAATTAGTCAGTATTATTTTTGCAAATTAAAACAATGCAAAAAAAAATCCAAAATATAATTTATATTGATTTGGTCAAGGTTTGATTCAAAATTGCTCTGTAAAATAAATAACAAGTAATTTTTGGAAGAGTTTATTAACAGGTATTTTAAAATAATTGTTTGCAAATCGGTTTCAATATACAGGGTATCCCAGATTACATTACCAGCATGGGGATCTCGCTTATTATAAGAGATACAGATTTGTTTGAATTAAATAGATTATTCCTTAGTGTGAGAGGAGCCACAACCAATTTTTAATAGTACAAAATTCCTCGTGCTTCAGATGTTACAGCAAAAAATATGAAAATGTTGAATTTCTTTTTTCTCTCATAACTTTTTTGTCTTAATCATTAGAATAATTTTATTTGTACTTTTTAATGTAGAATGTAACTGTTATTTTGGATTTTTTAACACACGATGAAGACCAAGAGTTATGAGAGAAAAAAAATCGACATTTTAATATTTTTTGCTAAAACATCTGAAGTACGAGGAGTTTTGAACTTTTAATAATTGATTGTCGCTCCTCTTATACTAAGGAATAATTCATCTAATTTAAACAAACCTGTATTTCCTATAATAAGCGAGATCCCCATGCTGGAAATGTAATCTGGGACACCCTGCAAAACTTTGTTTGCTAAAAATTCGTGTCGCAGCTAAAATATTTCGATAGTATTTATTAAATTATTAATAATAGGTCGCCAAATGAGGTTTTGGGTTGCCTAAATGTTCAACTTAATAGCTTTGTTATTCTTACCGATTGTGAATAAACTACTCATTCATTATCAGCTTGTTAACAGATCATTTACATCCTTATAATAATTGAAGATGGGAAACGCTATGAAAGCAGGTTTCTCTTATTTGCGTCATATTTTAGTTAAATGAAAAATTTGAGATTTTTTAGAGTTTATGATAACGAACATCGTCAAATAATCCAAATCTAATAAAAATTATTTAAAATTTTTAAATTTGTGCGCTTTTTTAAGTGCGAAAAGTGCGTTACAGTATCGATACCCGAAAGAAAAATGTTTTACAAATGAAGTTTTAAACTTACCGGAGGCTTCAGAGAACGTAAAACTTCCCACAAAACTGTGGGGCTGCAAGCAACCACCACAATCTAGTGAGTACCCATGTTAGGCTATCTTATATACATCAGTGTACACACGTATTATGTTGACTTGTTAATCAGAAAGTAAATACGTGCGTTTGTTCGAATTTAAAATTTCTAAATTAAAATAATTTTTTAAAAACAAAAGCCACACGAGCAAATATTTCATACAATGAAATTTTCACTTTTTGTGAACTATTTCTGTTGACAGCATTTATAATTAATTAAAATTTTTACAGCAATTAACGAAATTTAGAATAAACTTTTAGACCGTCAAATTTATCCAAAGCGCTACTGGTATTCATCACTCATGACGTCACCGTTTTTCTTTGTATGAGAAGGATTTCACAAGATTACAGCGCAGCACTAAAATATGCGTAACATCAAATTAAAACCCAATTACACTTGTTTAGTTGGTTTCAGGGTTGGGCAAAATTTGGTTTTTATTAAAAAAATCAAGGATTTTTTTATAAATAAAAAACTTGGTAATTTTCCCTTTTTACAACTAATTTATTCATTTTTCACACTACATTGTATCTCCTATACAGCGTCATTCAAAAAGTATGCAACAAATGAAAAAGTCTTTTTTGAAAAATTTCTCAGAAACTTTCATTCTTGATAAAAGTTGGCGCATGACCTAAAACTAATTTTAAGATGAAAGAAATATAAAAATTCATAGGATTTCAGAAATATTCACAAGAGTAAAGTGGCGTTATTTTAATAGTTACAAAAAAAAAAAACTGCATAGGGGAAGATTGTTTAGAATTCAAAAATACGATCATAGGTGAAATTTTTCGTTAAAATTTCAATTTTTGAAGCAATTTTAACATCCAAATAAGTTTTAGACCATGCACCGACTTCTCACAAGAATAAAATTGTCCAAGAAATCGATAATAAAAACTTTTCTGTTAGTTGCAAACTTTTTAAATGTTGAAACTACAATAGAGTTCGAAAATACAATTTTAACGTGAAATTTCGTGTTACGTCATATTTTTGATTTCTGAACAATTTCTTCTCGTGCATTTTTTTGTAAGTCTTAAAATAGGGGCACTTACTTTTGTGAATATTTTTAAAATCGTAAAAATCTAGTGTCTATCTTTAAGTTTTAGGTCAGGTGTATAAAGAATAAAATTTTCTGAGAAATCAATGTTCAAAATTATTCGAATTATTTTAGTTTCTCTAAGAAAAACTATCGTCAATTAATTTTAATTATCCTGTGTGATATTATTATTTTAATACTAAATTATTAAATTTGCATTTTTAAATATTGTATATAGCAATGTGCAAGAGTGGAAACATTTTATTTTAGTTCACCGCGTAGGTAATAATAAATTAAGCGATTTAAATAGTATTAAGACTGTGATTAAGATGTCATCCAACTTTATTTTTATCATCTCGTCATTATGGGAAGTAAACCGTTAGTAAATAACCCTTGCGTTGATATAAATTTAGGTAAATCATTGTTGAAAACGTTTAATATTTGGTCAAGAATTTTTTCATGGAAATTGATACAAATAACTGACAATTTGTAATAAAACATTACCTTAAATATTAAAAAATTGGTCTACAATAAATTTCTGTGCAATAACAAAAAACTGTTAGATCTTATACATTTTGCATAGCAATTCATTGTCATTGCTATGATTCTATTAGGTCTTAAGACGTGTAAAAGCACAATTAAAATATGTGTTTATGTTAAAACTCGATGTTGTTTCTTAGACAGCAATTACAAGTTCTGTTTTTAATTCAAATGTACAATCAGAGATTTAAAATTTAAATATATGTCTCTGTGACAAGTGAACGTTGTTTCTCAGACAAGATTTACGTCACTTTATTTACTGGCTTAAACAAAAAGATGTTATTAACCAAATGCAGCAACCCGTTACATCAGTGCGTTGGACGATTCGTGACTGATAACTGACTGATGAACTTTATATTCTAGTAGTATTTGTTTCCATAATTGTTTTCAAACAAAGAGACCATACCTGTTTTTTGTTTTGTTTTAATATTTTTTAAAGCCGTCGGAAAATGGTGCTTACAGATCGCATTGGCCGTGAAACCGTCCGATCTAAAATCGAAACTTCCTTATTTACCGATGCGCGCATAAAACGGTACAACATTTTTGAAAAAAAGTGTAATAGTCCCGGAAAAACGAGATCCCTGTATGAGAAATGTTTGCCTCGGAGTTTGTTTGACGACGAAAAACACGTCGTATCACGAAACATTCAATAACTATTTTGTTTTTCATTCTAATTTTTTTTGTTCTTAAAATGTAGTCAAAAGATGGCCGCATCTGGTTATGTGAACAGCGCCCTTTGGTTGGTTGTTAGTATCCTTACGGCCGCCCGAAAATGGTGCCGTAAAATGGCCATTTTTACATTCGCGTTGGTCATGGAATCGTGCAGGAAAAAATCGAAACTCCCTCGCTAGTAAAACGTTGCAAAGTATTTAAAAAAGGTGCCTAACGGTTCAGGAGAAAAACGAGTAAGAACGAAACTCTTATGAAAGCGGGTTTTCCTAGGAGTTCGTTTGAAAGTCTGAGAATTTGGTAGGTAGTGCGTATTTCATTCATAGCTGCTTTATTATTCAATATAGAAAACACAATTTGTTGAAGATTATGGGATACATAATCTAAAATTATTTTCTGCTATACAGATTGTTTGGTTTCGGCGCACCGATGTGTAGCTTTTTACTTTAAATGCAACGCCCTATATATTTTTCATGTTTTAGATTCCAAATTGAATTTTCTTTAAAAAATGTAAAAGATTTTATGTACATTAAATCGATAGTTTTTGAATTATTTAAATTTTTTTAAAAATATTGACTGTTATCGATCTTTAACAAAAAAATCATATTTAGCGATTTAACAATGTTGGGGTAAAATAATTTTGTAATTTTGTTAGCTAGTTGGTTGCCACTGTTATAACGGAAAAAGCAAACTACTTAAATTTTTAAATAAAAAGAAGCGAAAAACCATTATAGTTCGTTAGACTCAAAAAATCAAACAAAATTAATTAATTCTGACTACGCTTTTGTAAACTAAGCGAAACATGCCATTAATATTTTTTCTACAGTTTCTTGACACCACAAGAACCAATTAACTACGAAAAATTTGTAAATTTAATTTTTGGAAGTATTTTAGAAAAACGACTAAAAACATTTTACCTATGGTTTATCTGATGACATTTTTTTTAACAAGATGACATTGACTTAAAATTACTTTTTGTAACTTCGTTATGGCCGAACAATCTCCACAATTTGGGACACTCTATAGATTATCAATCTACCTGTAATATTTTTCACTTAGGTAAATCAAATAAAATTGTGTTTTTATTTTTGTTATGCTGATGGTTGGGGTTTATCCAAAGACGTACCGAACCGGTAAAAGATAAACTTTGTACCTTTTGGTACCATGCAGCAAATCCCCAAGACAAATACAACGTATTTATTTTACTGTATGAGAAACAAACATTTTATTTTACGATATCTGTACATTTTATAAAATCATTTATTTTACTTTCAAATATTGACTAGTGTTTACTGTTTGTCAGTGATCCTCGATTTAATCCAAAATTAAATATTGTTAGAGATTATTTATCAGTCTGTTATAATTTTTATCTAAAGTTTGTCATTTGTCTTTGTGTAACTAACAACTTGGATGAAATACCAAACGATTGTTATCACTGCAGAGTACCAAGAACACAAAAAAATCTTTTATTTAATTTTATTAAATTTATTTTATGTACAATGCCTTAAAAACACCTAAACCAAATCTGGTTTGAATGTAATAGCCTTTTAACAATCGGCTATTTTTAACTCATATTGCAAAAATACCAAGCAAAAACTGGAACTAATGGAAATAAAGTATTTTTTAAAAACTTTTACGTATAAAATAAAGTAAAATATTTTATCACTAGGTATACTAGATATAAAACTATTAATCAAGTAATAACTTTTAAGATAATATTCGACATTATTTAGGTTATTTAAATTTTAACCATTCATGACCAATATGTTCTCTGATCTTTCAGTTTTAAATTAGGGTTATACGTTCGTTTTAATAAAAACGATTTGCTATAGAAAATATATTGTATTTTTATAACATTGTCTTACATAAAAAACGAATTGAACATTGTTATCCTGAAAATCACGCAATAAACTCATTTGTTTTTAAAATGTTTTTGTGAGCTCAGGCACAGATCATAATTTGGTGAATCTGAAATTTCAGTTTAATACAGATGTTACTTTGACCGAGCCTTTTTTGTTCTGCCTGAATACCAATATATATATTTTTTAAATTCCAACTGTTTGTGTTAAATTTTTAGATAAGAAAAACATTCAATTCCACAAAATATAGTGCTGTAATAGTAGCTTCTGCCTAATATTGTCTAAATAGTGATAGCGCCAGTAGCAGCATCTCTTTTTTTTAATATTAAACATTTTAATTTACACTGCAGATGTCAAGAAACTTGAAATACAAGCAACAAATTACGTAGACAAATATGGTATTTACCACTATTGTTGACATACACATAAACTTAAGTGTATAATACATTTGAAACAAAGTATTTGCCAACCTCCTTGTATTTTGTACATTTTTATCAAGAGAGGAACTAATAATAATTTTATTTGCACACGAAGTTATTGTACGAAGTCTGTGAGACTGCCTCAAGTTCATTATATTTTTAATAGCGTATTTAAGATAGATTGAAATATCCGGATTAAAATTGTTACCTACATCGTTGTTGCAGAATAATATTGTAGAGTTTATACAGTGTGTCCGACAGGAATGGAACATGCTATATATCTCAGTAAATATCCACTTTAGGAAAAATGTTTTGAATAAAAGTTGTTTGGTACTTAGCTTTTCACCATTAGACTAAATTAAATTCGAATAACAAAAGCGCAATAAAAAAAATGTTTTTTTTTTTAATGACAAGATACCTCCATATTATACCTACTCATTTGATAGAGGTTTTTTTCTCTTTTCAATGATGGGGTCACCTTAAAAATTAAGTTTATGTCAAGAGGCCGGAGAATATCGAAAATTTAAAAGATCGTATTAGAGAAATTACACCTGAAATGGTTGGGAATGTTAAAAACGGGTTTAAAAACCGAGTATATCATTGCAAAGCTGTAAATGGTTCATAGTTTAAACACTTATTGTAGCTTTCGTCAAAAAAATTTAGTTCTTATGATGTTTTTGTTAGAAATAAATACTAAACAATTGAAATAATTTTGCGTTTTTCTTAAAAAGTCGCTTAAGTAAGGTTACTTAAGTTTTGCATCATTGAAAAGAGAAAACAATTCTCTATCAAATGAGTAATATAGGGGTACCTTGTCATTTAAAAAAAAATCAATTGTTTTTCATTGCGCTTTTGTTATTCGAAAAAATAGAATTCAAAGTTTGTCATGGTGGAAAACTAAGTACCAAACAACTTTTATTTAAAACATTTTTCCCTAAAGTGGATATTTACTGAGATATATAGCATGTTCCATTCCTTTTGGACACACTGTATAATATATAGTCAAAAAAAAAACAAATTAAAACCAAAATTCTAATAACAAAACAAAACCTTTTAATTATTCTTATCAATTTGTGAAGAAGACTTGTTCATGGACCTTTAAATACATTATTCAGGGAAAAAAACAATAAATCATTTATTTATTAATAATATAAAAGTAAGCTTACCTTGTCATATTCTAACACAAATACCAAATGTTCCACAACGCAGGCCTTCATGTGACGTGAACCCTCTGGACTGAAAGAGCCGTGTGGAGTAATCATGAAAGCACAAAATTTATTTTAGATGTAAATTTTGAAATTAAACATATCTGTTGTAGTTTACTGTAAGCGACTGATTTGGATTCGTCATTTGCCACAAAAACCCGACTATATTTGAAGAACCTTATTACTTATTACTAAAGATTTGCTGGACAATGCGTCTGTGTTGCTGAATGCATGATAGCTCTAGAACGGTTTATTCTATTTACCTAACAAGAGTGTGGACAAGGTCCATTATAGCCCCTTTTCTTTGTAAATTATTATTAGGTACTCTTATCACAGCATACTAGGGCAATCAAATGACCAAAATGATTGTGAATATTACATTCGCGTTGAAAAATTGTTGTTTGGTTTTCCTTTTTCTTTTAACACGTTTTGCACGTTATATGATCCAGGTGTGTTAATTTTTTAACATTTGTGTTTGAATATAGGTGTATAATAAACAAATATTTACTGTGTAAATGCATAAAAAGGGATTTTAAAATTACTATTTTTGCATCCATTATATTTTAGAAACGGTAAGAATAACACAAACTATACTGATAATTAAAAAATGTTTCAAGTAAAAGGTGTTTGTTTATCAAATATCTTTTTAATTATGCAATAAAAACCGGGGGGTCCATTTAAATTTTTAAAGTTACTTCCGGATTTAGCCACTTCCTCTTTAATCACGAAAACCGCTTTAGCGTCTGTCGATTCTACATATGCACTTTTGTTTTAAAATAATTTTCCCCATCTTTGTCAGACGTCGCATTTTCGAATATAAATATTTTTATGTTTTTTAAAAATTCCATTTCCCAGGGTATACCCTGGCCTCGAGTATTTTATACTGGCTGTTTGAGACCACCGGTACCAGCACTTTTATTCAAAAAAGCGACGTCTCACAAAGATGGGAAAAACTTTTTATCACAAAAGTGCATATGTAGAATCGACTGATGCTATAGCGGTTTTCGTGATTAAACCGGAAGTGGCCAAATCCTGAAGTAACTTTAAAAACTTAAATGGAATCCCCAGGTTTTTGTTGCATAATTAGAAAGATATTTGATAAGAAAACACTTTTTATTTGAAACATTTTTTGATTGCCAGTGTAGTTTGTGATCCATAGTGTGGTATGTTCAATAAACGGTTAACCTTGAAAGAAAATAAACCCATCCCTCTAGTCAAACTAATTCCTTTTTTATAATTTTGACAATGCGAATCGTAAGCAACGCATTTGTTCTCCAAACGTTGTAAATAAAAAGTCTGTGTTATGTAAGGTATGGTCAATAAACAGTTGACCTTGAAAGAAAATAAACCCAACCCCCAGTCAAACTTATTCCTTTTTTACAATTTTGACAATGCGAATCGTAAGCAACGCATTTGTTCTCCAAACGTTGTAAATATAAAGTTTGTGTTATGTAAGGTATGGTCAATAAACGCGGTTAACCTTGTAAGAAAATAAACCCACCCTCTAGTCAAACTAATTCCTTTTTTACAATTTTGACAATGCGAATCGTAAGCAACGCATTTGTTCTCCAAACGTTGTAAATATAAAGTTTGTGTTATGTAAGGTATGGTTAATAAACGCGGTTAACTTTGAAAGAATAAAACCCACCCTCTAGTCAAACTAATTCCTTTTTTACAATTTTGACAATGCGAATCGTAAGCAACGCATTTGTTCTCCAAACGTTGTAAATAAAAAGTCTGTGTTATGTAAGGTATGGTCAATAAACAGTTGACCTTGAAAGAAAATAAACCCAACCCCCAGTCAAACTTATTCCTTTTTTACAATTTTGACAATGCGAATCGTAAGCAACGCATTTGTTCTCCAAACGTTGTAAATATAAAGTTTGTGTTATGTAAGGTATGGTCAATAAACGCGGTTAACCTTGTAAGAAAATAAACCCACCCTCTAGTCAAACGAATTCCTTTTTTACAATTTTGACAATGCGAATCGTAAGCAACGCATTTGTTCTCCAAACGTTGTAAATATAAAGTTTGTGTTATGTAAGGTATGGTCAATAAACGCGGTTAACCTTGAAAGAAAATAAACCCACCCTCTAGTCAAACTAATTCCTTTTTTACAATTTTGACAATGCGCATCGTAAGCAACGCATTTGTTCTCCAAACGTTGTAAATATTAAGTTTGTGTTATGTAAGGTATGGTCAATAAACAGTTGACCTTGAAAGAAAATAAACCCACCCTCTAGTCAAACTAATTCCTTTTTTACAATTTTGACAATGCGCATCGTAAGCAACGCATTTGTTCTCCAAACGTTGTAAATATAAAGTTTGTGTTATGTAAGGTATGGTCAATAAACAGTTGACCTTGAAAGAAAATAAACCCACCCCCCAGTCAAACTTATTCCTTTTTTACAATTTTGACAATGCGAATCGTAAGCAACGCATTTGTTCTCCAAACGCTGTAAATAAAAAGTTTGTGTTATGTAAGGTATGGTCAACAAACGCGGTTAACCTTGTAAGAAAATAAACCCACCCTCTAGTCAAACTAATTCCTTTTTTACAATTTTGACAATGCGAATCGTAAGCAACGCATTTGTTCTCCAAACGTTGTAAATATAAAGTTTGTGTTATGTAAGGTATGGTCAATAAACGCGGTTAACCTTGAAAGAAAATAAACCCACCCTCTAGTCAAACTAATTCCTTTTTTACAATTTTGACAATGCGCATCGTAAGCAACGCATTTGTTCTCCAAACGTTGTAAATATAAAGTTTGTGTTATGTAAGGTATGGTCAATAAACAGTTGACCTTGAAAGAAAATAAACCCACCCCCCAGTCAAACTTATTCCTTTTTTACAATTTTGACAATG
Source organism: Elmis aenea (assembly GCA_947652605.1). Lineage (NCBI taxonomy): Eukaryota > Metazoa > Arthropoda > Insecta > Coleoptera > Elmidae > Elmis > Elmis aenea. The sequence continues at coordinate 30,834,064 of OX393584.1, read as the reverse complement.
CGAATCGTAAGCAACGCATTTGTTCTCCAAACGCTGTAAATAAAAAGTTTGTGTTATGTAAGGTATGGTCAATAAACGCGGTTAACCTTGAAAGAAAATAAACCCACCCTCTAGTCAAACTAATTCCTTTTTTACAAATTTGACAATGCGCATCGTAAGCAACGCATTTGTTCTCCAAACGCTGTAAATAAAAAGTTTGTGTTATGTAAGGTATGGTCAATAAACAGTTGACCTTGAAAAAAAATAAACCCACCCCCCAGTCAAACTAATTCCTTTTTTACAATTTTGACAATGCGAATCGTAAGCAACGCATTTGTTCTCCAAACGCTGTAAATAAAAAGTTTGTGTTATGTAAGGTATGGTCAATAAACGCGGTTAACCTTGAAAGAAAATAAACCCACCCTCTAGTCAAACTAATTCCTTTTTTACAAATTTGACAATGCGCATCGTAAGCAACGCATTTGTTCTCCAAACGTTGTAAATATAAAGTTTGTGTTATGTAAGGTATGGTCAATAAACAGTTGACCTTGAAAGAAAATAAACCCACCCCCCAGTCAAACTTATTCCTTTTTTACAATTTTGACAATGCGAATCGTAAGCAACGCATTTGTTCTCCAAACGCTGTGAATAAAAAGTTTGTGTTATGTAAGGTATGGTCAATAAACGCAGTTAACCTTGAAAGAAAATAAACCCACCCTCTAGTCAAACTAATTCCTTTTTTACAATTTTGACAATGCGAATCGTAAGCAACGCATTTGTTCTCCAAACGTTGTAAATATAAAGTTTGTGTTATGTAAGGTATGGTCAATAAACGCGGTTAACCTTGTAAGAAAATAAACCCACCCTCTAGTCAAACTAATTCTTTTTTTACAATTTTGAAAATGCGAATCGTAAGCAACGCATTTGTTCTCCAAACGCTGCAAATAAAAAGTGTGTGTTATGTAAGGTATGGTCAATAAACAGTTGACCTTGAAAGAAAATAAACCCACCCCCCAGTCAAACTTATTCCTTTTTTACAATTTTGACAATGCGAATCATAAGCAACGCATTTGTTCTCCAAACGCTGTAAATAAAAACTTTGTGTTATGTAAGGTATGGTCAATAAACAGTTGACCTTGAAAGAAAATAAACCCACCCCCCAGTCAAACTTATTCCTTTTTTACAATTTTGAAAATGCGAATCGTAAGCAACGCATTTGTTCTCCAAACGCTGCAAATAAAAAGTTTGTGTTATCTAAGGTATGGTCAATAAACGGTTCACCTTGAAAGAAAATAAACCCACCCCCCAGTCAAACTAATTCCTTTTTTACAATAAAATTTGAAACATCTGGAAGAGACTAAAACAATAAAGAAGCAATTAAATAGAGAATACTGGCAAAAATTAAAATGACGGCAAATTTATTTGTCAATAGGAGACCATGTATGATGCAAAATTTCAAGTCAATCAATGTGGAAGTAGATCAAAATTGAGTTGCATTATATGACCCAAAGAAAGATGTGAAGCTAAATAAGCTTGTAAAAAATAAGACATCTCAGAATTTCAAATATTTAATCTATTTTATGAAGCTTTTTCGGCCATTAATTACTACATAAGGTTTGTAATGTATAATTTCAAAAACAAACAATATTGCAAGTGATAATGGTCTCTGGAACTCTAAACAGCACCAAAAATTGTTTTCCCCAATTAACAACCTCTTTTTTTATTTGACTTTATCGTAGGGTTGCCAGAATATCTCTTTTAAATAGAACATGTTATCTTTTTTTGTACCGACCTTTTTGTTCCTCTTTTTTCCTGTTACTTTTTGTCAAATTTTTAAAAAAATTATAGAACAGCGGTTTATAAATTCCACTTTATGATTTTTTTAAAATTTTAGTGCCAAAGCACTTGATTGATGCTCAACTTTTTATGTTTAAAATACATTTCCTTAATTAATTAATTTATTTAGTCATGAGTCCTTCTACTGTTAGGTGTAGGACTTCATTTCCTTAATAATTAGGTTTAATATCACTGAATGACAAAAAACATTTTGACTCTCTAATAATAAATACTAGTTTATGCATTTTATATGTCGTTAGAAAAAAGCTACGCCTGTTTTAATTCATTTTTACAATGATTATTTGCATTTAAATTTGAAAAGGAAGTTTAAAAATGAATGTTTACTACTATTTAATCAATTTTCTCTACTTTTTGTTTTGTGGAATTAATTGATTCGCAAACTCAGTGATATACAGTATTAACTTTAAATATTATATATCCTCTTCTTCTTAATCGGTTTCTCTTGTACCTTTCGGTGTCGAGGTATGCTTCTATTTCTGTGTTGTTTCTCCACTCCTGCCTATCGTTAGCTAATTGTGGCACATCTCTCCAGCCGACTCCTTTTTCTTCTAGTTTCTGTCTCACTTCTTTTGCCCATGTTATTCTTGGTCTTCCTCTATTTCTTTTTCCCTCCATCTTCATTTTCCATCCTAATTTCGCGTATCTACCTTCTGGCATGCGTACTAGATGTCCAAGCCATCTTTAATTGATTCGTCTCTATATTTTTCTTAGTATCTGTTACTCCTAGGTTATTCCGAATTTTTTCGTTACTGATTTTATCGATCAATCTACATCCCTCTATTCTTCTCAGAAATCTCATTTGCTGTGCCTGTATTTTTGTTTTTGAGTTAGTGTCCAAGTTTATGAACTGTACGTGAGAATGGGTACGTACACTGCACACAATATTATATATTTAAAGTTTATTTTTTGTTTTTACTTATAAATGTTCTGCTGTGTTTAATAAAGTAAAATGTTTACATAAAGAACTTGTGTTTTTACAAATTGTATTTTCATTTACTATGTAGCAAAAATAAATAATTGCTAATGGGTGTGTGTGAATAAATGTTATACTGGCGTATTTTCATACACCACACCGCCCTCTTCTGTTTTGGAAAAGTTCTCTTTTAACCTTTCAACTTCTGGCAACCCTAACTTTATGTTACGTTTTCCAATATCCAACTAGTGTTATAAAATAAGAAGTCACACAGCAGTAATAATTAAAATAAATTAAGACTACATAAAGGCAATTTAAAACAATTATTATATATAATATCATTGTATTTGACAGTCATGAGCTTTGCTTCTTACAAACATTCGTATATTTTCTAAATTGCAAAACATCGTAATCATCTGTACACAAACAAAGTTTACATATAAATTCTCTTTTATAAAGTGATTTTTCTAGACTTAAAGGCAATATACAGTATCAACAATGTACAGACAATTAATTTTCAAAATCTTGTGTTATTGCTGAGGCTCACCTAAAAACTTCCATTACACAATTAAACAAAAAACACTTGGCATAAAAGATGCAGATTCAAATGAGATAAATTATTTCAAATCTATTGCAAGTCTATCAGCTAATTTGAACTTTAAAATATCATTTTATGTTACAGTCGCTACTTATCTACAATTAATTTTACAAGTATATAAAACAAACAACCACGCATACTTATATTTACACAAACAGTCTAGGTTAATGACAAAAATAGATTATTTTCAGCAACATGTAACTTGTAGCTTTAAACAACACCAAAAAAAGTATAGTTAATACTGTATAATGTATAAAAATTTGAAGCACAAATTATAAATTCGTCCGATATCTTTCATAATTCATTATTGACCCTCAAATTATTAAAAGAATAAATAGCAAACTATTAAATGTTCATAAAAATTTTAAGGACCACACAGAATTACACAATTACTTCATAAAAGACAGGATTTAATCGATCCAATTTCCATAATTATTTTCTTCGGGAAACTTTAAAACTCATTATTTAAATAGTTACTCGGCAAACACCTGACAAGTGCCATCGTGTGATTAGTTTAGTTTAAATTTAATGTACAATGCCACTAGTGTTTCTTCGCGATTTAAAGTTTTAAAATAATCTGTGCAAGTAAACTAACTACACAACATTAATAACAAATTTTAAACAAAAAAATCCTTATAACATAACATTTATTATTACTTTTACAAACATTTCTAAAACTGGTACCTTGAAACTATCATAATTCAGTTTCGGCAAAACCGCACAGGGTGGCCCATTTGCGATGCCCATACAATATCTGGGTTATTATCAGAGATAGAAGAAAACTAAATACGTAGTCTCGATTTCTTTTTTCGAGAGGAATTCATTGCCGTAAACAGATTTTTGATATCTTTTTTAATTTTCGAAATATAGCCAAAAACCGATTTTTGGCAATTTTCAAAAATGTTAAATATCTCGCTTAAACGAAAAGATAGAGAAAAACTCCAAAGACATTTTTGGCATGGTTTCTTGTCCTTAATAAGATAGCGATATTCAATTTTTTTTACTCATATAAATATCAATATATTACACCCAACTTTTTTTTTTTTTTAATTTAGTCATGAGTCTTCTACTGTTAGGTGTAGGACTGTTGAGTTGTGTTGTGCTGACTTTTTTACATGTTTTTCTGTCTTGTGCTAGATTTTTTATGTCATTCCATTTGCTGTTTCTGTCTGTTGCTGCTTTTTTAACTTCGTCGTGCCAGGTTTTTCTCGGTCTAACTCTTTTGTTTTTTCCCTGCGATCTTGCTTCATATGTTTTTCTTATTTTAAATGGCAATCATACTTGGTTTTGACTTAATATAAGCAAATTATGTATTTTTGAAAAGCACAAAAAGTAAGCTTTCGATTTATGACAAAGCCAACTATGGTTGCCATTTAAAAAAAGAAAGTTAGGTGTAATATATCAATATATTTATGAGTTAAAAAAAAATTGAATATCGCTATCTTATTAAGGACAAAAAAACCATGCAAAAAATGTCTTTAAAGTTTTTCTCTATCTTTTCGCTTAAACAAGATATTTAACATTTTCGAAAATTTCTGAAAATCGCTTTTTGGCTATATTTCGAAAATTAAAAAAGATATCGAAAATGTGTCTACGGCAACGAATTCCTCTCGAAAAAAACAATCGAGATTACATATTTAGTTTCCTTCTATCTCTGATAATAACCGAGACCCTGTATGGTCATCGAAAATAGGCCACCCTGTACTAACAAAACACGATACAAAACTTTTAAGTTACACATCACCAAAAAATAAACTATTAAACATGGGATTTCCTGTAAAGAAGGACTTTTTTTTAATTGCATGATTTCAGTTTCTATGACAATGATTAAAAATATTTAATTCACCTATCGATGATCAACACAAACTTTAAAATCACCCTTAGGATAAACGACACTATAAGTACGGATGAAATTAGCAAATACACCGGTTGTTATAAATTATCAAGTAGTCTTTAATATGAACTTTAAAGTTATTAATCAAACTAGTTGCGGAACGGATGTTAACGGACAAGACAATTAATCATTGTAGTCCCAACACTCCTTTTCATATCCCTCGTGAACATGTTCTAATAGCACTTTTCTTCTACTATCGCAATACCTAGAACAAATAAATATAAACACTTTAATATTTTTAACAGCGCATGTATGTGAGTAAATATATATAAACTTATTAATGAGAACCCCCTCCCCTTTAAGAATATCTATACTAATTTAAAAACTTTATTGGTGGCCTCTAATAATTTACTAATACCAATATACAAGAAAGAACAGACCCAATGTGAAAATCTGTTTGGCTCAAACTTGCTACAAACTACACCAAAATTCTAGAAGAGAGACTAAGAGAGCATGTAAAATTAAAACTAGGATAACAAGCAGCTTTTAGACCAGAAAGACAGACAAATGAAAACATATGTAATATAAGGAATATTAATAGAAAGAAAAATAGAACATAGAGAAGAACTTTACTTAACATTTATAGACTTAAGAGCAGCCTTCGTTACGGTGGACAGAAGAGAAATATGGAAAACCCTGAGAGAAATGTAAGTACCTAACATTTTAATAAACGCAATTAGAAGTACATATCAGACAGTTGGAGCTAAAGTACAAATTGCAGGACAACGATCAAATGAATTCAGAATGTATAAGGGAATAAAACAAGGAGCCTAAGCCGATTATTATTTATAATTTTCATGGACAAGATAGGTAAACGAATTAAAGAAAAACATAAACAACTAAACACTGCAATTGGATACAGAAATCTAGAACTAATTACACTGAATAGCCTATTATACGCAGATGACGTGGTAGTAATAGCAAATACTAAAAACAAAATGCAAAAGTTAGTGAACGCATGGACCGAAGAAATCGAGGACATGAAAATGGAAGTGAACATAAATAAAACAAAAACATGATAGTAAACAAAAAACAAAGACAATCAGAACAACAACTAAATTAAATGTAAAAACAATATACTGGAAAGAGTAACAACATACGAATACTTAGAAAGCATAATAACAGAGGATGGGAAAATAGATGCCGAATTAACAAATAGAGCAAACAAATCAACAAAAATATATTGCTCGTTAAACAAAACAATACTAGGACACAAAGACATCGACATAAAGGTGAAAATGAAAATACAAAATATGGTATCATTACCAACAATAACCTACGCATCCGAAAACTGGACACTAAGGAAAAAAGACTATCGAAATGAAACACCTCAGAAAAATTGCGACAGAATAAAAAATGAAAACTTTAGAGAAATAACAGAACAAGAACCAATAATAGAAAAACTAAAAAAAAAACAACTGAACTGGTATGGACACATAATAATGAAACCTGACAGAATCCAGAGAAAAATAATGGAAATGGGAGAACCAGCCAAAACACAAAGAGAGAGAGACCAAGAAGAGAATTGATAGATCAAATAGGAGAAATAGGGTTGAAAAAAGGAAAACCAATAGAAGAAATGAAAAAACTAGCAAAAGATAGAAGGGCATGGTGGAAATGGTGGAACACGAAACCACCCTCTGATGCCTGAAAACACAAAAGTTCTGGGGCCGTTTTTCTGGCTATGAAGTTGAAAAATTAGATACAAGTTTGTTTAAATTAGATGAATTATTCCCTAGTGTGAGAGGAGCCACAATCAATTTTTAAAAGTACAAAATTTCTCGTACCTCAAAAGTGTAAGCAAAAAATATGAAATTGTACCCTTGCATGTCCCTGGTCATGCGACACTTGATTAGGAAACTTATTGTTTGCTGTTCGTAAAAATGGTAAGTTTTCGCTATCAGTAATACAAGATAAAGCAATTTTAAATAAACCTTACCTATATTTATCCTGGACTTTCTGTTTAATGTCGGCAAGATTTTCTGATGTAATATCCCTTTCTAAATATTCTGATAGTGTCTCAGTTGCACCTTCGAGGTCCTTTTGGTTATCTTCAAAAATCACAGACTGATTATTTTTTTGTAAATAATAAGCAAACACGTAAGTGTACATCAACGTTTGCCTACACTGACACAAAATATCTACAGCTTTTTTAAGAAATTGCACTTCAATCCAACTCATATTGTGTTGCTGCATTTCTTCCATTTTCTCTTTTACCGAAGCATACAATTTATGCTCAAATTTAAGAGACGCCATATGATTCATGTAGCGATTGCAGTAAAACAGGTATCGTTGTAAAGCTGAACGGGAACGCTCTTGTGCATCTCGAGCCGCTTTCGCTTCGTCTTCATCATACCTATTGCAGTTGTACCAAGAACTACCATGCGGCTCCCAAGGACCCAGACACACCCAACAAAAATCAGCCTTACAGTTTTGGTTTTTACACACCATATGATTACAACCTCCGTCTTTTTCAATCGTTACATTACATCTAGGACATTCTTTGGTGTTAGCTGCAATCCAGTTGCTCGTTTCCGAATCATCGTCACATTTTTTAATCCATTTTTTTAATAAATGGCACTTCACAGGATCATGCCAATTTTCACCACAAGAGAAACAGAAAGTATGATTACATTTGCATGTGACACGATGAGGCTCAACATACTGCACTTTTATAGCATTACTACAGTCTGGAGATGGACACCATCGAAGTAATCGATTACACTAAAACATTCAAATTTATTTAGTAATTAATTGTGGTTGCATATATGACAAATATAAAGTCAGTTGCAAATAAAAATTATTTTTGTAACGTTATACAGTGTGTTTAGAATTCGAGGCTCACCATGGGTAACTTTTAAACCATAATAGATACAACGTCTGTCAAATGGGACAAAAGTTACCTACTTCATAGAGTAGGGGTCAGGGAACTTTTTTACCTATTACCCAAAAATATATTTATTTACGCCGATGTTACCCCCTTCATTTGAAAGGAAGAAATGATAGATTATTTAAATGCAAAAGCTTTATTGAATCTATTTATACGGAGAATACAATTATAAATATAAAAAGTATAAAATAAATGCGATAAAATAAATTAATATCCTCATTATGAAACAAAAGGATTTCTTTTTTATGTAATTTTATTTATTGAGTCCTCATTACCCCCAACAATTTCAGTTTTACCCCACTTGGGGTAATTTACCCCGGTTCGCCGACCTCTGTCATAGAGCAATACAGCGATGCTTTTGTTTTTGAAAAAAAAACAAGGCTAGTTTGATATTGATGAAAAACCAAAAATGTGGCATTTTTTTACATGAACTTTTGTCCCATTTGACCGACCTTGTATCTATTACAGTTTAAAAGTTACCCATGGTGAGCCTCGAATTCTGGACACACTGTATAGTATTAGTAACATAAAGTTATTAAACAAAAGCTGATTTTTTTAAATGTTATTTATAAAGTTATACAATGGAAACAAATAATAAATAACGTAAAGATTTTAAATATTATTTTATCCATGAAATATACATTTTTGGAGTTAGTTATTAATAAAAAACATTGTGTATCTTACCTCTACAAAACTATTTGTAATAAGATGTTGATACTTAAGTTTAACTTTGGAATCTCGAACTAATCTCATAACACTAGCATCATCTACCAAGATATCGCACCCATGAGCAGCACAAGCAATTGTTTGCCCAACACCTTCTTCCATTATTTTAGTAGTTAAATATTCGCCCCAACAGTGCGTACAGAAACGATGACCACATTCAAGTCCCGTCATATGCTAAAACAAAACATTACTTAATGAACAAAGAACTAACTGATCATAAACAATAATATACTTCTAAAACGGCAAATTAAATCACATTTGTGGTAAATTAAGAACAGTTTAATATGAATAATTTGTAAAAACTTACCGAACACGGCAATACCATGAAACAAATTTCACATTCTTCTGTTCCCGTAGTTGGTTTTTTTGGTGTCTAAAAAATCAAATGTTAGATATGATTTACTTTGCAAATAACATTGTATTGTTCCTAATACAATTACTTACTTTAATTCTATTACTAATATTCAATTTTTTAAATGGATTTACAACTCTGGCTTCGGAGAACAGCTGATCTTGGTCCCCATCATAAAATCTTTCCATTAATTTTTCTTTGTCCCATTTAAAGTGATTTAATAATATTCGAGCTGTAGTGGTGGGTATCTTTAAAATTTATTATCCTGTAGATACGAATATAATTAATGTAAACAATGGGTACCTCGACTACAGAGTTGACTTCTTTAATACAATCAACCATATGTTGTACTATTTCTTCTGTAGACAAAACTTCGTAAGGATAATCATCACAATCAGTTTGTTTTTCTTTTTGGCCAGATACTTCTACTTCCATAGCAAAATCAACGTCATCCCCACTAGATTCGTTTCCAGAATCTACATCATCATCATACGTTTCTTCTTCAGAGTCCATCATTACTAAAAACAAATAATGGACCGTCAACGTTTTTGCAGTTTCATCATACGCGAGGATTCACAAATTAAACATTTAAATGTAATTTTACCACACAAGTTGTTCTAACTACAATAATGACAAATAAGGGACATTCTCTTCAGTTTTGAAGGCAAAAGTCTGCTATTAGCGATCCTACTGTTAAATGTGAAAATTAAATATTAATGTATGGTTGTGAGCCCGTTGCCGGTAAAACACGTCGACGTCCGATGAGCCAAATTTAGCTCTGACGCTTCTGACTTGCACATTCTTATGGCATATGTGACTCATTTGACAGATGTCAAACGTCAAATGTAAACCTGAATATCAACATAAACGTGCCTTTAAAGGTCCTGAAATGGTTGTACGACGTAAAAGGAGGGTTATCTAATATCTAAAGCTTACTGAGCAAATATTTTATATCACATGACTCTTGAAAGTCCTATGTACGTAATTCCAAAAACAGTTAAACATGTTAGGTATGGGGACACATTAGCATGTGACATCGGTTTTTAAAAAAAATGCTTGGAGAGTTAACGTGTTAACACTAACGACAACACATGTATAACTGATAAATAGCGGTTGCCTTGACAAAAAAACGAGCATTTGTTTTGCTGCAATTAAGCATAGCATAATGCTAAGTTATGTTAGCAAAACGTAACAGTTTTAAATTTTAAGGTAGGTTAACTAAAGATTTAATTTGCTTCCGGTATATATAAGTTTAATTAATTAATATATATATTATTAAATGACGTATTACTAAAATATTTTATTTTTTGCTGTCATAAATGTGGTATCCTTACACAATACAAATAATATAAAGTTGTGAATAACTATTTTCACTAGACTAATACAAATCTAATAGCAACCCAGTTTTATCTCTGTAAGCACGTTTTGGTGTGTAATTGTGTGAAAGTATGTGTGGTGGCTATAGATGTGACCGTTAATCTGACAGCAGCGTCAGACTAACCACTACGCCTACTTGTAATCAATTTCTATCTGTTTTAACGTTCTAACAATAGATGCCACAAAGATCAACGATACATTTAAATATCATAGGAGAAATCATTATTAGCAATTTTATATCTTACACGGTGTGCCCTCTCACCGTGATAAATTTCAACCGTTATCAGTCCACAACCAGCTGTCAGTATGTGTGTAGTAGCCGATAGTTTGAATAATTAGTTCATGACGTCATACATGAACCTTACAATTTCAATGAATTATGGGTAAAGTCTGTGGCAATTACTAACTTGTGTTGCTACTTTTTCAATCGGATTTGTCTTCAATTTTTAATGATGAAAATAACTACCATGCTTAACATTAAAAAAAAAGTATCAAATAAAATTCGGATCCCAAGAAGTACACACATAACTACATAAAACCCAAAAATTTGCTCGAAAATATTTTATTTACATAATGAAAATTATAATTGAGCATAAAAATTCAAATTTCTTTTCTATTTGGCAAGAATGATAGTATTTTTTGCTATACAGTTTCGCAATTTTCTAGGCCTTAACCACCTTGCATCGACTTTATTTTTTCCCTTTTGCTTTAGTTTTATTCATTCACGTAGTTTACAATTTTTGCCCATAGGAGGACTATGGACTAACACTAACGACTAACTTGTAACCAGTACTGAAATGATACAACAGAAAATAGAAATACAAGATTTATTAAGATATTTTTAAATCAAATTATTCTATAAAATTCACATTTATTTACTCAGAGCATATTGTTAAGACACCAGGCGTTTTTTTTTGCAACGTAAAAGACTGGCAGATTTAGTTTATTGTGACAAGTGGATGAAAAATATTTATTAACACATGGTTTTGTTTGGTTATCTAGTTTTAAAATTGCGAACCAATATTCAAACCTTTTAAGAGTGATCGTAAACACAAACGATAATAAATAATTCCGATCAATACGTGAAGCGGCGTGACATTAATAATCACCCTGTATGTATGTTAACGTTTGTTTTTCGCATGAAGGTTCGCTGTAGTAATGCATTTTTTGTAGCGATAAGCTGCGCTATATTAAAGAACCAAATTTATTTTTCGTAATAAAGTTTGAACGAAATAAATATACGGGGTGTAACAAGAAAAGTACTCTCGTGGTAGGGAATCCAAGCTCCGCAAACGTGATAAATATAGACCGTTGGAAATAGTTATCGACGCGCTTGCGCACCACATACTGTACTAACATTTATGCGTCAACTGTACCACGTTGTGTTAACGTGTTTTCATTGTAATTTATAAAGCTCTTTTTTTCCATTGCTTCAAAGAAGTTCAAATTGTGTGTTGGACATACATACGTACAAAAAAACAACAATTAAAGTTTTGTTAAGACAGTTCAGTTATCAGTGAATATATAATCGTCAAAATTGGCCGTTTTAAATTTTACAGTATATGCATTGTAATGTGTGCATGCTAACAATTTTTGTGATAAACAGTTTCATTTACAAAAAATGGATTTTTTTAAAACGTTTTAATATTTGTTGTGTCTATGCGTTGCCAATCAGTAACTAGTCGGTTTCCAACAGTTCTACAGTTAGGTGACCAACGTAAGCAGAAAGCGCAAACTGTAACCTTGAAATTGGAGAACGTTGAAATTTGCTTGTGGTATGTGAAACTTTTCTCGTATGGCACGTATCCATAGAGACTAGTTTCGCGAACCCAACATAAAAAGTCCAACTTTATTGTATCTGAAAACCTATCTCTTGAACAGTATTAATTATGAACCAGAACTTTTTTGGGATATTAAAAAAAAATGAAGTTCAACTTTTGAACGTGCGTTTTCACAGTTTTCAGTTGTACATAAAGAATAAGTCTAAATAAGGAGCAAATGTTTACGCATCCTTGAAGTACGGCTAACTTAAAAGACCTTGGAACTGAATGTACTCTCTATCGAGGTATCGTTACGTCACCAATGTTATGTCGTCACTGTGAGGTAACGATAAAGCAACGTTTTCATTGGTACCTTCGAGCACAGTGGCCATTTTGTAAACTTTAAATATGTATGAAAATCCGACAGCTCTAACAGCACCTCGGGCCGAGACTACCAAACCATTTTCTAGCCTGGTTTCGGAGTGTAGTAGCCTCTAGTGCATAATGTTAGAAGTGGATCATAATATCGCGGTTTTTTGCGATGGTAGTTCTTCAGTGATCTAGGTATGTTGAATTGTGGAATGTTCATGTAACAAATGTTAATAAGATTTGACGAATTGTCAGTGTTTATGATCCGGCACACGGGCAACACCGAGTGTTACCTTCGACGGCGCTATGGCTGCTGAAATGTAACTAGGGAAAAATCATACCCGCCTTAACCTCATTCAATCAATTTGTAAACAACTTCAATTCCAGTTGTGAAAATGCGTGAACGTACTCCAAATTTCAAAATGTTTTGACACAGTGCAGTTAATCTGTAAAGTTTCGTCAAGATAAGAAATTATTTGAAATAAATCTAGTGTCGGTCAAGCGTCAAGTAATAAGTCACCTGCAATGAGTACTCCAGTGAAACAAGAACGGCATGATGAAGCCGAAATTCAAGAACTTGCTGCTAAGATGATGGAGGCAAATAGAGCCAAAATGCAAGTACCAGTTAGGCCTGCAGCACCTCCTGTATTATCTCAAAGTATGAACATTTTAAGTTTTTTAACACGCTCAAATAAAGTTAAATCTGATGTTTTGAGTGGTACAGGTGCTGGGGCTGGCATTGATTCATCTAGAAATTTAGGAGACGAAGAGTCCCTTAGAGGTAGATTCGGATGGTGTACGTTAGGAAAGTTTTACATTCCCTATATTATAAGAAGTGGAGAAAGATACTGTGCGGTTAGAATGGTCGAAATGAAAGTACTTAAGGATTACTTGAGTTTCCTGCACCAAGATATATATAATTGCACATGTATTCGGAGCTATTATATTACGGAAGCAGAAGGCCGATTGTTAAACGAGATTAACTTCAAGCATTGCGATTACCAATATGGACGTGACCAATTTACTTCAAGGGACCTCATAGTGAGATTAAGTGATGCAGTAGAGTTTTATAATTTTTTAGACGCTTGTTATACCAAACTGGTAAATGGGAGCACAAATCCTTTGGATCGTTGCGGCTTTATTCGCATTAATAAAGAATCGGTGGTGCCATATACTGTTTACAATGATCAAAAATATGTTCCTTTGTTTTATTTCGAAGGTGAAACAGAGAATTTAAAACTTAAGGCTGATAAACTTGAGGGTTGGGATTTATCTTACTTGAAATTCTGTTGTAAAGTGCAGGGCATAAGAAATGAATTGTTCGCGCATGATTCTTGTGCGGTTATTAGTTTAAATGACATAAAAAACTATTTTCCCCCCGGTACACTGTTTGAAGATTATTGGCCTAGCAAAGTGGTCGATTCTCAGTTATTAATCAATGGAAAAACACAAACGCAAATGGGACAATGGACTAGACAACCTGCAGGACCTCCAATAGCACCTTCCCATCCTTCACCTTCTCCCAAACCTGCGGCCCAAGCAAAGGTAACAAATAATTTGCACAATGTGCAGGCCATGTATTCCAGTTATGGCTTAACTGGGGGACAACCAGCATATCCTGCTCCACAGCCACGTGCAGCTGCGGCCGCAGCCAGACCAACATATCCAGCCGCTGCATCCACATCCCGGCAAGCAAGACCACCGTATTATACTAGCATGGCGCCGGCTCCGCCACCTTTAATACGTGCCAATCAACCGTAAGTTATTTACTTTGCACCCATTATTCTATAATTTAGTTTATCAGTATATTTACAATCTGACGATGATACCTGAAACTTTCTAAAGCTGATTGGTTGGTTGTTTGAAGATTCAAATAATTTTTAAATCAATGAAATATCAAATGTAGCAACAAAGTAAAGGTGTTTACTAAGACACCAACTGTGTGAACCAGTACAAATATATGTTCGTTTTACTACAGCCAACTAACTGTTACGAAACAAGACTAAATAACCTGTAGATCAAGAGCCACAAGGAGCATTTTTTGTGACTTTTACACATATTTTGTTAATGGTACTTCTTCTTGTTATATGTATACTTGACACTGATGTAGTTTTTTAAAACTATACGTAAAATAATGAAAATCTAATATTGTGTTGGAACATGCACTTTCCTGCCTTTTTAAAGAATTTATTCATTTTAATTTGTTTTTCATGCAATTTGGGTTGTGCGGCTGTGATTTAATACACGAAATTAAATATTGGGTCAATGTTTGTGTATGTGTAAAATTAAAATATATATTAAAAAGAGTTTGGCATATGCAATATTTGGCTTAATCTCATCTTTATGAATAATTATTACCACTAAATGAGTTATAGCTTTTATGTTATATAATTTTAACCTTTATTGATAAGAGCTGTGAAGTATTCATTGTATACTTTGCTAATATAAATTACAAAATATATTTGTACTAATAAGTTTGGTAGCAGAATGTAAATATCAAAATGAATATTTCAGTCCTTAAGACGGTTTAAATTATTATACCAAGCATAGGATACAGAAAAAGGGTATTTATGCTTCTTAAATTTCTGAACCGATTCTATTTTATCTGAATAAGCTGGTTACTTTGATAATACGTTTTAAAATAATTTACCAATCAATGTTCCATTATGCACCTAAATATTGACGGTGTATATGACATGGTGTTTTAAGGGTTGTTTCTTATATATTTTAATTTGAAACTGTTTTTTGTAATTCTTACAAGCAAATTGTAGAATTACTGATACCATATGGTTTTTAGGCTAATATAACAGGACAGAGGCAGGCAGTAGTTTAAAGACAAACAGTAGAAGTACATTTTTTTGTTAATTTTACAACAAATATGAGGGTTGACTGAATAATTATTGGCCTCGCAAAGAAAACCAGGCTGTGGTGACTGCCGTAAAGAGTCACACACTTTTTCCAACGATGCATTACACAGCTTTCATAAATTTGGATAGTATGTTCCATTTATTGATTAGCCCTTTCGAAGTTAATCTGTCGTATACCTTTTGAATTCCAAAATGCAGATGCCGTAACCTTGTCAGCTGATGGAACCGACATTGCCTTCTTTGGACGTGGTGAATCAGAGTGCTTCCACTGTTTCCATTGTTGTTTAGACTGACGTTGATAGTGATGAATCCATGTATCATCTATAGTCGCAAATCAAACACAAAAATGTTTAGGATCCCGGTCATAACATTTTCGAATAAGTTTGTAATCTGCCATCAAAAGCCAATGGGCAGAAACCTTCAAACAATCACGACTCATTTGACAAAATATTTTCAATTTTTTTTATCGACAGGTCTAGTGTTGGTCACGTATATTCCAACGCCATATCGTTCAGTTTATTGATGTTTTCTTTAGTACTTTCAGTGGTTGATCGTCAACTCCGAGAATAATCTCGAAGAGACTCCCATCCTTGTTCTGTAGCCCAATTTTTTACTGCTGAAAATGATTAACCACATTTTTCCAAAGTATTTAGTATAAAACGATATTCAAATGTATCCATTTTTGTCATCACCAACACAAATTTTAACGATGTGTCCCACAGAAATGAAATTAGCTGTTAACCTTTAATTTTGCGTGCGTACCTGCAATAACCCATCTTACAAGAAAATAACGTACCTACAGGGGTAGCTGTGTGAGACGGACAATTATTCAGTCGACCCTTAAAGTATTTGAAGATTATGTTTATTTAATGATGAATTTATTTAAAAAGAATATACATTAAAATTGTATGTACGAATTTATCGTAGATAACATGTTGTATATGAAGGTGCATTTTCATCTACATGCCAAACCGTTCAATAAGTTCTGATGCATATTTAATTCATATATGATCAGTGAGGTTCTTAAAATTATAAACAAAATTATCTTGTTTTGTCTGGGGTAAGAAGTAAAAAAATATTTGAAATAAATTAATGATCTTCCCACAGTGGTAAAATTAAACCTTTATCACTTATGGAAAATGATATTTATTTGTGTTTCAAGTTATGTGCGCATATTATATTTTCTAAACATAGTACAACTTAAAAACAAAATGAATTTTTAAACATTAAAATATTGAGAGAAATTTTCAATGTTTTCAAAAACAGTTAATGTGTATTGTTTACTCGGACTATCAGAAAACTACAATGTTGTGTATTATGTTTCATTGATATTGAACTTTGGCGTTATTAAAAGTAAGTTTGCAATTTTAATTAAAGGAATTTTAGCAGTATAAGAATGTTTTTTGTGTTTGGCAGTTAATCTGTAGCTAGGACATACCTACTGAAAACTTTAAAGTAAGCTTAACAAGCAAATCGAGCAAACAATAATCTGAAATTAATTTGGTAGACTAAATTTTAGCAAATTAAAAAATAGCATATGTTCAAATTATTTAGCATCTTATATTATTACCTTGAAAGATTTAATTTATGAAAAAAAAACTAATAAACTTACATTTTTAGATCAATTAAATTTAAAGAAACATCATCTTCAACCTGATCTACGGTTATTGGTACACTTTTCATGTACACTGATAATAGTAATGTGCTGTTGCGTGTAAAGAAAGCCAGTTCTAGTTACTCTCGTCTCTCCATAATTGGCAATTCAGCTAAAACTTTATTGCGTTTTTGAATGAATTTTTGTCCTTAACATGTCTTCCAATTTATGTCTAAAAAATAACTACATGTGTACTAAATTGGCATCTTTAACCCTTTGCAAATAAGCATGTGGTTGGTGACAATAATGCCTGTTGACTGTCCCGATGGTATGAAATTAAGCCTGACCACTGCATTTTATATAAAACAGTAATATCTTGAACAAGTGACAACTATAAACAAAATATAAAGCACTTTCTTAATCTCTAGGAAAAATTTTTTGATGTAAATTTATTTTATATGGTCACAATTTAATACCTTTCATAGTTTTTTGAAAGACAAACAAGAAATGTCAGTTTCTGTAGCTATTTGACGAATGGAATTTTGCGGATTCCATGAACTTGTGCTAAGATGTCTGTAATGTTGGGCTGATATACCATATCATAGACATAACATTATGCTAGCTGAATCGCCCAATATAGAATATAATATATTTATTATAATATATCTAATGTCATGCAATTAAAACCAGGTGATTATTTAAATTAATTAATCTTTATTTACTTTGCTGTACTTTGTATTTTACATTTATGACACAAATTTTTGCAATATCAATTAAAGCTACTCGAAAAACATTTGCAATGCAAAATGTTAAGGGTGCTGTTTAGTATTGTTTGTCTTTGGCCTAAAATAGATAATTACAGTACAGGCAAAAAAAAAACATTGAGATTATATTCAGTGGCATAGCAAAAAGTGAATAGGCCCGTGTGTAAGCAGAGGCCCTTTGGATAAAATTTTCGTCTTAGGTAAATGCGAAAAACAAGTTGTTTGCATCCCATGGGCCGTCTTTGCTTGTGGGCCTGTGTCCACCACAGCCGCTACACCCCGATTGTTACGCCACTAATTAATTATATTGTGTCATAAACATTACTTGCACACATATTATGAAAAATTATTTAAAGCCATTAGCAAACGAAACTTAAAGTTATTGTTACAGTTTGAGCAAATAAATGCCATTTTGCATGGTATTTATAGTTGCAGATGTAATTTCGTTCCCTCTAATATAGTAAGAGTTATCTATTAGTTGACAAAGAGACATATTTTCTGCTATCTAGCAAAACTCTTAAGGTTTAAGTAAGAAATGTAGTATTTTATGTACAACGGTTTATATATGTATCAGGTTAATCAAAAAGTTGATTGTTTTTTCATAAACGAACTTAAAACTAATGGGACAGCACCAATTTTATTCTTAACCAAAATAACGTATGATTTTCACACTTGACATGTCAATTGAAAGAGCGGTCTCATCCTTTTCGTAGTTAACGCTTAAGTTACATTTTCAATCTATTGTGTTGTTTCGTTTCGAGAGGGCAAAAATGCCATGGCTACACAAATTTGTATTTATGGAGATGCTATTGTTTCATACTGGAGATTTACTTTGCAAGATGCATGAAGATCTGGCATTTTGGAATTGGTGACAATAAAATTGTGGCATTAATCAAGGCTGATATTATGACGCAGATAGCAGAAAGTCTCCCAATAATAGCACAAGGATCAGTTGTTAAAATTAAGAAAAAAAAATGGAATTCGTTTTTCGCAATAGTGTTTGGGTACTACAAAAAGTTTGCCGACCCCTGGTTTAAATGAAAGTTTTGAAATTATAGGGAAACTTTTTTTTTGTAATAAGCCGCTGCAATTTTTTTAAGACGGTTTTGTAAAACCGCTGGAAAGATGTACTAAAGTCGCATATTGTTCGGTAAAGTTACATTTTATTATAAAAGATCCATATCTCAATTTAAAAAAAAAAGGATGAACTATCTGATGAATTCGATACATTGTCACACCTTAAAGTGAACAATATAGTTGGTAATAAAACGCATATTAACCACTTGTACAACTACTAGAATGTTATTTGGTGGTTTCAAAGAAACATTAGCTATCTAGCAAGTCATTGGTTTAATAGAAACTTAAAAACAATCACAAATTTTGTTATTTAAAATTAATATTTAGTAAAGAATTAGTATTAGCATTTATCCACAATATCATAAAGCGAAAGAGCAATGTGTATTTTTTTTTTTTAATGATATTGTGGTCATAGTATTTGTTGCGGTGTTGTATCACTATACATAAACTATTAATTTAGAAAACAACTACACAAGCCAATATATTAATGCAGTTCTTTAAGAAAACACATTTGCTATTTCAATTCATCGTATTATGTAAAGAAAATATTTCTAATCGAATTCAAAAATAAATTTCAGTACTTTTTCTGTTTTTTTTTCTTATATTGAAATGTTAAATTAAATAGTGAATTAAAATTAAAATGATTTTGCATTCTGTGTACTATACAAGTATAATATTATTGTAGGATTACTGTTTGAAAATTCTAATACATAATGTTGTAAGATAATATGAAACTAGCATGAACTAACTTTTGCTGCGTACTTTTACGTTACTAAACTGTTGTCTGACCATTTATAGTCGAGATATCATATGGGTGAATTGTTGATTAGAAAACGGTGTAATAATTGATGTTTTAAAGTTAAATAAAGATTTATCCTGATATTTAGCGATCTTAGAATTAATTATTAACAGCTTAACAAGACAGTTCATCATGTGGTAGGTTTTCTATATTTTTTTGTTATTTTGGTCGCGCAAAGTTCACTATGTTTCTATTATGTAAAATATGAAATTGTTTTTGTGAATGTAATTTCCACAAAGTTAGATATACGTTTCGGAGTGCATGGTATTAATGCTTTAATTTTAAACTAACTGGACAAAATCGATTTGTTGCAATTTTTTAATGGGACTTGTGTGTCTAGAATTGTCAAAAAATTGAGTGGTTAATATGCGTACTTTTTATATAGATACCCTACCTATGGAAAGGAGGATTGGTGAGTTACTCATAAAATGTTACTGCCAAAGTTTATTTTCTTCTCTTCATTTAGATAGCATGCTCTGTGTATGTTACTGCAAACATGCAAGGTAGTGCAATTTTTTATTTTGGATAAACATTCTGTACATGTTAAGTCAAATACGGGTTTATTCTTATTGCTTGTTGATGTATAGAGAATTATTTGTTAATGTTATGGAAAGTAAATGTTGTGATTTATTGAAAATTGGATGGTCGGTGCTGTGATGTGGTCATTTAGAGTGTACAGCATTGGTTCTAAAGCATCTTGGGTAGGAAAATAGCTTGTGGTTGCTGCATGTTAGTGAAACATGTGTACACACGTTAAAAACCACTAAGGCTATTCATTAAAGCGTAACATATCTTTTGTTTTACTGGTTAAAATCTTAGTGTTGATAGGTATGGGTTATCAAAACAGTTTTAACAATATTTTGTGTTTTTAGTTATTTCAAATTTAAACATATCTCAAAACCAGGGCTTCGAACCGTAATTTTTTTCGTTTCGGTTTGATTAAAAAAATGTATATCGGTTTGGTTCCGGAAAAAATAACGTTTTTTTTTTCGGTTTTCGGTTCAACTCCGAGTGTTTACTTTTTATATATTTTTAATGTTCTTATTTGGTATAGTAAGGTATAAATAATTGGAAATAGAAGTGTATAACATATGATAATAATATAATTTATGAAACGAAACATATATAAACAAAACATGCCAGTTTGTTGAACACGTACCGAACCGTAATAAACCGATATTTTTTTCGGTTTAGTGCCGGTTTTCGTTCCGACAAAAATAACGGGTTTTTCCGGTTTTCGGTTCAGTTTCGATTCGAAGCCCTGCTCAAAACTACCGTTGTAACAGTAATTAATCGAATGACTTTTGTTTTCCTGTAAAAAAACTTAATAACGGAAAGATTTAGTCTTACAAATTTCAAGTGGTTAACAGTTAATAGAAAATTATTGGTCAAGCGATTTAACTTTTGAGAATGAGATTTATTCCACATTTTTATTAAACATTTGTTTTGTCACTTAATCTTTTTTCCCAAAGCGATCTCCGAAAAAAAGATAAGCGACTTTCAATTAAGCTTAATTACGTTAATAAATTAATCACGTAAACAAATCAGTTATTCTTTCGTTGATATTTATAATAAAACACTCATAAAATTATGTTTGACATTGTTAAAACCTTCGAAAAACTTACGCTCTAACGAGGGATATTTTTCTACAGTTTGTTTGTTATTAATTTAATGAAATGGAAAATGGAAGTATCGCATGATAATTATGGTACTTGCAAATAAGTGCTAGGTAAAAACAACGAATTTTACATTTAAATAAAAATCTTACTTGATACATTTAGTATATTTTGTTAATATGATGGCTTAATCATCGCTCATTTGGTTCAAAAACAATTTTTTTCGTATATTTTATAAAGTTATTCATTTTAAAAATAAGTTTGTAAGATATTTGGACAGATAATCAAAATTTTGGTGATAAAATAAATTGACTATTTAATTTCTGGTAGGTTACCTCCAATCTATGTTAATTTATTTCTGTAGTATTTTCAAAATACAGCAAATCCTTGTATTCGTGTGATTAAACTAATGTGGATACATTTTTTCAACAGCTTATGTACATTGGCAGGTTTATGTATTGAAATTATAAAAGCGTAATTAGTAAAGCAATATAATTTTAGTTAAGACAAATACTGTGATGAGAGTGGTCAAATATCTTTCTTACTTATATTTAAGTAAGATGTACACTGCAAAATGCATGTTATATTGTTGTTTATTAAATATGTTTGCATTTGTGTAGTCTAGTAGTGTTCATATAACTTTTTAAGTTAGATTGTTTGCAATAAAAACATATAACTATGCATATGCGCCAATTTAAAGAAGACTTGTTGCGGTCCCTTTGCCATATTTTTTTGGTAATTCGTACATGAATGTTTAAAATCACATGTGATAATTTAGATATAGTTTTAATTGCCTGTGACAATATTTCATTTGTTGTTTTTTATAACAGGGTTGCTGCGGCATACACCAGTGCTCAAAATACAGCGGCGGCCAATTACAACATGATGTTGGGTGAACCTCCGTTGGCACAAGCGAACTATAGACAAGCGGCACCTCAGATGCACAAGTATCCTCCTCCATTAATTCCTATGCGCCACCTAAATGGAGGCATGCGTTATGATGCACCACCGCAAAATCATTACCCTTCAGCCGACGTGGTTGATCTTAGTGCTGCAAATAGGTGAGAAACAAAACGATAGTACATTAAGAATTATTTTAACAGCATGCATTTTTTTTGCAATGTTTTTAATAGTTATTAAACGTTAGCAATCATTTTCATTTAAAACAAGTTGATTGTAATTGCACCAGTCGAACAACAATTGTTTCTTAAATAACCAACCTTACTTACTTTTTAATAAACTTGCTCTGTAATTTCTTGAATATTTTAGTTTTTTTCATTTTTACACAACTAAAGATGTTTTATCTGTTAACGAACGGCTTTAATTCGGTACTTTTTGTTGTCGTTAAAAGTAGTCATAGATGATTTAAATTTTTTGATTGTCA
Organism: Elmis aenea; assembly: GCA_947652605.1. Lineage (NCBI taxonomy): Eukaryota > Metazoa > Arthropoda > Insecta > Coleoptera > Elmidae > Elmis > Elmis aenea. Next base: position 30,811,248 of record OX393584.1, on the reverse strand, counting down.
AATCATGTTTTTATTTTTTGTAAATCTTCATTTTCCAACTGCTCCATTGTGGTATGTAGTTCTTGGTTATTATCCTTTACTTCCTCTTTAGTTTGCGTTACTATTACTAATATACTAAATTATTAAAATGTACTGACTGTTCTATTGACTAGAAAACTTGTATGTTTAACGTAGTTTGTGAAAATATTTTTGTGACATGTTTAGCTTTTGATAGTATAAATACATTATGTATTAACGATATATCATTTTTAACGCATTGACATTAGTGCTAGGTAGCTAGGTAATGTTCTAATATTTTATTTTTATTTAATTTGTTTAAATGAAATGCATGTAAGTTGTTCGTTTTTATAAATAAGTTTGTGCAATACAATTACGGTTTTTTTCAGATGAAAATTTTATTTCTTTTAGCTATTTATTTACAGCATAAAAATGGATTTGAAATTGGAAAATGTTTTATGTTATGTCTGTTTTTTTTTGCCCTGTGAAAGTGAGCTTTCACATTTATTATTTTGCTTATTGTTGGTTACTTTTTTGTTTAACAGGCTATTAACACGATCTATTATCAACAGCACGGCTCAGTCGACTCATCAGCAAATGATCAATCAACAGCCTGCGCATCAACAGCCGTCGTCGAGAACTACGCAAGCACCTACTACACAAGAAGAGAGATCTAACATGACTAACGGCAGAATGTCTGTTAATAGTATGCAAAGAAAATTAATTCCAATACCCGAGACGCCGACAAGCGGAAACCACATTCCTTATAAGATACAAAAAGCTTTAATAGAAAACCGGATGATACCGTGCATCAATATGAAACCTTATGTTTATGCTGATTTATTAGTGACAATCCCTGATCTCATCGAGCAGTTATTCAATAACGTACCAGTACAATCTTGCCAACAGGTTATGCAAGTACTAGGAATAGAACTATATAAAGGCAATAAGTAAGTATTAATTGAATAACTTTAAATAACCTTTCATTTATTTGTAATTGATCTTAAAAGTTACGTATTAGATTCTTCGTAGAGATGCGAAAAACTTCGAGAGGTAATTCCTCATTGAAAATTAAGGGGGCTTTTTATATGAAAACTTTTTTCTAAAATGTCTTGTTTCGGAGTTACACCCCCCTTAAAGGGGAACAGTAAAATTAAAATATCATTTTATTTCTCAAACTTTTGTTTGTATTTAATTTTTTTTAAATTTTGTCTTTATTATGTTTACATTTTTTCAAATGTTTAGCTTATGTGGAAAACTTTTAGAACTGTCGAACAAAAGCATATCAGTGAAATGGAAAAACTCACTTATAAAATTCAGTATTAAGGTAAAAAGTTTTTACATAATGCCAGCAATTTGGTAAATTAATTATAAATTACTGTTGGGTCAGTAGAAAAAAATCAAATAATCTTGGGTTTTTTAAAAAATGTACCGGGTGGTAGACAAAATTGAGAAACGAGTTAAATACTGTGGTCTTCACAAATTCAATCCGTAGACCTTCGCTTTATCATAATACATTCACACTTTTTTGCAACACATATTGTTGCAAATAGTTTAAAAATGGGTGAAATACATTTTTTACTTACATAATGTAGATTTTTTGATTGTCGTGTAAAAAAAATCATGCAGCAGCCAAAAATTGACTAGGTATTGAACAGTCGCTATCTAATATTGTAACTGGTGGCAGTCAACTTGTTAGGTTAATATTTCTAGGTTTTGGTGAGTATGCAACACTCACAGATAGTGTAATTACACTAACACACTAAACATAATAATTTTGTGTTTAAATTTGCCTTCCAAAATCATCCAAATTTGATACGTTGTAATATGTTCACATAATATTTGTAACGTATTTTGTCGTATTTAAAACTTAAGTATTACTTCAAAAAGTCTTACATAATAATTGGAAATTTCACAAAAACTTAAGGTATTACTGATTATCTACTTTAATAATACTGCATGGAGGTGTTAATTTTTTGTTAAAGTTGGAAATTAATACAAGTTTAAGCATTTACATAAATTAAGCAACTTTAAAATGCTTTTAGAAAAAATGAATATCATATTTGTTTGAATTTACATTCATTATGATAAATTTGTGCTTATCTGTCGTGACAAATTAGTTGTAGTCGAATTATTTTTATCATCAGATTCCATATTTAAATGATTTTGGATGTTGGACATTAATTCGTGGTTTATTTAATTATTTACTGTGTTTTATTATACTGGGTGATTCAGTTTGACTGTCGCACCCTTATAACTTTTTAAATATTGAAAATAACTCCAACAAATCTTATAACTTTTTAAATATTGAAAATAACCCCAACAAAACTTATATTTTTGGAAACGGCGACAAATTTTTTATTGAGTGATGTGCATTTGTTATCTCTACGATGACTTATGTCAAATCCGCGATAGGCAACTTTTTTTTTTTTTAAATGACAAATATTTAGCTTGAATTTAACAAAATTCATTGTATCAGATTAAAATTGGAAATGAGCAATAGTTTCTCTGAAAAGTAAATATTCATTCGGTTCATTTTATTTTAAAGTTTAGCTTCTTGTAAAAACTTTTATAACCTTTGTAATCTTTTGTGGTAAATGCAGCATTAAAAAAAAACATTAAACTGAGTGTTAAAGTATGTTACTTTTGAAAATCAAGTACAATTAAATGACAAAGAATCTTTTGAAAAGTGAGTGGTACTTGCTTTTTATACTCATCATTTTTTGTCGACTCTAGTTGAGGTAAAAAAAAATTACCCGTAAATCAACCATGTTTGGTATGTTTTCCCCAGCAGTTGTTACAGTGTATTAAATATATTGGGCGTTATTCCTGCAGTTTTGAGTGCAATAGTGTTAACAGTATTTATGATTATGATTCTGGATGTGTTTATTTTTACAACTGTTGTACTTGTAATAATTTTTTGTTTTGTTTTGCAGTTCTCAAATGCGGGTGTTATATGAAAACGGCAAATGTCAGACAGTTAACGAAATAATTCCGCTTGTTCAAGTACGACACGTTTTAGAATATATGCCTCAGTTAAAATATATGCTTGGGGGCTTAGTAAGTTCAGATGCTGCTGCGAAACGTCAACGAACCAGCTAGGATTGGGCGGCAATGTGGAACTACAACATCTTTAATTCACAATGATGACTTGTGTATTTAAACCATGTGAGTTAACAGGTGTTTACATTTGTAATTTGACCAATATGTACTATAGTTATGTGTTGTTTATGCGTTTACACATGTTCCTATGTGCCACAACAAAAATCGTTCTGGTGCACATAAACAGTTGTTACCCTTTTTGTCATAAGAGACTGTTATCATTAGTGCGGAGTTTCCATAAATAATAAAAATGAACACTTCGTGTGTGTAAATATATAGTTCAATTTTTTTTATATGACTAGAATTGTACATAAACAAAATTAGCTGTGCGTGTCTTAAATGCCTAAAATAATGGCAGATACTTTTTGCTACAATTTTTTTAATTGTCGATATGAATTTGACATTATTGATGCAAAACAGGATATTAGTTAGTTCAATTATTTGATTGCCCTACAAATTGCAAGCTATGCTTAATATACGTAAATGGTATTATAGTATTGTTATCTTTTGTTTTATTGCAATTTCCAGTGAATCAATTAACTAACACATATTACTACACTCGATTAACTTAGGCTTGGTTGCACAAAGCAACAGTTAGTGTTAACATGTTGCCTGCCGTTTTGTGGCATACAATTTTGGCCCACGAATGTACATTTTGTATAAATTCATTAGGTTGAGAATGAATTACGATTAATTCATTAAATTAAGAGACTTGATTAACACTATCTAAGTAGGTTGTATTTGACAATTTTTTAAAATTAATTTCCAACACTGATTCTGTGAACTTAATATTCAAATATTATTTACAATTAAAAATATTATTCGCATGAACTACAAAACATATCGAACTTCGCATTAACTTTTCACAGTACTGACTTTGGTGTAGCCCTGGTTTTATCTGATCTTATAATATTAATTGTCACAATGTTTTATTTAATTTAATTACTAGCACACTGAAGACATACGCAATTATCAAGTTATTCAGTTAAAAAGTTATTTGCATATTATTTTTATGATTTTATTATTAAATTAGTAACTCATATATACTTCCCATATTAATTGTCTTATTTTAAAAAGTTATTTTGAATTTTTATTTTGTAACCTTTTTTAAGTCGCCAGATTGAAATGGTTTTTGTTTCTTAAAATGCCAAACTTTAACGGTTTCGTTTGTTATGGCAATTTTTTGTTCAGTCCAGAGAGACTTCATTTAAAAAATAATGTTTACTGCTTTTTATTAATTTTATAATTGGGAAAGTAATATATATCGATTTTTTGTTTTGTTGATGTTGTAATAGGGTAGAGTGGTCGCAGCGAGAAGTGGACTGTGACGCAGAAACCAAAACAGGTCCAAAGCGTTTATTACTGCACCACCTAAAAACATCGGCCTGTCTCAGCAACGTGGTAATAACCTGTAAATCACAGTAGTCAAATTAAGTCCACTAAAAGTCAACGTTTTTAGAAAAGTCTAAATATCAATCGCGATCCCCTCTCTTTGCGCATCTCGCGGTCCACTTTTGGGTGCGATCACTCTAGCTAGTCACAGGTATGCCCAAAACGTTAACATTCAAAATAGACTTTTGCTTTGAAGTTGGAACTTTTTTAATTATATTTATTATGTTTTGTATAAAAAAGACTTTACTTTTAAAACTGCAGTACAATTATCAATTAAATCCGTTAAAAGGTCGAAAATATATACCTACACTACAATTTTTAAAAAACTGTAAATTTGTGAAACAACCTGGTATTCAGAGTTACCACTTGCAATGATACAGATGTAAAATTTTATGACAACAAAAAGTTTTAATTGGTTAATGATTAATCTTCAAAATAACAAATGATTAGCTAAGCGAGATCCGAGTGTATTTAATTTTAAAAGGTGGTATAGCTTGGTTTTTAAAATATTTTAATTGCTATTACTCTTAAGATTGTTATCAAATCATAATAATAAATAGTTTTTTTTGTTTTGCATGTTATGAAGACTTAATGTTATTTTTAGAAGTAACTGTTGTAATTTATTGTTTATAGAGTATGGAAAGTATCTGTCCATTATTTCATTTTTCTAAACATTTTTTGTACTTTAAGCTATGAATATTTATTTATAACTAAAATACAGGAATATATTGTAGTGTATGAGTGTTTGAAAGTGTCCAAGGGTAGGGGATGTAATATAGACAACTTCAAAAATACTATAATAACGTTGGTTATTGTAATATTTTTGTACCAAGTGCATAGTTCAGGATATATTTCATAAAATTATATTGTTCAGGCATTAGAATGCTGTCTTAACGATCATTTGTTTTTCCAATATTTACTCTGTAATTTATTGACTGTAGATCTGACTTATTTATACTAGTTTTGTTGTATTGGTGGTGATAGTCTAATCAAACTGCCAAGCATTTCATTAAACTTATGATTTGGGTACTTTCTCCTACCTGTGATATTAAAACAGTTCAACTAACGAAATCAGTATTTATTCAGTTTATTAGAACAGCTTTGGGCGTTGAACCAAACTTATGCATTGTGAAATTTTGGTTGGATGTCTTTTTGGTGATTGTTTTATGCTTTTCTTTAAGTTTATTGTGAGTCCGGGTTTTAACTGATTTGTATTTAATTGTATATTTGTTAAATTTGTTGCACAAATAACTCGATGCAATTTTAAAATTAATTATTTCTAGCTTTTTATATATCTATATATATGGCTGTGGCTATTGGTTTATTTACCAAAACAACTAAGACAAAAATGTCGATTGAATCACGTTTGTAGTTCTAATAAACTTAAACATGAAGTTATTAATTCTAAATGAAGGTCAAATAAATAAATTTTTGATTAGATTTTGTTTGTTATTAAAACAATAAAACACCTGTACTAGGTTAACGAGGATTCATAGTAAAAAGGTAAGTTTACTGTAGTGTATTTGATAAAAAGTCAGTTTTACTTTCAGTGTAACAAACCAAAGATTAAAATGTGAAAATTAGTTCAGTTTTGTTAGGGTTAGGTTTTAAAGACACATTTAGAAGCAGTGTTTTTGCGATTTCGACATTTTTAATATTAAATAAACCGTAAGTACCTAATCGATTTTCTTTGTTTTACAATGGTTCAGCGCCCTGTATAGTAAAACTTGAGACTTTTAAAACTACTCAAAAATTACAAGTATATCCACTACTAACTTTATTTATTTTTTATATAACTTTTTATTACAATTGCGAAATTTGTATAATGTTCAAAAGAATGTGGTTACCAAGGTTAAATGTTTTTAATTGGTTTTCAAGTAACAGGTGATTTTGAGTGCAGTATCTCTATGCTGCTCATTGAAACAAAATGACTCCAACAATATATAGCCTCGGAAGCCCTGTTTCTAATTATGATGTTATTATTGTTTTCTATGTTAAATGCGGCATTATCAGCCACCAAATTGCCTTGCAATAGGTTATATTTCATGTAAATTACTTTACAAAAATTGTGAGTTTATTTTTGCAGTATATTACTTAATAGTATATATATGGTACACAATAGAGTTGCTGTTTTGTTGTCCACAGTTAGGTACGTATGGAAGCAAATGTCAGTGATGACACAAAACTGTCAAACTGTGGTTTATTTTATTATTTTAATCGCCACATTAGATTTTTTTAAAAGGAATTTTATTGAAACTCAGCTATTTTTTATTTGTTAAAATTAAAATGGCGCTTGTATCAATTGTTATTGTACCCAGATTTGTTACATTTGATATTGATTTTTTGATCACTAATTTTTTTTTCAACCAAAATGACATCACTGATATTTGTCTCATGCTCTGTTTTTCCAGATATACCTAATGTTAATATGTATGTACATAACATAGTTAAAATAAAAATATCTATTATTTTCTTGTATTTTTTGTAACCTTATCAAGTTTATACAAAAAAGTTACATCAACATCTGGTCTTGTTATAACTTTACAAAAAAAATGTTTAAAATAAAAAAAAACGTAAAAATCAAAGTTGTTTGAGATACATAGAAGTGTTACGAAGTTTTATTTTTTTAGGCCAATTTAGAGAGCTATTTTCAGAAAACTGGTTATATTAAAATTTTTAGAAAACTATATAAATTTTGATGAAAGGGGAAAAATAGTATTCAAAAATATTTATAATTTTAATCATACAGGGTGATTCAAATTCGAGGGCGACCATCGGGATCTAGCGTGTTACCGAAGATAGAGGGTAGGTTTAAATTTGGCAAAGTTGCTAAATTTTATGCTCATCAATAATATCAAAATAGATTTGAAATGTCTCAACTGTTTTTGAAAAAAACTGAAAAAATGACATCGTGATTTTGCTATAACTTTTTTATTTATATATTTTTTTTAAATCTGTAAAAACTTACCTTTCCACTTTTTCTTTACTTTAAATGGTGCCATCAATTTTTTGCTCTGCCGATTCGTTTTGTTTTATAGGTACAAACTTTTTAATTTCTTATGGGCGACAAACTTGATTTTCATCTAGTTAGCTAGAACTTTTTATCTAATTTCAAAAATGTGTTACATGATTATGTTATTTACATAAACAACGTATTTATTTAAAAAAATGTTTTCATTTATTTAACATATCTAATAAACTAGATGAAACTCAAGTTTGTCGTCCATAAAAAATTAAAACGGATTATTGGAATTTTTTTTTAAAACTAAACAGCTATAAAAATATTTTTAATCTGTTTCTAAACAAAATAATACGCGTTACGCATTGCATAAGCGTTGTTTAACACTTCTACAAGCAATTAGGCACATAACAAAATATTTGATTTTTTTACATGAAAGATGCTACACTCTGTCGACAGCACTGTTGGGGTGCAATAGTCAAACTGAATCACCCGGTATGTTAATTTAATATAATATCGCTAATTTTGGATTTCGATAAGTCTTATTCTCAATCTCAAACTGTATATTAAGTTTTTTTATAATTTCCCCTGTTATAAATGTAACGAACTCATTTTGGTTTACAAATTATAAGTGTATAGTCACCGCCCTGACATGCCAGAATCAGCCCTAGGCTCATTTAAATTATCTTACCATTTCACTAGGATCTGTGTTAAAGCCTTTGTGCTCATTTTAGAGTACAAACTGTACATTTTCATTATACTTTTTTCGACAAAAAAATCGATTTTCTTTAAACTAAACTAAATGGCTTAAAACCTCTTATACTCGTTATTAATAGCCAAATTAAGGATTATTAGACTTAAAAAATGACTTTCAATTTTTAGTGAAAAATGGAAAAAGTACAAAGGCTTAGTCTTTGCACTTTTTTCGACAAAAAAATCGATTTTCCTTAAACTAAAGCAAATGACTTAAAACTTGTTATACACGTTATTTATGGCCAAATTAAGGATTATTAGACTTAAAAAATGACTTTTAATTTTTCGTGAAAAATGGAAAAAGTACAAAGGCTATAGTCTTGGCACTTTTTTCGACAAAAAAATCGATTTTCTTTAAACTAAAGCAAATGACTTAAAACTTGTTATACACGTTATTTATGGCCAAATTAAGGATTATTAGACTTAAAAAATTACTTTCAATTTTTAGTGAAAAATGGAAAAAGTACAAAGGCTTAGTCTTTGCACTTTTTTCGACAAAAAAATCGATTTTCCTTAAACTAAAGCAAATGACTTAAAACTTGTTATACACGTTATTTATGGCCAAATTAAGGATTATTAGACTTAAAAAATGACTTTCAATTTTTAGTGAAAAATGGAAAAAGTACAAAGGCTATAGTCTTTGCACTTTTTTTGACAAAAAAATCGATTTTCTTTAAACTAAAGCAAATGACTTAAAACTTGTTATACACGTTATTTATGGCCAAATTAAGGATTATTAGACTTAAAAAATGACTTTTAATTTTTCGTGAAAAATGGAAAAAGTACAAAGGCTATAGTCTTGGCACTTTTTTCGACAAAAAAATCGATTTTCTTTAAACTAAAGCAAATGACTTAAAACTTGTTATACACGTTATTTATGGCCAAATTAAGGATTATTAGACTTAAAAAATTACTTTTAATTTTTAGTGAAAAATGGAAAAAGTACAAAGGCTATATATAGTCTTTGCACTTTTTTCGACAAAAAAATCGATTTTCTTTAAACTAAAGCAAATGACTTAAAACTTGTTATACACGTTATTTATGGCCAAATTAAGGATTATTAGACTTAAAAAATGACTTTTAATTTTTCGTGAAAAATGGAAAAAGTACAAAGGCTATAATAGTCTTGGCACTTTTTTCGACAAAAAAATCGATTTTCTTTAAACTAAAGCAAATGACTTAAAACTTGTTATACACGTTATTTATGGCCAAATTAAGGATTATTAGACTTAAAAAATGACTTTTAATTTTTAGTGAAAAATGGAAAAAGTACAAAGGCTATAGTCTTTGCACTTTTTTCGACAAAAAAATCGATTTTCTTTAAACTAAAGCAAATGACTTAAAACTTGTTATACACGTTATTTATGGCCAAATTAAGGATTATTAGACTTAAAAAATTACTTTTAATTTTTAGTGAAAAATGGAAAAAGTACAAAGGCTATAGTCTTTGCACTTTTTTCGACAAAAAAATCGATTTTCTTTAAACTAAAGCAAATGACTTAAAACATGTTATACACGTTATTTATGGCCAAATTAAGGATTATTAGACTTAAAAAATGACTTTTAATTTTTCGTGAAAAATGGAAAAAGTACAAAGGCTATAATAGTCTTGGCACTTTTTTCGACAAAAAAATCGATTTTCTTTAAACTAAAGCAAATGACTTAAAACTTGTTATACACGTTATTTATGGCCAAATTAAGGATTATTAGACTTAAAAAATGACTTTTAATTTTTCGTGAAAAATGGAAAAAGTACAAAGGCTATAGTCTTGGCACTTTTTTCGACAAAAAAATCGATTTTCTTTAAACTAAAGCAAATGACTTAAAACTTGTTATACACGTTATTTATGGCCAAATTAAGGATTATTAGACTTAAAAAATGACTTTTAATTTTTCGTGAAAAATGGAAAAAGTACAAAGGCTATAATAGTCTTGGCACTTTTTTCGACAAAAAAATCGATTTTCTTTAAACTAAAGCAAATGACTTAAAACTTGTTATACACGTTATTTATGGCCAAATTAAGGATTATTAGACTTAAAAAATGACTTTTAATTTTTCGTGAAAAATGGAAAAAGTACAAAGGCTATAGTCTTGGCACTTTTTTCGACAAAAAAATCGATTTTCTTTAAACTAAAGCAAATGACTTAAAACTTGTTATACACGTTATTTATGGCCAAATTAAGGATTATTAGACTTAAAAAATGACTTTTAATTTTTCGTGAAAAATGGAAAAAGTACAAAGGCTATAGTCTTGGCACTTTTTTCGACAAAAAAATCGATTTTCTTTAAACTAAAGCAAATGACTTAAAACTTGTTATACACGTTATTTATGGCCAAATTAAGGATTATTAGACTTAAAAAATGACTTTTAATTTTTCGTGAAAAATGGAAAAAGTACAAAGGCTATAGTCTTGGCACTTTTTTCGACAAAAAAATCGATTTTCTTTAAACTAAAGCAAATGACTTAAAACTTGTTATACACGTTATTTATGGCCAAATTAAGGATTATTAGACTTAAAAAATTACTTTTAATTTTTAGTGAAAAATGGAAAAAGTACAAAGGTATAGTCTTTGCACTTTTTTCGACAAAAAAATCGATTTTCTTTAAACTAAAGCAAATGACTTAAAACTTGTTATACACGTTATTTATGGCCAAATTAAGGATTATTAGACTTAAAAAATGACTTTTAATTTTTCGTGAAAAATGGAAAAAGTACAAAGGCTATAATAGTCTTGGCACTTTTTTCGACAAAAAAATGACTTTTAATTTTTAGTGAAAAATGGAAAAAGTACAAAGGCTATAGTCTTTGCACTTTTTTCGACAAAAAAATCGATTTTCTTTAAACTAAAGCAAATGACTTAAAACTTGTTATACACGTTATTTATGGCCAAATTAAGGATTATTAGACTTAAAAAATGACTTTTAATTTTTCGTGAAAAATGGAAAAAGTACAAAGGCTATAATAGTCTTGGCACTTTTTTCGACAAAAAAATCGATTTTCTTTAAACTAAAGCAAATGACTTAAAACTTGTTATACACGTTATTTATGGCCAAATTAAGGATTATTAGACTTAAAAAATGACTTTTAATTTTTCGTGAAAAATGGAAAAAGTACAAAGGCTATAGTCTTGGCACTTTTTTCGACAAAAAAATCGATTTTCTTTAAACTAAAGCAAATGACTTAAAACTTGTTATACACGTTATTTATGGCCAAATTAAGGATTATTAGACTTAAAAAATGACTTTTAATTTTTCGTGAAAAATGGAAAAAGTACAAAGGCTATAGTCTTGGCACTTTTTTCGACAAAAAAATCGATTTTCTTTAAACTAAAGCAAATGACTTAAAACTTGTTATACACGTTATTTATGGCCAAATTAAGGATTATTAGACTTAAAAAATGACTTTTAATTTTTCGTGAAAAATGGAAAAAGTACAAAGGCTATAGTCTTGGCACTTTTTTCGACAAAAAAATCGATTTTCTTTAAACTAAAGCAAATGACTTAAAACTTGTTATACACGTTATTTATGGCCAAATTAAGGATTATTAGACTTAAAAAATTACTTTTAATTTTTAGTGAAAAATGGAAAAAGTACAAAGGTATAGTCTTTGCACTTTTTTCGACAAAAAAATCGATTTTCTTTAAACTAAAGCAAATGACTTAAAACTTGTTATACACGTTATTTATGGCCAAATTAAGGATTATTAGACTTAAAAAATGACTTTTAATTTTTCGTGAAAAATGGAAAAAGTACAAAGGCTATAATAGTCTTGGCACTTTTTTCGACAAAAAAATGACTTTTAATTTTTAGTGAAAAATGGAAAAAGTACAAAGGCTATAGTGTTTGCACTTTTTTCGACAAAAAAATCGATTTTCTTTAAACTAAAGCAAATTATAGTCTTGGCACTTTTTTCGACAAAAAAATCGATTTTCTTTAAACTAAAGCAAATGACTTAAAACTTGTTATACACGTTATTTATGGCCAAATTAAGGATTATTAGACTTAAAAAATTACTTTTAATTTTTAGTGAAAAATGGAAAAAGTACAAAGGTATAGTCTTTGCACTTTTTTCGACAAAAAAATCGATTTTCTTTAAACTAAAGCAAATGACTTAAAACTTGTTATACACGTTATTTATGGCCAAATTAAGGATTATTAGACTTAAAAAATGACTTTTAATTTTTCGTGAAAAATGGAAAAAGTACAAAGGCTATAATAGTCTTGGCACTTTTTTCGACAAAAAAATGACTTTTAATTTTTAGTGAAAAATGGAAAAAGTACAAAGGCTATAGTGTTTGCACTTTTTTCGACAAAAAAATCGATTTTCTTTAAACTAAAGCAAATTATAGTCTTGGCACTTTTTTCGACAAAAAAATCGATTTTCTTTAAACTAAAGCAAATGACTTAAAACTTGTTATACACGTTATTTATGGCCAAATTAAGGATTATTAGACTTAAAAAATTACTTTTAATTTTTAGTGAAAAATGGAAAAAGTACAAAGGTATAGTCTTTGCACTTTTTTCGACAAAAAAATCGATTTTCTTTAAACTAAAGCAAATGACTTAAAACTTGTTATACACGTTATTTATGGCCAAATTAAGGATTATTAGACTTAAAAAATGACTTTTAATTTTTCGTGAAAAATGGAAAAAGTACAAAGGCTATAGTCTTGGCACTTTTTTCGACAAAAAAATCGATTTTCTTTAAACTAAAGCAAATGACTTAAAACTTGTTATACACGTTATTTATGGCCAAATTAAGGATTATTAGACTTAAAAAATGACTTTTAATTTTTCGTGAAAAATGGAAAAAGTACAAAGGCTATAGTCTTGGCACTTTTTTCGACAAAAAAATCGATTTTCTTTAAACTAAAGCAAATGACTTAAAACTTGTTATACACGTTATTTATGGCCAAATTAAGGATTATTAGACTTAAAAAATTACTTTTAATTTTTAGTGAAAAATGGAAAAAGTACAAAGGTATAGTCTTTGCACTTTTTTCGACAAAAAAATCGATTTTCTTTAAACTAAAGCAAATGACTTAAAACTTGTTATACACGTTATTTATGGCCAAATTAAGGATTATTAGACTTAAAAAATGACTTTTAATTTTTCGTGAAAAATGGAAAAAGTACAAAGGCTATAATAGTCTTGGCACTTTTTTCGACAAAAAAATGACTTTTAATTTTTAGTGAAAAATGGAAAAAGTACAAAGGCTATAGTGTTTGCACTTTTTTCGACAAAAAAATCGATTTTCTTTAAACTAAAGCAAATTATAGTCTTGGCACTTTTTTCGACAAAAAAATCGATTTTCTTTAAACTAAAGCAAATGACTTAAAACTTGTTATACACGTTATTTATGGCCAAATTAAGGATTATTAGACTTAAAAAATTACTTTTAATTTTTAGTGAAAAATGGAAAAAGTACAAAGGTATAGTCTTTGCACTTTTTTCGACAAAAAAATCGATTTTCTTTAAACTAAAGCAAATGACTTAAAACTTGTTATACACGTTATTTATGGCCAAATTAAGGATTATTAGACTTAAAAAATGACTTTTAATTTTTCGTGAAAAATGGAAAAAGTACAAAGGCTATAATAGTCTTGGCACTTTTTTCGACAAAAAAATGACTTTTAATTTTTAGTGAAAAATGGAAAAAGTACAAAGGCTATAGTCTTTGCACTTTTTTCGACAAAAAAATCGATTTTCTTTAAACTAAAGCAAATGACTTAAAACTTGTTATACATGTTATTTATGGCCAAATTAAGGATTATTAGACTTAAAAAATTACTTTTAATTTTTAGTGAAAAATGGAAAAAGTACAAAGGCTATAGTCTTTGCACTTTTTTCGACAAAAAAATCGATTTTCTTTAAACTAAAGCAAATGACTTAAAACTTGTTATACACGTTATTTATGGCCAAATTAAGGATTATTAGACTTAAAAAATGACTTTTAATTTTTCGTGAAAAATGGAAAAAGTACAAAGGCTATAATAGTCTTGGCACTTTTTTCGACAAAAAAATCGATTTTCTTTAAACTAAAGCAAATGACTTAAAACTTGTTATACACGTTATTTATGGCCAAATTAAGGATTATTAGACTTAAAAAATGACTTTTAATTTTTCGTGAAAAATGGAAAAAGTACAAAGGCTATAGTCTTGGCACTTTTTTCGACAAAAAAATCGATTTTCTTTAAACTAAAGCAAATGACTTAAAACTTGTTATACACGTTATTTATGGCCAAATTAAGGATTATTAGACTTAAAAAATGACTTTTAATTTTTCGTGAAAAATGGAAAAAGTACAAAGGCTATAGTCTTGGCACTTTTTTCGACAAAAAAATCGATTTTCTTTAAACTAAAGCAAATGACTTAAAACTTGTTATACACGTTATTTATGGCCAAATTAAGGATTATTAGACTTAAAAAATGACTTTTAATTTTTAGTGAAAAATGGAAAAAGTACAAAGGCTATAGTCTTTGCACTTTTTTCGACAAAAAAATCGATTTTCTTTAAACTAAAGCAAATGACTTAAAACTTGTTATACACGTTATTTATGGCCAAATTAAGGATTATTAGACTTAAAAAATTACTTTTAATTTTTAGTGAAAAATGGAAAAAGTACAAAGGCTATAGTCTTTGCACTTTTTTCGACAAAAAAATCGATTTTCTTTAAACTAAAGCAAATGACTTAAAACTTGTTATACACGTTATTTATGGCCAAATTAAGGATTATTAGACTTAAAAAATTACTTTCAATTTTTAGTGAAAAATGGAAAAAGTACAAAGGCTATAGTCTTTGCACTTTTTTCGACAAAAAAATCGATTTTCTTTAAACTAAAGCAAATGACTTAAAACTTGTTATACACGTTATTTATGGCCAAATTAAGGATTATTAGACTTAAAAAATTACTTAATTTTTCGTGAAAAATGGAAAAAGTACTTTTTTCGACAAAAAAATCGATTTTCTTTAATGTGTTCATTTATCTAGATACACACGTAAAAAATTGTTATTAATAATAAATGAGCCCTAGTACTTATGTTCTTATTAACATTTTTAAATTGTTTTGTCGGTGTTTTTTCGGCACGCTAAATTAGGTAACAAAGGGTTTTATTTACGCGCTGAATACACACTCCTCCAATGAATTGTAACTAAAGTGGCGTGAGTCATCAGCTCCTTCTGGTAGACATGTTAGATTATGTGGATGAATCATCAGGACGTCGATAGACGCCCGTATAGTTATAGTGCAATAACGTAATAATTACTCATCTGAACCGACTAAATCTCGATAAACATCAAACCAATTTTAACGTTACACTTTATATCTTCGAAAAATGTACTCTTTTTAAAGTATATTATTTAGATTAGATTTTAAATGCATATTTGCTATTCCAAAGTTTTTAAAATTTAATAACAAACAACATTTTTATATACAAGGATGTTTTTAGTATTTGTAAATTTACATTGAATAATTTTAGTATGTAAATACGTATAAACGACGTATAAACGAGCTTTTTAAAGACAACGGTAATAACATAGGTATACAGGGTGTCCCAGATTACGTTTCCATCAAACAAATTTGTTTAAATTAGATGAATTATTCCTTAGTAAGAGAGAAGCTACAATCAATTTTTAAAAGTACAAAATTCCTCGTGTTCAGATGTTATAGCAAAAAATATGAAAATGTCGAATTTCACATTTCTCTCATAACGTTTTTGAATTAACAAATTGACAAAACCTTTTTAATTTTATAAACCATATATGCGGTATATATTGCGAAAGAGGTACCGACGCTTGGGCGTCTTTTGCCTAAATTGACAAAAACGGCTTCGACTATGTTAGCTAAACATGCCCAGGTAGTTTTAGAAGAATGACTTTAATAATTTTCTTGTTATTATACCTTATATGGCGTGTTGTCTTACGGTATTAATGGTATAAACCGTATATGCGGTATATATTGCAAAAGAGGTACCGACGCTTGGGCGTCTTTTCCTATAATTGACAAAAACTGCTTCGAATATGTTAGCTAACCTTTCCCAGGTAATTTTATAACTATGACTTCAATAATTTTCCATTTATTGTATCTTATAAAGGATATTGTCTAACGGTGTTAATGTTATTAACCATATATGCTGTATATATTGTAAAACAGGTACCGACGCTTGGGCGTCTTTTGTTTAAATTGCCAATAACGGCTTCGACTATGTAGCTAAACATGCCCAGGTAGTTTTAGAACTATGACTTTAAATTTAACTTGTTAGTTTACACTATTTTCAATTCGTACAATTCGAGTGCCGCGTAAAACGCGACGGCATTGTTTATCAAATATCTAGACTAAAAATTAAATTTGACAATGTATTTGTCCTAAGTAGTTTCTTGCTGCATTTTTTGATAATTAAATGCTTTATTAGTAACCGAGAGTCTTTGTAATAGGAGTCATGAGCGCATTAATTCACTATTCACGTGAAAGCTTATACACGTGTATGGGGTTGTTGGATTGCATTCATCCCCAATCGAAACCAGCTGATTGCGCGTTTCGAGTGCGCACCAGCAGATCAAATCTAACAGTGCCGACCACACCGCGGATATGGAAAGAGTGCTGAAACGAGTAGGCCTTTCCAAAAGAACTCAATCGGAAATCAAAATTCAAAATGCTAACAACCCCGGAGAACCTACAAAGGTTCGCAGACGCCGGCGAAGTAAGTCCAGACGTCGCGCGAACCAAGAGAGCAAAAAAACACGCGGGTTATTTAATATTGATTGGGAATCTGTAAAAGATTGTAAATCCTGTAAGTCTAGAGCAATTACAAGAAGACTTTGTAGCAAAAGAAGTGACAATGAACTGTATAGATCCAATAGTTTCAAATTTGAAAGGTTTGTAAGAGGGAGTGAAGAATCATCCACCCTTGGCAAAAAGGTCAGTAAACTTGAACTGTATTATTTTATTTGCAACAGATATTTAAATTATATTATCAGAAGATATTAATAACTTATTACAAATAAATGGTACATTGTGTAATGTTTCACTATAAACTACTTACCTACATTACGAGCTTTCGACAGGTGGCTTAAATAAAAGGGACAAAAGACTGGAGAGGTAAGTCTGTGTAAAAACATTAATTATTGCATAGAAAACCGAAAACTATATTTTTTCAAAGATTTTCCCTTAGGTAAAATTTTTCTTGCTATGCTATGTATATTGTGTTTTCCGGACGTGATAAAATTCAATAAACCATTACTCTTCGGGTCTTTAGTTGGTCACATGAAAGTTACATTGTTCAACTTCAAAAACATCACGACCGTTGTAAGCATCTTTAAATGAATATATTGCTAGAGCTATTTCACATTTTGCTAAATATAGCACAAAGTCTGCATCAAAAATAAATGTATTTTAAAATTAGAATTAATTCTTTATTCGCTCATCCATTTGAAAAATTACTTGAAATTGTTATGCTGTTAGTACGCAATAAATTTGATGTCGAAGGAATGTAGGTACCCACATTATATTGAAACAGGCTTATACGGCACCCTATTATTATGAATAACAGATATGTAAATACAATACTTGCGTGTTATTTAAAATATTTATTACGATTTAACTAAAGTGCATTCAGATAAAAAGTAATAATTTTTATATTTTATGCTGATAGCCCTTGACCACGACAATTTATTACAACTAATAACGATTGACACTTTATTTTTATGATGGGTTGTGTTCTATGAATAATAATCATACAGTGATAACAAAGACTATTTGTTTTACTGGTTAATCAAACGCATACTCAAAAGTTTCTTGCTCACTCGTCCACGATTCTTTAGGTCGAAGGCGCCACTTTGAGTCGAACTATCATAGCGCCTTGATACTCGGAAATTGGAAAGTCCCTGGCGAACTTTTGCATGAGTCACAACTACGGACTGTTTAAGATTATACTGCAGCGACGCATCTAAATCACATGGTCATGGTTCCCTTGAACGTCACGAGAAAACCATATGAGATAATAAAACTGCTATGTGTCTGTCAGTATTAAGAATTTTACTTAAAAGGCAGCCATACACGTGCAGAAAATGCTTGAGGTTTGGACTGCGCAGTTCAAACCTTGATGATTCCCCCCGCGTATGTAAAGAAGTCCTTGAGGCCGGTGGCGAACTGTACAGTACCCGAAATCCTGATCGAAAAACCTTCCCTTTTCCACCTGCAGGCCGCTACTGCGCAGTTAAAATATGACAAAATATTCCAGTTTTAAACAAAATTGAAAATAATGGTAAAGTAGGGTTGAGCGTTGTTACAAAACAAAACATCACTTATCGTAAATGTAGCTATAGCGAAAACGAATAACATCGGTTGTTTGATCGGTAGCTGTATTTTTATGTTTGAGTGGCTTATTTTTGTGTGTCGTCTGTTACTTATAATTAAAGTTATAAAATTTGTAGTTCCTTATTTTTTAAATTTGTAATATTGTCTTGATTTATCTCCAACATTACAATAATAATTTTTGCATTTGATACACTTTTTGAAAATACTTTAGACCTCATAATTTACGTTTCAATGAAAAGTTTTAAAAACACGCACGTTTTTAATTTCGATGTGATTGCTATATTCATAATGTTTGTGCTATGTGCATATATTTTTGTATTTAGTCTTTGTTGGAAAGCGAACAAATATTTTCACTGTGGCGCAAACCCATTGTTCAATGGCTCTGCTTTTCGCTGCAAAATAACTTAGTTTTATCACTTTTAATAATCACACGATTCCGCGAAACTAGAAGAGTCAGTTTCATTGTGACCATATAAGCGTAGTAAATAAAATAATATGTTCTGTAGCTGTTAGTTTAATTAATTTAGAATAAGCTCCCCCTTGATAAATGCAGTAATTAAGCCGTCACTTGATGTAGTTGAAATATATCATATACTGGGTGTCGGTCAGACAGCGATACAATTACAGTGAAATCTGTATATCCTTTCGCCCCTATATTCGTCGAATCGTCGCATTCTTTCGGCAAAAATATTCTCCGATATGTGTCCAAAAGTCCAATTTTTTAAAAGGAGACAGAAACAGACAATCTGGACAAGTTCTTTTGCTAAATCGAGTGCTAGTGAATCGAAACCGGAAAGGGACAAAAAGACAACGATCACTAGAACTGGTGTTACCTGAAGTTTTAATGGAAGGTGAATTCCCCCTAAAACAATAATTCTTTACCTCCTCCTTAGCTTCTGCCACCATCGCTGCTCAGTAAAAGTAAAGTTTTAATAAAATTATCATGTATCTATACAGGGTGTCCCAAATTACATTTCCAGCATGGGGATCTCGCTTATTATAACAGATACACCAGGTTTGTTTAAATTTGATTAATTATTCCTTAGTGTGAGAGGAGCCACAATCAATTTTTGAAAGTACAAAATTCCTCGCTTCAGATGTTATAGCAAAAAATATGAAAATGTCGAATTTCTTTTTTCTATCATAACTTTTTTGTCTTAATCGTTAGAACAATTTTATTTGTACTTTCTGAAGGTACTTTTTTATGAAGAACGTAACCATTATTTTAGATTTTCGAGATATTACCCCTAGTATAATTTTTTCTTACGGGCCGCGAAGTTGGCTATGGAATAGTTAAATGTGCTTTTGTTTTTTTTAAATGAGATATTACTGGCTATATCAATTTTTATAAATAAGTCACAAACTGAAGAAAAATCGTATTTTACCCATCAATTACCAAAGGTTTTTGACTCGATATTTTTTAAATAAAATATAATTGAAGTTGTAGCTTTTTAATATAATTAAATCTAGACAAACATTGCCGTATTCGGAGGATATTATTGTGTTTTTTAGCAAGCTTGAGCAACATAATTTTACTGCCTTAATAGTATCGATTTACCGATTTAAATGTTTTTATTACTTTAACAATAAAACAAAGATGCCTTATAATTTGTAATGTCACTTTGTTTTGCAGTGATTTGAAAATACACGTTTAATTGGATCTGAAGCAGATTACATTTTATTATTGCGCTTCGGGATGCTGTAATTCCTGCAACGATGTCTTAGTAGAGAGCCGAACCCCTTGTAGTAAACGAAGCTACACTCGCTATCCAGAACGTATAAAGTGATGGCGCTTTCAGCAATTTTCAGCTAATAAGAA
Organism: Elmis aenea; assembly: GCA_947652605.1. Taxonomy (NCBI): domain Eukaryota; kingdom Metazoa; phylum Arthropoda; class Insecta; order Coleoptera; family Elmidae; genus Elmis; species Elmis aenea. Next base: position 30,790,905 of record OX393584.1, on the reverse strand, counting down.
AATAATCCTACCCCACACCCCACAGTCAAACTAATGACTTTTTTACAATTTAAACAATGAGAATCTTAAGCAATGCATTTGTTCTCCAAACGCTGTGAATAAAAAGTTTGTGTTATGTAAGGTATGGTCAATAAACGGTTCACCTTGAAAGAAAATTAAAACCACCCCTCAGTCAAACTAATTCCTTTTTTACAATTTTGACAATGCGAATCGTAAGCAACGCATTTGTTCTCCAAACGCTGTAAATAAAAAGTTTGTCTTATGTAAGGGTTGGTCAGGTTGGTTCACCTTGAAAAAAAAATCCTACACCACAGTCTAATGCTTTTTTTACCATGAGAATCTTAAGCAATGCATTTGTTCTTCAAACGCTGTGAATAAAAAGTTTGTGACATTTAAGGGTTGATAAGGAAATAATCCTACCCCATAATCAAACTTATGACTTTTTTTTACAATTTTAAACTAAAATGTATAAAAATTTACTGATATAAATGAAATAAAAGGGACCATGAGAAACTATAATTTAACAACTTGTAAACAAATATTTTTTGTACGAGTGGAAGGTGCGAGATTGAGTACCATAATAAAGGTTAGTTATCTCATGTATCTCATTCGTAAACCTTTGTTTTACTTGTTTACTCAGCAAGTTTTGGCATAAATATGTATTTTCTTACCTTAAATTGAATTTTTGCGCTGTTTGTATAGTATACATATAGACAATGTAGCTTAAAAACACACATGTCTTCGTATTTTAGCAGAATTATTTCAAATTGAAGTACTGCAGGAAAGATACTAGCATTCAAATTGTTTTGGCATTGTTAAATGTTGTTTCCGGAACACATTTTACACAATGTTATATCTAATTCAACACTACACGTGAATATCACATCTTGTTAGGGAGTCAAGAAGAAGGGTAGTTTTTAAATCCCTGAGGAATACAAAGAGACAATCCAAGTTCGACCGCCCGTTCAAATTGTCTGGTCGTAGTGGCATCCCCTTTAGAACTTACCGATAAAAAAGTGTGACGGCGTCCTGGAGTATATTTATCCGATCTGAGGTGACAAAACGTGGATAAAATAAGTTTGCTTTTATGTACTTTTCTAAAATACAATACGTAAATAGTTAACGTTATTGCTATAACAGATAAGTTGCGTTCCTATGCACATCAATGCGATAGTAGTCTTGATAAACGACGAAATATTGTTGAATTTTGCGAACGAAAGTAAAATGACTCACAAATTTTGACATTAAAAAAGTAATACCCCAATGTGTTACATCTCATGATTTGAATTTCATGCAATTTACACTGATCTGAAAATAAACAGACCACTCAGAAAGTTGATTTTTACTTTTATTTGATATACAGGGTGGTCCACATAGAAAGGCCACCATTAGGATCTCGTAAACGGTAAGAGCTACAAAGAAGTTTAAATTAGACAAATTGTTCCTTTCTCTGAGACCTATTCAGTGAAGCTTTAAAGTTTTAAAAAAGTTCTATGGCACGCTAGATAATAAACAAAACCCAAAAAAGCTTTATTTTATAAAAAGTTCTCAAGACGAAAGATTTTCTTGTTGCAGATATATTTAAATGTACAGGGTGGCCTATTTTCGATGCCAATACACGGTATCTCGGTTATTATCAGAGATTGAAAAAAAAAACAAGTACGTAGTCTCGATTTTATTTTTCGAGAGGAATTCATTGTCGTAAACACATTTTCGATATCTTTTTTAATTTTCGAAATATAGCAAAAACCCGAAATAAATGAATAAGTAAAAAGCATCTACCAAATGTCATTCTCCTACACATCTCCAAATTTGAGAAATGAAATAAAAATCTAATTTTACCGCTCCTCTTTAGGGGGTTGTAACTCCGAAAGAAGACGTCTAAGAAACAAATTTTATATGAAAGACCCCCTTAATTTTTGATAAGGAATCACCTCCCGGAATTTTCCGCAATATCTAAAAAACAACCTGTATATTACGATATTTACCTATGTTTTTATTGCCTTTTAAAGAACTAAAAGTCTTTGAGATTGCGAATTCGATTGCATGTAATTTATTCAGGTGGTGAATGTTGGCAACTCTGTTCAAGCTTACAAACAATTGCCTTAATTTCCCAAGACGCAATCAAATGACAATTCAAAACGTTATATTAACGTTCCGCCGTCGGTTTTTTCTTTGAGAGGAATGCACATTTACATAAACTCTACCCTTTAAAGTCGATGCAGAAGAGTACCGTTATTAAAACACAATTTTACATTTAAAATGAGCCTTTCGGCCAGAAACTTAATAAACCGTATTTTTTTCGCTTTGTAATGAAGCTCGTTTTATGCAAGCTCGAAAAACAAAGCTACAAAAGCAAAAATAATTACTCTGCAGATCTCATCGTTGCACAGAATGCAGCAAGACAATGTTTGAAAAACATATGCTACTTTTTCCAAAAATATCAAGTAGGTATTTAAGAAATGTGTGGTGACAACCGGAATTCGTTTGGAAGTTATGCTTCCGATAGGTTCGTACACGATTTGTATCATTTCAAATTTTGAAATTTTATACAGAGCGTTTGTTACTTATATGTATATGTGTGTATAATTACACATAAATGTGTGTAGTTAACTCGCATGACACAAAATCGTTACTTTACAGTAATAGTGTGCGTAATAAACACGTTAAGACCTTGAATCCAGGGCTTCGGAAGATTCATTTGTTTCGATCGTTTTTATATATCACAATGGGAATCACCTGACGCACTTCTCACACATTTTTTGCATTTAATCTGGTTTTATCGGGTCATTGCAATATCCATTGTGAAGCAGCTCCTGAAGCAAAATGGAAAAAAAATAATAACGAGCTTTTGATGACCATTGGCATCGTGCAATCGTCGTGGTTGTCACGAACAAGCTTAAAAACTAATTTTCTGTGTTGGACGTAGATATTGCTGTGTCGTTGCAGCATTACAGCCAAACTTCGTATAATTATATCTGTAGGGCGTAGGGATTGCTATAACACACAAATTACTATAGTGCATAGAATAGATAACGTAAAATACAGAACATGCGGAAAATTAATAAGTTAACAAATAAAAATATATATATTCTTCTGTCTTCTGTCAGCATATTTTTATTACCTTAAACAATAAACAGGTTAATATACGCTTAACAGTGATCTCAGATCTTGTAATTTGTTGACAGAAATTATTATTTTAAAAGAAACTAGGAGACACTATTCCTTAAGTGTAGTAAACAATATCGAAATACTTGTACTAGGTAAATATTCGGTTATAATTAACACAAAGTAGTGTCGGAATGAGTATAAGTTAAATTAGTACTTCTGTAATGACACATTAGTGAAAAGAAAATTTCAGAAATTTTAATTACGTTGACGAGTACGCGAATACATTTCTTATTAACTTATGAAATTTTAAATCTAGTATGGTTGACCACTCGTACGTTTTTTAGTTTCCAATCGTTTTTGGTATAAAAAAGAAAACCCTCTCACCCACATAAAGTTTACTGAAAATCCCAATAACCCAAAAAGTCCCCTTCTTTATTTAATAGGAATACAAAGTAAAGTTTTGTAATAAAAGTGTTTTCGGGCCACATAAACCCTTGTTCTCTGCAATATACTTGATATTAAAGCGAATAATCTAAGTTGTCCAAGAAAATGTTAAGTTGTTGCACAATTCATTTCCGAAATATAAGTTTCACAAATAGGGCGTTGTTTTTGATTAATATTTAATTGGCCATAGTTGAAATTACTCTGTGTAAAAAATGTTGCGAATCGGCGAGTGCGGAGTGGAGCCTTAGCGGTCCTGAAATTTATGGGTATGTGGCCACGTATAATACCGAAGGGAATCTCGTCCCTTGTAGGTTTCGAGTTCGTACAGCATAAATAAGACATATGACAACAAATAATCGCCGCTCAAGCCCACTTATATTGATAGATTAAGCCGCTGTTTCCTAGTTTATTGTTTTATATCACGAAATATGACACAGACTTCAATTAAAAGTACTGGAAAAAAGCTAGCGTTATTATTTCTGTACGAGTATTTGTTAACCCCGTAACAATTTACTGACTTATTTGACTGTCAAATAAAAAATTGCATTAGATATTGACTTGAAATTTTCAGTACATGTTTATCATGCTAACTCATAACAAACAAGTGGTTCAGGAAATAAAACTTTGTTGTATTTGTAAGAAACTTCAAAAATTAACTCAAAAAAGCAAAATTTCTTAAGTTTTATATCGTTTTATAACACATATTCGCGAATAATTTTTTAACTGCTTTAGATATCGACTAAAAATTTTCAAGACATGTTTATCATGCTTACTCATAACAAACAAGTGGTTCAGGAAATAATCTAATTTTCTGTTTGTAAGAAACTTCAACATTTAACTCAACATAGCAAAATTTCTTTACTATTATGCTCGTTTCAAAACATATTCGCGAATAATTTTTCAATTGCTTTAGATATTGACTTGAAAATTTCAGGACATGAGAGTGCTTTTTATGCGGTTGAAGTTACTATTAATATTTTCGCTGCTGGCTGGAGAGTATAATAAAGCTACACTATGTTATACCGATACTCACACAAATGAATATGCGTAAGCAAAAGTTAGGAATAAATAATACATAAAAAAGACGTATATTTAGTGTTGGAAGAAAACTGGTTCGTTAAACTTCGTAATATTGAAAAATTTATCTAAAAAATCTCATTATTTAAACAAAGTTAAGGCAGAAAACAATGAAGATTCCTTTGTGTGGAATTATTAAAGTGATTAGCAAAATCTAGCTATAAAGATATTAAATTATTAGTACACAATTCTTGCAACTTACGTGATTTAATAAAATTTGATTTTGTTGCTAAAAGGCTTTTAGCACTGATATTTTATGAGTAAAACAATCAAGTGTTTGTGTGAAAAATAAACCATGTTTTGTCGGCTTGTAAAGATTCGGGGATGCAGGTGTTCTTTATGTGAATAATCCCACGTTTTTTCAATTCCCAGACAGGTAATTGAGAAATTACCGAAAAACTTCCTTATAGTTTATGATCGTTACCCAAGATTTATTAAAGGGGAGTTTTTAAAAGATACACTCGACAACAACAGTAGTTTATTGTTTCCGTGATAAAATTAATACCGAAGTTTTGAAGAATGAAACAATAAAAACTTCAGCTTCGTAATTTAACATGATGTTCCTTGCAGCGAATTTTATCAGAGGAAACACGATAATTTATAAAGGGAGCAGTTTATAAAAGTTTCTGAATAATATAAAAAGCGCATTACCCAATCACGTCAAAAAGTTAGTATAAACACGGACGCGAGAGTACAAAGGTAGAGTATTATTTAGTTACGGTTTCATTCGGTATAATTCACAATGAGGTCGCCATTTCGGCCGCTACTGATACCTGCAAAAGTAATTAATAAGTTGTTGTATCTCAGATATTTAGACATACTTAATATTTAGTACCGTAAGAAGCTAAACTTTATTGCCTTGTTTTAAAGGTAAAGCAATAGCGACTTATTTTAAATTAATAAATCGAACAAAAAATAACAAATTTGATTTTACCCCAACACCATCTCATAGCCAACGCGATCACAGGTATGACCGTTTTAAAAGACTTTTTTCGGACGGCCCTTAAGGAAACTAAAATTTTCCAAATTGCGCTTTTTACACATCGTCGGATGCGCCCGTCTTTTAGCTACATTTTAAACACCGGATCAAAATTTTCTGACTACAAATAACGGAGTTATGAATTTTTTCGTAGACCGAGATGTTTGTATTTTCCGAGCGAACTCCGTATTTCGCCGGGTTCTCGTTTTTCTCAGAGACCGTTAAAGATAATTTCAAAAACTTTGCACAGCCCTACTCGCAAAAAATGCGTGGATTCATTTAAAGAAACATAGGATTTGTTTCTAGTTTTCTAATGTGCTATTTAAGCCCAAAGTGCAAACATTAACGCAGAGATTGAAATGAAATATTCTTTTATACCTTTTTCTGGTTTGAATCGTGGATGTATTTAGACGACAATATTAAGAATAAATTCATATAAATTGTGAAATTACATCATTTAGATACTTCCAGTGTCATCGCAACCGTTTCTTATATTATTTCGGGCGCTTCTTACGAGCAGATACGAGAAATATTGTAATTTTATTCCTGCTGTTGAGGAAATCCCAAAGCTATAGGGTTATACATCTTAGTAGAGCTTTAGAATATATGCGGGCAAGTTTAGACGCTGAAGAGGTTTTTGTTACATCAGCATGTTTATTTTGTTTATATTCCTCTATTCAGCTCCTAAACAAATGTGTAGTTGTTTTACTCACGATTGCAAACAATTTATATAATTTCGTTGCACAGAAATTGGTTGAATCTTTTTTTTAAATCGTGAATACAATACTGTCATTTTCGACAAACGATTTGCTGATAAATTTGTACTTCATAAGTGGAACACACTACTCGTATACTATGAGCTTATAAGAGAAAATGATAAACAAAGTATGTGATAAAGTAAATAATGTACTGTAATAAATTAAAATTAAATTTCTTGTAATGTGACATTCATGAACAGTTACATTTTCTTACTAATTTACTTATTAAATTTTACAGATATTCGAGAATTATAGAGCAATTCATTGTTAATTAAAGACTTTTTCTCCTAAACGTATGCACGAAATGGGCCATTAGCTCCACTTGTTTCAATAACCTCCACTCGACGCTATAAAACTCGGATATAATTAGCTTATAAAATGGATGTGATTTTCTTACAAATCCTTTACTGTAGAGAGCATTTTCCTTTAGGGTATATTACTGTAATAATCGGGGTGGTTCGTAGTTTCCTTCTTCGAAACTCTGTGGGCTACATGCCGGCCATACAAATGATATCGAAATACATGCAGAGTGATTTGAAAACTGCAGGGTGCATTGCTTTACCACATAAAAGATCTCTGACACCAAGTACCATTAGGAGATATATTTGCTTTGATCGCAGATAAAATATTCACCGACACAAAGTAAATCTTGACATCATGCTGTTGTGGGCCGTCTCTTGTTGTTTAAACTTTTATTTCGTATAAAATATCGGTCGAAGTTTACGAAAACCTATTCAGTCAGAGACTTCAAACAAAAAAGTGCCTTTACTTATTATCAAAACTTCTCTTAATGTTTGCAATACAATTAAAATGAATTGTATTATCTTAGTATGTTTTAAAATTTTAGTAATTCATTTAGTAATAAAAAGTATGCGTATAAATATGAAACAATTTAAAGCAGTGCTGCTTTTTAAAGTACTAAAATGGTAAACGAAATGATTTTACTAGATGTACTTTACGTTACTGTACAAATCAATGTAATATAGATATTACAAATTTGCGACTCAGTTAATACCGAGCGACGAATATACGTCGGAGGATTCGAAAATAAAAAGAGAACAGGACATAAAAGACATAACAAAAGGGAGTAAAAAGATTAACAGGACACCTCAAAAAGAGAAAGAAGATAAAACGAATACGCTTATGAGCATGATCAAGGAAGTAATGAGAGATAAAAAAGAAATAAAACATGACCAGAGGTCATATCAACAGGAACTCAAGGAACTGAAACAGAAAAATGAATTGCTGAAAAATGAAAACAAGATAATAAAAGAGCAGATGAAATCCGTATAAGATAGAGTTAGAAGTTAGAAGTCTGGAAAAAAATAGAACCAAAAATAATATCGTTCTGATAGGCTTGGAGATAAAAACTGATAACAAAGCAGACCTGATACATGAATTTGAACACCTTATTGAAAGAGGAACAGCTATAAAAGTTCAGATTAAAAACGCCATACAGATAGGAACAAAAGCATGTAAGTTAGAACTAGTCAAACCACTGGAAAAAGAAAAGGTTATGAAAAACAAGTACAAGTTAAAACAACTCGAAAAGATAATATATATAAACAACTAAATGACAAAGGAGGAACTGGAAAATCAAAAGAAGCTAAAACAAATGGCGAAAGAAGAGAGACAGAAAGGAAGAACAACGAAGATAGGATATCGAAAGATCACAATTGAAGGAAAAGAATGGAGATGGGACAGGCAGCAGGATTTGTTGAAAGAAAATAAAACAACAAACCATCAACCTCTATTATTGAGTTGTATTGTGCTGACTTTTATGCATCCTTTTCTGTCTTGTGCTTGCTTTTTTTTTATCTCTTCCCATTTAATGTTTCTATCCGTTTCTTCTTTTTAAACTTCGTTTTGCCATGTTTTTCTTGGTCTATCACTTTTGGTTTTTCCCTGTGACCTTGCTTCATAGGTTTTTTAGGTTAACCTTTCTTTTTTGATTATATAAATGTGACCCAACCATCCAAGCTGTCTTTCTTGTATTTTTTTTTCAACTGTTTCCATTTTTAATTGTTTATCCTTGGATTTTTTTTAGGAATCCCATTTCTTCTGCATTGTGTATAACATCCTCATCCTTTAATTGATCAGCAATATACTACACAAAAGTAATTTTTTATTGTACAATTGTACACAAGATTTCGTTACTTAATTGTTTTTACTAATAAGTACATGACTCTCTTTCTTAGTAAAACAAACGTATTTTTAGCAAAGAAGTTTTATTTTGATTGCCAATGCAAAGCTTTTTTTTTTAATGAGAGTAAAACATATCAAACAGCCAAAAGTACAAACTGTTTCATTTATGTACAAATGTATTTATTCAATGGTCAACACTAAAGTTAAATATGCTTCAATCACTTACCGGGAGTATGATTGGTTTAATACCCACACCAACCCCATTATGGAAGGAAACCACCTTATTTTATCGCAGTAACTAACAGACTCATAGATTGTTACATAATAGAACATTACCATTACACCAGCATTCATGCGTGTGTCAGCTGCATTACGAGATACTGCACACAATCACATTATTATGACCTACGTTGATAAAAATTGTCAGCGTATGTGCATTGCGAAGCTAAACAATACTAAGTTCATTTACCTAATCGACTTCATCTTGCCCATAGTTCACAGCTCTACAGAAAAAAGTTATGACACAAACTTACCTTTTTAAATGGAAATTATTTAAATAACTTATTTTTTCTCATTCCAAATATACAGGGTGTCCCAAATTCGAGTAAAACGTTGCGAAATTAGATGCTGATCAAATATCTGCAAAGAAAATGTTCATAGCTGTCTTAGTTCAAAACTTATTCAAGAAAAACTAAAAAAAATGATTTTCGTTTTTTTGCCCTATATCCTACGTTTTTTAAGATATCGTCAATCTGGAAGCACTTCTCCATGGCAACTTCTTACGCTTTATACTTTGAGCTAACATAAAATTTCCAACAACGTTTCGTCTCTTCAGAAACATCAACTTCATTTTTTTAAATACGGCGAAAAAATTTTAATCTCATAGTCGGATAGCATTTTGTCTTCTGATTTCAATGATATATGGCACTTGGTTGTTCTGTTAAACTGTCACTTTGACATTAATATGATCGTGATTAATTGTATAATTTGCAACCAGCTAGATATTTTTTGATATTTGTGCTTTGTTCGCAATTTATATTTTCCCTATGTTTCGATAGTACATTCTTGTTAATATTTTTAATTGGAGACGGAATGTTATTGCTCTGGAGTGTACAGTAAAAAAACAAATCAAATTTACTGCACGACAAAGTCCTTATTATTTTATTTCGTGGCAAGAATCTCCTAACGTAATAAAGAGTGCTTTTCTTAAAGTAAAAGTTCTAATGATGATTGATGTTTTGACACAAACGTTGAAAAATGGAGGAAATCACTTCTAATCCAATAAGAAATACATTCGTCATTCGCACCGCACTCTATTACGAAGAGAGTTTCAAATATTATGAAACCTTGTATTTTGTTTGTGGGAGTGTTAATTTTATACAATTGTTTGTTTTAAAGAAGATTGCATGTAATTGATTTAGATTACTTAAAATTTATAAATTCAACAAACGACGTTGTTTTTTTAACAATTTAAATAACTTGAAGTACCTATAACAGCAATAAAATCGTATCACTAACATTTTACATAGTAGGTCCAATCTATATAGATTTACAGGTAGTAATGTGTAGTAATATTTATAACAAGAAATTCATAAACTAGGGTTTAAAGTATATCAATACAAAAATGATCCTATTTTTTTTTTAAATTTAACCCTAATAGTTTATTACAATGCAATCTGGGCTTTGAGACCAATGAACAGTTTAGTAATTCTAGACTAAATTAATAATGTTCAAACTTAGTCTAAGGTTTACCCAATAGTAGTCCTTAGTTTGCTATTATAAGTTAGTACACTAATTATTAACGTGCACACTACCGCACAGTCTCTGCTTTTTAACTTTTGCTTAAACTAACTCAAAGGCTTATCCCTTTTAAGTCTTCTTACTAATCATGTAGTGTCCAGGAGCTGGATCGCCTCGACGTTTACATGTTGATGGAGCCTTTCTTCGTGGCTCTTGGCAAACTTGTTAATGGTATCGGTTACAGTGTCCATGTTGAGGTCCCGATGTATGTCACTATTTGTGCAATACCAAGGTGCATCAGCGATGTTCCTTAGCGTTTTGTTCTGGAGTCTCTGGATGATCTGAATATTACTCTGTTTGGTGCATTCCCATAGTTGCATTCCATATGTCCATACAGGCTTTAAAATTTGCTTGTATAGCAAAAGTTTATTATGTAGGGACAGAGAGGAATTCCTCCCGATTAGCCAGTACATTTTTTTCTATTTGATACCGATTTCTTCCCTTTTTTCTTGACATGAGCCTTCCAGCGTAGCTTAGCGTCCAGTGTAATACCCAAGTATTTTGCTGTGTTGGGGTATGGAATTTGTTTATTATTTAAGTTGATCGGTACATGTTCAATTCTGTTGTTGGTAAAATTGACATGTACCGACCTAGTTTCATTTAACTTTATACTCCATGTTTTTGTCCAGTTGTTGATCTGATTAGCAGCTGTTTGTAATTTCTCCGATGATTCTATATTGTTTCTTCCTACTGCTAAAATAGCCGTGTCGTCGGCAAAGGTCGATATAGTATTGTTTTCTAGCTTTGGAATATCACAATTATACAATAGGTATAGGACCGGACCCAGTACGCTTCCTTGTGGAACTCCTGCTTTAATTTCTTTAAGTACTGAATAAGATTCCTCTTGCTTTATTCTGAAGTGTCTCTCTTAGATGTAGGACTGAAGAATTTGGGAGGATTGTTTTGCGAGGAGCGATCTTAGTTTATAATTTAAACCATCATGCCACACTTTGTCGAAAGCCTCCGCTACGTCTAGTAAGATGGTAGAACAAACTTTTTCTTCTTCTAGGGCTTTTTCTATGACATTCGTAATTCTATGTGCTTGGTCAATAGTTGAATATTTATTTCTATTCATGGTCCTAATAAATAAAATATCTTAGTTGGATGAACACAACACTCATCACAGTTCATTTTCTTTTTATTTCATTAATAAAGGGAGTTGACCGATCAATTAATGATTTTCAATGGGTGTATTTCTAGGTGGTTGCCCAAATGCGAAATATTTGTGGCTACGTCTGAAAAAATGTAATGGTATACTCCTACTATGAGGTTCACAGGTACAAAAAAATATAAATATGCTTTGTATATCAGAAATTTGAGTGTATATAAAAAAGTATGATCATTTACTAAACTATCCTTTTGAAATACTGTCAAAAATCGTAATAAAATTTTCTTCAAATTTTAAAAATAAAGAAGTTATGGTCAGTTTTCAATATCCTAAGAATTTACATGCATGTTGTAGCGGAAAAACGGACCTGCTACTATAAATCTTGAAACCCAGAAAAAAAAAATTATTTCAAAAAAGACCCTCCGGATCTAAATTAGATTTTCTCTAACCCCACAGATACTTGCAATATTGGTACCACCCTTTACCAATACGGAGAGTTTGGTAACAGCTTCAAATTTCATGATATTGTCATTAGAAAATTAGTCACAATAACTTGCATTTCGTCAAATTGTTTTGTTACATGTCCATTTTCGCAATATTTTATTACACTAATTATTGCTGTTATGTTCAGTATTGAAATTATATTGAACATGTGATGTGCGAAAAAGAATATGCTGTATGCAAACAGTTTTTAGACGTACTAGACTTGCAGTTTCAGCAGCGATGTATCGCCTAATGATACTGGCAAGTACGAAATTTAGTTATAAGGAACTTTTGGTATCTTTGCAACTAACTAGCTTGTGCATACAGCGTATAAATTACTTTTAAATGACATTTCAACACTATGTTGCACAATATCCTTATTAATTGTCAAACTACGTCGTTAACGGTCGGTTTACTATGTACGAAAACTGAATTCCAATGAACGAGCTTAACCGTTTCGTCAAAGATTATTTATACAACAACAAAGTAATATCATTGACGAGTTTAAATTGTTGCTCTTACCGTTAACGAAATCCCAATCCCTCTTCTATGTGGACCACCCTGTATATAATATGATTCTGTTTTTGATCATTATTATTAATTGTTGATTTCATTTAAACACATAAAGAAAATATTTCACTTTCTTTATACTTTACTATCCATAATCAAATTACGATTTTACACAGGAAAGTACTAATAGCTCAACAGGTTTGTTGGTATCATATCTGAACAATATATAAAATTCTTAATAGCTATTAGTTCTTTATTGATACACTCTTTGTTTTTTAAAGCTGTTTGCTAATTTATGACGTTCATTCATTAAAATAGTAGGGGCAGAGACAATGGGAGCTGTGAATACCTGAAACCAATGGCAATATATCAGCATTACTCTCTAGCTTGCATTTCCATACACTCAATTCCGCTAATCCTTTTCGAATTTTAAGCGGTTTATTAAATGGACCCATTTTACCAATATTAAAATATTAGTTTTGGATATTTTAAATGGATTAGCGCAAAATACCAAGCGATTTGTAAAACACATGAACGAATATAGAATTATGTTGGTTATATTAAATAATAATAATGCATTCATTCAATTACTAGGTATAAAATTATAAACACAAATCGAATTATCAAATTCGATTATGGCAACTAATCAACTTAATTTATTACGTTTGAAAATATTTAATTTGCATTATATTATCGACAGGATTTTAAAAAGTGATATCCATTTTGCGTTTATTGGACAGCAATGTAAACTATGGCGTACATAAACTTTATCAAACTAATTTTTTTTTTTAAATGCGCTTTTTACACGTCATCGGCATCGAAAAATGACGGATTTTGATTTTTTTACACGGTCTCATAGCCAACGCGGTCGCAAGTATGATCAATTTTAAGAACCATTTTCGGACGGCCGTGGATGATATAAAAAAAAATAGCGCTTTTAACAAGCCATCGGATGCGCTCTTCTTTTGGCTACATTTTAAGCACCGGTTCAAGTTTCTTGGACCAAAAATAACGAAGTTATGATTTTTTTTGTGGACTGAGATGTTTTTTTCCGGGTGGAATCCGTATTTTACTTTTGCTATGTGCAGTCTTATGTGTGCAGTCTAAGTTAATTTTATTGCTTTGTGGTAAACAGTCAACTATAGTAACGCTAAAAGAGGTGACATAAGAAAATAGCTTTTAAAATGACGTTTTACATATTTTGTAGCTTCTTTTCGTAAAATACTTCATTGGCTCTTAAAGTTGGTTAAAGTAATGTCAATTTAGGTTTGGAGTAATGGAAAACAAGCAACACAAAATCAACGACAAATAAATGAGTATTAAAAAAAACATCAGCATTTGCCTAATCACCAAAACTCTTAAAAATTTAATGCCATATCGTTTCTTGAATATCGCGAGCAAAGAATAAGCAAAACAAACATTGAGTAATTGACCCAGTGATCTTCCGCTGATGATGTTTGACGTTATACTACCAACAAAGTGCAAGCGAAAATTTTCGGTTTTCGAAGCCTTTCGGATTTTGGAATTGGGAATATTTAACCTGTACTGTACAATAATATGCAACATGAGTAATATGGAATCTCAAAAAATGTTAGAAGACATGGCTTGGTTAAGTCAAAGAAGGGTACTTACTACGTTAAGTAATACTTGCTGATAAGGATATTGTGCCCAGTTCCTGTAGTACTCTAAAAACAAACGTTCAAGTTAATTTACAACTTTCTTATTAGTAATTTTTTGAGTTTAGGGCAAGATCCTAATTGCATTCTGTAAAAATTAACACAACCTACTTGGTTTTTAAGATGCGATAGTTAATTTTATTATGTCTTTATTGGATTGTTATGCTCATATACACATTTTATTTCGGGTTCCTGTACTGCGACTTATTGGTCTATTGTACCCTCTGGTGATAGCCCCTTAAAGAAGTCCTGTGTTTTTGAAAAACTCCTGGATTTTCTTTAAGGGTGTTTTTCTTAACTCCTCTTGGTTGGCTTTTTCCATTCCTAGAAGTCTACGCCGATAGGGTGTGAATCCTTCACACTGCCATGTTACGTGAAGAGGAGTTCCTTCTTCTTCACCACATCCTCTACACATATCGGTCCCTGAGAGCCGTTTTATGTAGAATTGTTTGTTTATCCCACCGTGTTCTGTGATGAGTCCTGTGGCTGCTCTGATGTCTAATCTACTCATTCTGAGCATTTCTTTTGTCTTCTTTAGGAACCATTGAGAGGATAGCCTTAGAATTGGCTTGTCCTGCGACTTTTTTCCAATGAGCACTATGCCCCTATATTATGTCATTAAGATACCGCTTGGCTGTTCCATAGGATGTACCAACTGCGGGTTCTAGTCCGAAGAAAGGTGCCTCGCTGCCAATTTTGGCTAGGCGATCTACCTTCTCGTTCCCTGGTATATTAGTGTGCCCTGGGCACCATACCAGTTTAACATATTCCTGCTTCCTAGCACGTTGAGTGCCCGTATGCAGTTCAGAACAAGTCCTGAGTTTACTTCGGACGAGCCAAAAGCTTTTAACGCTGCTTGGCTGTCGGACACTTTTATTATTAAAATCTTGTTCTAATAGTGTTTCTGCACATACATACCACATACATACCATCGTATTAACAAAATACAGTATATTATTACAGACATAAGGATTATAATGAAGTTGTTGTTTTATAGTTACCGTCAATTTAGCATCCGTAAAAACAATTTGAAGATATAAGATGCGGCAAATTTTATATAAAAACGACGTCAAACCAGCTGTTGTGTGCAGCGCGTATAGCAGGAGTTCCATTTATGAATATATCCTTTTAGGTCCACGTTTCTCAAATCATTCTATAAATAAATTAGTTATAACTGAGGACAACGGTCGGCCTCATGTTGCTACTAACACTGCTTTATTAAATAACCTACCACGAGAGATAAGGTTGACAAGCATATTTCATAGCAGCTGGAAAAATACTGTCCAAATTATTTTAACAATAAAATGTATATGTATTTTAGTTGCGATTGTTTGCTACAGGGCTGTTTAAATTAATGTAAAACGTTCTAAAAGCATACACGCACTAATTAATCTAATGTTACGAATATTCACAATTAGATGATTAACTAATTAATTAATTATACCTGTAATGTAGTTATGTATTAACTAACACTCTTATATGCAGGATGTTTTTATTTGATTCTTTAAAAACCAATGAATTATAAGTTACTGAAGAATAAATAAGTTCCTTTTTTATTCATAATTAGACTTCTCAACAAGAAAATATGCGTTTGAAAATGTTACTAAAAAACGCAATGTTATGTCTGTAAGAAATCGAGGAAATTATTTTTTGTTCTAATAAGTACAGGGTGGGCAAATGTCGATGTTTTCATAGGGAATCTCGGTAACTATAAGAGTTATGGAAAAACGGACCCCCTTCCTCGATCTCTTTTTTTCGAGAAAAAGTTAATGGTGAAAACTAAAATTGGTTATCGTCTTTTGTTTTCGAGTTATCACCGATTATTCGACTTTTCGTTTTATGACTATATCTCACTTCTTAATAAAAATAAAGAAAAATAATTTTGACGTTCCACAGGCACTTTTCCTTACATTATAGTAAAAATCTACAATTTTCAAAGTAATTTTTAATATTTCATTGTTTTCTAGCAGTAGGCTATAGTCTAAGGAAAATGAATAACTCGACCCCACATGATATATATTATTGGAATGGGGAAAAAATCCTATTTCTCGTGATGCCACAGCCAACTATAGGTCCTATTTAAAAAAAAATACAACTTTGTCACAACTCGAATTTAGATTTTTTTTGAAAAATTGTCTACTCCACTGCAGTCTTATCAAAAAAATGCCTGTTGACTTCAAAATTGTTTTTCTTTATTTTCATAAACAAGCGAGATATAGTCATAAAACGTAAATGCGAGAAATCGACTTATAGGTGATAACCCTGAAACAAATGACGATAATCAATTTTACTTTTCATCATTAACTTTATTTTAAAAAAACTGGCTAATCGGGAGGAATTCCTCTCTGTCCCTACATAATAAACTTTTGCTATACAAGCAAATTTTAAAGCCTGTATGGACTTATGGGATCAGCTATGGGAATGCACCAAACAGGGTAACATTCAGATCATCCAGAGATTCCAAAACAAAACACTAAGGAACATCGCTGATGCACCTTGGTATTGCACAAATAGTGACATACATCGGAACCTCAACATGGACACTGTAAGCAACACCATTAAGAAGTATGCCAAGAGCCACGAAGAAAGGCTCCATCAACATGTAAACGTTGAGGCGAACCAGCTCCTGGACACTACAGGATTACTAAGAAGACTCAAAAGAGTTAAATCTTTTGAGTTAGTTTAAGCAAAAGTTAAAAAGCAGATACTGTGCGTTCGTGTGCACGTTAATAATCAGTGTACTTATATTATATTAGCAAACTATGGACTACTATTGGGTAAATCTTAGACTAAGTTTGAACATTATTAATTTAGGCTAGAATTAAGCTGCTTATTGGTCTTAAAGACCAGATTGCATTGTTATAAATCCTATTAGGGTTTAAATTTTTAAAAAATCATTACCTTTTCCTGGAAAAAAGAAATCGAGGAAGGGGGTCCGTTTTTCCATAACTCTTATAGTTACCAAGATTCCCTATGAAAACATCGAAATTTGCCCACCCTGTACATGTTTCATAACATTCTCTTTTTTTCAGTAAGTGGTATAATTCATGTTATTTTAATGTCCTCTTAAGTTCTAAATTATATTAAGATGTATTATTTCGATAGGGAGAAACTGCATGTTCTTTCATATCAATAGATGTATCATTCCAAATGTTTCGTGGAAGCGAAACCTTAGTGATCGTGAGTGTAACGAAATGAAGCGCGCGTTTATTTAAAGAGGTTCTCATATTTTTCATCACAGCATAAAGCTTTATTCCTGGCGTTTTCGAGAAATGGCATCGAGTACAAGATTCAAGTGGTCAAGCTGGGGTTTATACGCACATAAACCATAAAACCACGTACCATCAAAACCGCATTTACTTCTTTCAATGACGGACAAAAACGAAAGTGGTTCGCTTCTCTCAGTGCTCGTGCGCAGCGCTCAAATCGATTTCGAAAGCTCAAAGCACGCGCCGCGCAAGCTCCCGTTACGATGTCCTATTGGGGTTTTCTGATGTCATAGTGTACTTGATTCTATATATAGCGGATGACTCATCCGAACTACAGTATTTCCCCAACTTCAATAGCGTGAACACGTTACCACGTTTTGAATTAGTGCGTACTAGGTTAAGATTATTTTGGAGCTTTTCTGCGCTGATCGGTAAGTGACAATTTGTTGTATGAGTGTGTCGTAGCCTTTATACACAGTCCTTAATAAGAATTCATTAAAACAAGCGCTTTTGCAGTGTTCTCGTATTGCAACATTGTTTAAACATTGAGGCTTATAGTCAGTCCACATACATTTGACGAATAGAGATATAACCAAACGAAATAAATTTCATATTAAACCCTCGATTTATGTGTTGATTAGTGAAATGCACTTAATCATCCCGATGACTAACACACGATTGCATTGAACATGTATGTTTTCCAATAGTGTATGCGGAGAGCTTTTAAATAAATCAGTATATTTTCCATTTTTGATTTCGTTTCACATGCTTTCATTATTGAAGCATTTTTTTGAATGAGCATTTTGCAACGTGAAAAATTGACCTTTCACTTTAATTGTCGTCTCGCTTCATTATAAGCTTCTGAAACTTTCAGACGATGTTTAATTAATTCCCTATTGGATGAAAAATGAACAATTGCCTCAACGATGAATTGTTAGTAATTTTCTTTGTTTAATACATTAATAATTTTATAAATGACATACGTATATGCGAACTAATGGCACAATATAAAATGTGATGTTTAGCTGAAAAGTCTAATTTGAGATCATTGGTGTTACTTCATGATTTAATTTCGATTGTATTATTTTCTGTTTCTTTGATTTCTTCTCGTTGCTATTAAGGTTATACTAGTCAACAAGTTATTCGTGTTTAAGTTAAAATTTGGGAAATTAATTAAATTTTGAAATAGGCTAGTATTTATTGATAAATGGTCAAATGAGTTGTCAATTTCAATTTTAAGATATTTGTAATCAAATAAAACATAATCCAAACTACAGAGTGTAATGGCCAAATTTTCAAAGACATTCTGAGAAAGTCTAAAACATTTTTGGATTTTGCCAGTAAGTTTTGTCTTATCATCATTATTCAGCAATTTAAGCACGTGAATAACAAAAAAGCTTTTAACCAAAACAAATAAATAATAAAATGCAAAAATAATGCATTGATTGGTTTATTGTTTTGCTTAATATTTAAGGTATATTGTGTTAAAAAAAATTAAAAATCGAACTTTAACGAAATAGTTTAGTATGTATGCAAGTGTAGTAAAAAAACACCTTGCTTTTAATTTCTTTGGTTTATGAACTATGGATTTTTTTGTGTAAAAGCAATTCTCTGTAAAAATGTAAAGTTTATATTCAAGCATCGGAAATATTAATCATGGTGCTGACGTTTTATATTAATTTCTTTGTTTCCTGTATGTAAAAACATATTTAAAAGTTACATATAAGTACAAACATGAATACAAGGTAGGTGTTTCAACGTGAAGAATATGGTAATCTCTCAAATCGTAAGAGATAGAAGGATGGTTAAATTAACAAAGAAGTGTGTTTTTACCTACTTAATAAGAATCTAACCAAAAAAATGCTGATTGTGTCCAATTCCCAAAATGCTCAGCTTTTTTAGAATATTTTAGGAACATGACCCGATTGTAAAATTGTTACAGTGTTTTAATAAGCACGTACAACACTTTTTTTGCCTATGCAACGATTCTTCTATCTTGAACAGATTACGAGGAAGATTTTGAACCACGAAGAATCGCAGAGTAATATAAAAGTAAATGTCGACAAAACAAAATATCTAATCATAAACAATAAGAATAATAATATAATATAATACAATAATGTAATTTAGCATTTTGCTACCTATGTTTACAATTTGAATATATAACAATTAAAACTTTTCTTTAAAAAAAACTCCTGAGCTTACGTCTAAACATTACAGGTTAGTTTCGTCTTTAAGTTCACCTGTTCAGTGTAAAATAATTCTCATAGCCCTATTTTGCAATTTTTGAAGCCGGTCTAAGTCATTAGGGTTCGCCAGAAACAAAATACTAAAGCAGTATTCGAAATGGGGTGCTATGATACTTTTGTATATTAAAATTTTAGTAAGGACTGGAAGTTTACTGCTTAACCTACCAAGAAAACCTATTTTTAGAAACCTTCTTGATCATTTAATCAGTATTACTTTTAAAATTAAGCTTATCGTCTATCATTATACCTAAATATTTCATTTCATTAACTCTATTAATTTAATACTACACCATCCAATTCTATAAGTTGTTGATTAAGCACATTCTTATTGTTTATCACTAAGTCATTGTTCTAAATATCTAAATCAACGAGTCATAGTATTGCATTGTTTTCAAAATTTATAGTTTGTTGATTGGTTGTTATGGTAAACACATAAACTACAACAACCAGCCTACGTGACTTATAGTGGTCGTGTCCAAAATGCATTTTTTTCAAATTTGGCAATGAATGAAGAAGAAAAATACCATGTGTAATACAATGAATTCAAAAAAATAAATGCTATTTGATTATGTTAAATAGCAAAAATTGCGCCCATAAGAAAAAACAAAGTTGGTTGTCATAAAACAAAAACGAATCGACTTGGTAAAAATTTGCGATCACCATCGGATTCGGCCTAAAAAGTTGCCTTGGCAATGTTTTTACACGTTTGAAAGATTTTTTAATCCAAAGGAGCTATTGGCGATTTTCAAAAATCGTATTTTCGGGGTATTCCCAATTTTCTCGGATACCGTTTGCGATATTATAAATTTGTCTTCGGATTATTAAATAGCCCCGAATTTAGCAACTTTTCCAAATTTAAACCTTTACTCTAACTATTATAACAAGCGAGATCCCCATTCTAAAACTCGAATTTCAAACACCCTGTATGTAGGTACTTGTGTTTGCATATGCATGAAGCAATTTATTTGAGTTAATTTTGAATCCATGTTGAACAGTGAAACAGTGCAAATATATTGATAAAAATAGGGGTGTTGTGAACAAAGAAAAATTACAAGTGCGATATTAATATTGGATTACAATCACTGCCGGTTCTATGCTTTAACTAAAAATGTTCCGCAAATTAGTAAAAATTACAATTGAAAATACAAAACTGAGATAATATTAGAGAAGTAATACTTATTTATCTTGTTATCAACAAAAAAAACATGTCAAACTAAACGAAAGCATTGTTATGAAATATCATGCATGTCTTCATGTTTCTTTGAGGGTTGGCGTGCAGTTTTTTAAAAATATTAATGTTTCCTTCTACGGCTTTTGTGTTCTAGAAGTAACGTTTCGTGACTTTGTGTTTCATAGCTTGATAACCGAACTCGTAATATGACGGATTTAGCTTTTAGTGATTCTAAAGCTATTGCATATTATAATCCAAATTAATTGAGGTTCTACAACTGCACGAGCCAGAGTGTATCGCGGTTGGCGCTGATGAGAGTTCCGATGCAATTACACATCATAGATTTGGACAATTATACGTTGAACACGTCAACAGTCCAGTTCGTTTCGTGATTATTGGGAATAATTATAAAAGCTGACCCAAAGGCTTAGCCAAAATAATCACCCCCCTAAACGATTACAAAAACACCAAAATATATACCTAAATTGATCGTTATTATTATGTAACTATGTTGGGTAGGTATAGGAAACGCTAGTACAGACTGATGCAGTTTAATTTTGCATTAGAAAATAAACAAAAAAAAATTGGGCATTGTATTTGAAAAAAAAAAAACTATTTTAGTGGTCCGAAGTTGTATGAAAATTTTGGACACCCTGTAAATAATGCATCGATTGCAAAAATTCCAGTATAAACTCCAAGGTTTCTTCTATGCATGTTCTCAATTTGAGCGTTTTCGCTTCAATAATGGCGGCGGCAGATAATATTAAGCATCACGAAGAAAATTAAAAAAATTTCAAAAAAGTCCAAAAATCTAAAAAACGACTGCACTTGGGTATAGGGAATGCTATTAAACATCCCTCTAAAATAGCGTGTTTAATCCAAAAATCCATTAAAAATAGACCATTGCATTTGAAATAAGAACGTAGATGTCCACTTCCGGTTTTTCCGGAAGTGTCGCAATTTTGAAAATATTTTCATAGTATACAGATCATATGCCATTGTGGTCATAACCAAAATTTCAGATCGATACCCTTTTTCATTCTTCACATATTTTTAATGCACCGTTCCAATCAATCTGTGTACCCTTTTTACCGCCTTTTTGAATAACGTGAAGTAATGACATTTCTTTAAATAACGCTTCTCTGGCAGTTCTTAAATGAATTATCCATTAAATTTGCCTGAGGCTTTGTCCGTAATCGGTTTTGTATTATATTGTGAAACGTGTGGGTGTGTGTACTCGATAAATTTCCGAAGCACGTGTTTAAAACAAGTGTGGCGGTGGTCCACGTCACTGTGGATGGTAGACGACCCCAGTACGACGTGTTGCGGCGTCGGTCGTTTAAGGAACGCCGTAGCTTACGATGCTCAATTAGTACCGAAACGCTTCACTGATTTGTTGCCCTAGCCCTAGAGTCTGGAGTAACTTAATATTATTAACAGACGCTAATAATTTCTTTTTCAACATACCCGCACTAATGCAATTTTAATTGCAAATTTTTATCACTATCAACATTACCGGCTATGCGAAGGTGTTACTTGCTTTTGTGCCTGCAGTTTCCAGCTGTTTTCTATAAAATATGTTACTTTAGTTACAATCAATCTTGTACCTTCTATTTAAAACAGTTGCAGTATTAATGTTATAAACCATATATGCGGTATATATTGCAAAAAAGGTACCGACGCCTGGGCGTCTTTTGCTAAAATTGACAAAAACTGCTTCGACTATGTTAGCTAAACATACCCAGGTAATTTTACAACTATAAATTAATTATTTTTCCAGTTATTGTATTTCATACGGTGTGTTATCTTACGGTATTAATGTTATTAACAGTATATGCGGTATATATTGCCAAAGAAGAACCGACACCTGGGCGTCTTTTGCTAAAATTGACAAAAGCGGCTTCGACTATGTTAGCTAAACATGCCCAGGTAATTTTACAACCACGACTTCAATAATTTTCCAGTTATTGTATCCTGTAAACTGTAAAGGATATTGTCTTACGGTTTCACTGTTATAAACCATATATGCAGTACATATTGCAAAAGAGGCACCGACGCTTGGATGTCTTAAGCTAAAATTGACAAAAACGGCTTCGACTATGTTAGCCAAATATGCCCAGGTAATTTTACAACCATGACTTAGTTAATTTCTAGTTATTGTATCATACGGGTTTTGTCTTACGGTATTAATGTTATAAACTCTATATGCGGTATATATTGCAAAAGAGGTTCCGACGTTTGGCGTCTTTTCCTAAAATTCACAAAAACGGCTTCGACTATGTTAGATAAACATGCCCAGGTAATTTTACAACCATGACTTAGTTAATTTTCTAGTTATTGTATATTATACGGGGTTTTGTCTTACGGTATTAATATTATTAACCATATATGTGGTATATATTGCAAAAGGGCGACCGACGCTTGGGCGTCTTTTGCTAAAATTGACAAAAACGGCTTCCACTATGTTAGCTAAACATGCCCAGGTAATTTTAGAACTATGATTCTAATAATTTTCCAGTTATTGTATCTTATACGGGGTTTTGTCTTACGGTACTAATGTTATTAACAATATATGCGGTATATATTGCCAAAGAGGTACCGACGCTTCGGCGCCTTTTGCTAAAATTGACAAAAACTGCTTCGACTATGTTAGCTTAACATGCCCAGGTAGGTTTAGAACTATGACTTCAATAATTTTCTAGTTATTGTATCGCACACGGAGTGTTGTGTTACGGTATGAATGTTATAAACCATTTACCAAATGTTTGAAGTAGAATGGAAGTGAAAAATCCCTGTTACAATAGAGTTTAAAACTGCATGGCCTAAAATAAACGAAATTTTTCATAATTTTATTGAATGGTTGGTATCTACCCTATCACAGATTTTATTGGAATTTCTGTCGTTACAAGGGGGCGGGTTTTCAGTGTAGTCAGGTTAATAATTAAATTTTGAGAAATTACATCGAGATATCGAATAGCATTGCCTATACCGCTTGTATGGGAATTTTTAATACTAAATGTGGCCTTATTTAATATATGTACGAGTACACACTGATTAGTGATTAATATGCAAGTTTGAATTACCCACACGGTAGATCGAGGCCAATAAATATTGCCTTATTCAAAGCTGTGCGCCTAAAAAAACGATTGTTAATTTTCCCCCGTTATTTTTGTTATTGTACCAATTTATTATTTTTTTAGTTTGGATGCGAGCGAAGGGATATCCTACCAGTGCAGTGTCCGGCTTGCTCGATCTGTATGGCATGTTATCGGATTCGGCCAAATAATAATAGTTCCACGCCTAAATAATCGGCAGCCCTTGTACAAACAGACACGACTGCAGTTTGAAAAGTCATAAATTTGTTTTCACAGC
The DNA here is from genome assembly GCA_947652605.1 of Elmis aenea. Taxonomy (NCBI): domain Eukaryota; kingdom Metazoa; phylum Arthropoda; class Insecta; order Coleoptera; family Elmidae; genus Elmis; species Elmis aenea. Next base: position 30,766,813 of record OX393584.1, on the reverse strand, counting down.
ATATAAATTTGTGCATATATTCTGTGTCCGAAAAAATCATACAAAAGGATATTTGTCTGCAATTTCATCTAGAAAACAGTACTAAAAGACAAAACAAAACACCAGCAGATATCTTTAAATACAAAAACATTGCCTAAGTAAAGAAGTTAGCGTCATTTTAGTAAATATATTCCATTTTTAAAAATTATGTTAATACTGCCTGAATAACTACAATACCGTCTTTTTATTAAATTAATTTTACTTGCTTGCATTTCTAATTTATAGTTTTATCCCTGTTATGTATGTAATTCTGTAGATTGTGCATTTTGTATTATTTACTGTTTTGGTTAAATTCTGTTCGGCTGTATTGTACTAATTTATAATTTGCCCTATTTTTGGTTATTAAATTTTATTTAATCCTGTTCTTGTTTTTTTTCTAGTTTTAGTATAAAATAGTTTTAAGTTGCTATTAATATTGCCGTAAGCTGTTGTGGTCATTAAAAATTGTTATTGGTTTTTATTTCTGGTCAACATTTAATAGTTTGTTGAAAATTTTATTTTATTTAATAATATTTAAAATAATTATCAGTTTAAAGTCGTTTATTAAGGGTATTATTACCCTACTAAAAAAACCTAGAAACAAATTTCCCTCTGTTACATTTATTATTAGGACTAGTAAGCAAGAAGAAACTAGAAAACCGTATTTTGTATATTTTAATGCACACATGACTAATCCAAGTTGTGTAAATAAAAATATTCTGTTTATAGGAGCAGTAGATGAATAATATTAATTGTTCTTAAATGTTAGGTGTGCATTTTCAAGTATATTTTATTTAAAAAAAAAGTATAAACATGCAACTCTCTTATGTAAATAGGGCAACCTGGTTTTTTTATATATGATTTTCCTTAAATTAATTTACGAGGCAAAAAATACAGTTCGAAAGTTAAAATTGAATAACTCGAAAATTTTAATTGATCTTTAATATATTTTAAAAACAATTAAATTCTTGATTAGAAAAATGTAAAAATATATAGGGTCTTCCATTTAAAAAAAAAAAGTTCAGCAAAATGGTCCGTACATAATAAACACCCTGTGTATCATTTTAAAGCCTTAACTATTTTTTTAAAGAACTGTTCAGGCAATATTTTCAAAAACACATGAACTTCTCAACAACTACTGTTTTTGAGGACTAAGAACCCTATGCATATTTGAAAGATAATTTTATTTGGAATCTAAAAAGCACAAAATGTGCAAAACGCATCGATGCGCAAAAAAAACACTTTGTATGGTTGAAAATAGTTTTAGGTTATGTAATAAATGACCACCAACAATTTTTTTCAAAACTTTTCAAAATTCTTTACTAACTGTAATGCTATAGAATAATTCGACTTGGTTGGGACACCCTGTATAACAATTCGATAGTTTCCTTTGTTTAAAAATGTTTTAGTTGCGACAACATGAGATTAGTAAACGCTTTTCTATGGCACCTTAAAAAAAATTGATGAATTTAACCTTAAAACATCACCATCATGCAAATATATAACATATATTTACAACTTTTAACTTTGATATTTTTTTAATTGGTGATATACAGGGTGGTCCACATAGAAGGGCCACTACTATTGGGATCTCCGAAAAAAACATGCTGTAAATCAAATTTACCCAAGTCTGTAGTTCATATTACAAGAATATAGTTTCGTAAGTATGGCAGGCTATTGTAAGGTGTCACGTTGATTTTAACGCTAATTTTAATGGCAGACTACAACTTCTGCGCAGCAGTGTTAAAGGGTGCGTTTTTTTTATTGAATTAAATTGTATAAATCAGATTACATTTAGTAGATAAACTTAACACTGAATGTAAAATTATGGTTTAACTGGGGAGATGAGTCACCAAGCTTCAGTGGAGGTATTTCTAGTATTTACAAGCACTTCAAGGGATTTAGCGAAGAGCTTGCAGCTAGGTAAACATACTTCAGCTTTTGGTACAAAAACATACGTTGAATATTATTATTGTGTCAAGTGCTCTGGGGTTATGCTTCCATGGATTGCGCCAGCGTTTTCGACCGAAGTCGATTACAATTACTGTTATGACAGATTTTATGACTCATAAAGTTATTTGGTTTTCGTATTTTTACGAAGCCCTTAGCGATTATCGTCCAAAAGTAGATCCATGAAAACACCCTAACTTTGTGATATTTTATTGTTTTCTCACAATTAATATTACATCTTGGTACTTTGACTAATGATGTTTTTAAAAGAAATGGGCTATTAAAAACTCAATTACTAGCTCTTCGTAGCAGACTCCATACTTGAGAAATATTAATAAATCGAAATGGTTAAAATAACTATACATCGGAAAATTTATTATTAGTTTGAATGGGTGCACTATGACCCTGAGATTCTTCGATAGCTCCTTTATTAATGCAAATATCAAAAAATATTGTGCGAACCTATTTTCTACATAACTTGCAATTATCTTCAAATAAACAGGGTGTTTTTTTTTAGGGACATATGAAAATGTGATTCTTTTTTAAATAGAACGCCCTGTATATTTTTACATTTTTGGATTCCCCTTTGGGTGTACTTTAAAAAATGTTAAACCAATATATGGGCCTAAAGCTAACCGTTTTTGTGTTATTTATATTTTTATAAAAATGTTGAACGATGCGGCACTTTCAAAAATTTTCCACATTCAGAAACTTTGAAAACTCGGTAAAAATTCGTTTGGAAATTAGATTCGCAATAGATTCACAAACACTTTGCGCTAGATAAACTTTCGAAATATACGAGTTTTTCACTACGCCCGGTCCAATTCGGTAAACTTTAAACATCAATAGGTAATTTTTCTTAAACACAACACCCTGTAGGTTTTTACATTTTCTTGTAGAGAATTTAATTGTCTTTGGAAATTATTCAGCATGTCCTATACCTAAAGTTGATATTTTTCGAACTATCTCGATTTTTATTAATATTGCTAAGGCAATTGAAATATTTTAAAGTCGGCCATGGAGGTAAGCCGTAATTTTTCAAAGACTTTTGAAACAAAAAGAGCTGCAACTTTAATTTTAGGCTAAAAGTGGACCCCTTTTTCCCGAAATTTACCGTATAAATTGTTCTAAATTATGTCCTTCTTGTTCTACGCACAACTGTAGACGTTCTGAAAGCACCCTTGATAACATTATACCATGGGGTGGACCAATCTCCTGGCCAGCTAGGTCACCTGATCTTGCCCCTATAGATTTTTTTTTTTAGGGACACATAAAACAGCAGGTGTATCAAGACAGCAACTGCTGAAGATATGCAGAACAGGGTTCGTGTTGCTTTTAATTGTTTTATCAAAAGACCGAACAAAAACGTTTGGTGTTAATAATAATTATCTAATGTTGACATTTAAAGAACAATAACGGCAGTAGTAGTCAGCTCTTTGCCACCAAATCTAAAATATTACAAACCTAAAATTTTCATTTCGGTTTTACAGTTTCCGTTTTCAAGATCTTATTCTGTGCAGAATCGTTAAATCATCCGCATGTTGTAATAAAGCTTTCATCTGGAAATAATGTATCAAAGGCCAGAGAAGCTTTTTTAAAAGATAAAATAATTTAAAATATATTCATAGCTTATTCCTACGGCAAAAAATTTGTATATAAAACTATTGGACTGTGCAGGTAATTTTGCGGATCGTTTAAAAATTCGCTAACAACAAAAAATGTTGGTTTAGTAAATCTTATTTTAATTTTCATAAGTTCTCTAGCTGCAAATTGTTTGTTTACGTTTTTGAATGTATTATTGCGTTTGCTTTCATATATTGTTTCAAATAAACTCACAAAAAGTACGTGTTTTTATTATTTGGACTAAAAAATTTGTCTTCAAGATGTTCATTGTTTTAAATGGTTCATGTTTGTAAACTTTTGATCGGCACTGTAAATGTAAGACAATCAAAGTAACACGGCATTAGATTTTATGTCATATAAAAAGCATTCATGTCTTAGTCACCCTCACTTTCTTGATTCCCGGCCCTCCTCTTCATTCGGGGTGAGGTTTAATCCCTGTCCCTTACCTATGACGCATCTTTAGACGCTCCTGTTTCTTGTGCACAAGATTGGAATTTTCACAGTTGCTGGAGGCGCGGTAAAAACATTTGATGGTGTTGGAGTGGATTTAGTGCAAGTAAATAATTTAATGACAGCAGTGCAGTACATTGAGTATATTTTATATTTTAGTCTAGTCCGTTCTACAAAATGGGCCCAAGACTATAGCGACTTCAATTGTGATTTAACCATCAACAAACCATATATAATTAAATGGGACAGTCTTAGCTACAACTTGGCGAAAAAATTCTGTTTAAACCCCTTCATTTATTTGTTGTGACGTCACCGACATTTTTTTTTAATTGGTTGGTATAACTTTTCTGCTGTATTCGTGTAGAGCATTTTCAGTAATTTTCTTCTAGACTTTTAGTAGGGTTATACTATGAAAATGTTTGTGAAAAATGCAAAAAAAAACTAGTTTGGGCTAGTAGGCCATTAAAACTTCCGTTTAAAAAAATAATTACTCATAATCAAGCAACCTTAAAAACACTTGCTTAACTGTAAGTCAGTGGAATCTGAATGACTATAACTAATGAGAACACTGCTATTGGATATTGTACCACAACGATAACAAAACAGGACTAAAGAGACTTTTTTCTAACCCTGTATATCTTACGTGCTGTTTTCATTTTGAAACTATTTTCGTTTTGTAGCATTTCGCTTTTAACATTGCTTCTCCCCCGCTCATTTATGAATCATCTGCAGAAGCGGTTTCTGTTTCGCTTTGTGGGTTTGCGTATTTACTATTGTGAAAGCAATCTCCTTCTCACTATTGCTACGAAAGTTGTATTCCTTATGCCAGTGATCATGCCCTGGAATGACAATCCATACACCCTCCAGATATTATCACGCCTTTTGGCTTCTGAAAATTGCATCGGACACATCAGCATCGCAAAGTATAGCGTTACACAACTTTAATTTACATTTTGTAACTTTGCATCTTTTGATTTAAGGCTATTGGTATAATTTAATAGCAATTTCCCTTTGTCTGTCTGTCACAATTTCATGGTATTACTGTTTAAGTTTACTTATTGTTACTGTTCTCGTTTTTTAAAATTTTTTCAATTTGTTTTCCTGTTAATATCTCTTCACATCTTGGATGTAAAAAAATCAAATATTTTGTTTTAGGCCTAATTGTTTGAAGAATCGATTTTTTTGTCGATAAAAGTGGAGACTATAGCCTTTGTACATTTTCCATTTTTCACTAAAAATTAAATATATTATTTAAGAGCTAATAATCCTTAATTCGCTCATAACTAATGTGTATAAGAAGTTTGAAGCCATTTGCTGTAGTTTTAAGAAAATCGATTTTTTTTGTCGAAAAAAGTGCAAAGAGTATATAATAGCCTTTGTACTTTTCCCATTTTTCACGAAAAATTAAAAATCGTATTTAGGGGCTAATAATCCTTAATTCGCTCATAACTAATGTGTATAAGAAGTTTGAAGCCATTTGCTGTAGTTTTAAGAAAATCGATTTTTTTGTCGAAAAAAGTGCAAAGACTATAGCCTTTGTACTTTTCCCATTTTTCGCGAAAAATTAAAAATCGTATTTAGGGGCTAATAATCCTTAATTCGCTCGTAACTAATGTGTATAAGAAGTTTGAAGCCATTTGCTGTAGTTTTAAGAAAATCGATTTTTTTGTCGAAAAAAGTGCAAAGACTATAGCCTTTGTACTTTTCCCATTTTTCGCGAAAAATTAAAAATCGTATTTAGGGGCTAATAATCCTTAATTCGCTCGTAACTAATGTGTATAAGAAGTTTGAAGCCATTTGCTGTAGTTTTAAGAAAATCGATTTTTTTGTCGAAAAAAGTGCAAAGAGTATATAGCCTTTTTTTCTTAGTATAATGCCGTTTGTCTCAACTATTTTGAAATTTAATTTACAAAGTTATTTAGAAAATTAAAAATTTTGAAAATTTTTCTCGAAAACGGCTTTTACGATTTTGTTCAAATTTTAGTATGTTATAGAGTTTATTTTACTTAGTATAATGCCGTTTGTCTCAACTATTTTGAAATTTAATTTACAAAGTTATTCAAAAAATTAAAAATTTTGAAAATTTTTCTCGAAAACGGCTCTTACGATTTTGTTCAAATTTTAGTATGTTATAGAGTTTATTTTACTTAGAATAATGCCGTTTGTCTCAACTATTTTGAAATTAATTTACAAAGTTATTCAAAAAATTAAAAATTTTGAAAATTTTTCTCGAAAACGGCTCTTACGATTTTGTTCAAATTTTAGTATCTTATAGAGTTTATTTTTCTTAGTATAATGCCGTTTGTCTCAACTATTTTGAAATTTAATTTACAAAGTTATTCAGAAAATTACAAATTTTGAAAATTTTTCTCGAAAACGGCTCTTACGATTTCGTTCAATTTTTAGTATGTTATAGAGTTTATTTTTCTTAGAATTATGCCGTTTGTCTCAACTATTTTGAAATTTAATTGTACTTTTCCCATTTTTCGCGAAAAATTAAAAATCTTATTTAGGGGCTAATAATCCTTAATTCGCTCATAACTAATGTGTATAAGAAGTTTGAAGCCATTTGCTGTGGTTTTAATAAAATCGATTTTTTTGTCGAAAAAAGTGCAAAGACTATAAGCCTTTGTACTTTTCCCATTTTTCACGAAAAATTAAAAATCGTATTTAGGGGCTAATAATCCTTAATTCGCTCATAACTAATGTGTATAAGAAGTTTGAAGCCATTTGCTGTAGTTTTAAGAAAATCGATTTTTTTGTCGAAAAAAGTACAAAGACTATATAGCCTTTGTACTTTTCCCATTTTTCACGAAAAATTAAAAATCGTAATTAGGGGCTAATAATCCTTAATTCGCTCATAACTAATGTGTATAAGAAGTTTGAAGCCATTTGCTGTAGTTTTAAGAAAATCGATTTTTTTGTCGAAAAAAAGTGCAAAGACTATAGCCTTTGTACTTTTCCCATTTTTCGCGAAAAATTAAAAATCGTATTTAGGGGCTAATAATCCTTAATTCGCTCGTAACTAATGTGTATAAGAAGTTTGAAGCCATTTGCTGTAGTTTTAAGAAAATCGATTTTTTTGTCGAAAAAAGTGCAAAGACTAGCCTTTGTACTTTTCCCATTTTTCGCGAAAAATTAAAAATCGTATTTAGGGGCTAATAATCCTTAATTCGCTCGTAACTAATGTGTATAAGAAGTTTGAAGCCATTTGCTGTAGTTTTAAGAAAATCGATTTTTTTGTCGAAAAAAGTGCAAAGAGTATATAGCCTTTTTTTCTTAGTATAATGCCGTTTGTCTCAACTATTTTGAAATTTAATTTACAAAGTTATTTAGAAAATTAAAAATTTTGAAAATTTTTCTCGAAAATGGCTTTTACGATTTTGTTCAAATTTTAGTATGTTATAGAGTTTATTTTACTTAGTATAATGCCGTTTGTCTCAACTATTTTGAAATTTAATTTACAAAGTTATTCAAAAAATTAAAAATTTTGAAAATTTTTCTCGAAAACGGCTCTTACGATTTTGTTCAAATTTTAGTATGTTATAGAGTTTATTTTACTTAGTATAATGCCGTTTGTCTCAACTATTTTGAAATTAATTTACAAAGTTATTCAAAAAATTAAAAATTTTGAAAATTTTTCTCGAAAACGGCTCTTACGATTTTGTTCAAATTTTAGTATCTTATAGAGTTTATTTTTCTTAGTATAATGCCGTTTGTCTCAACTATTTTGAAATTTAATTTACAAAGTTATTCAGAAAATTACAAATTTTGAAAATTTTTCTCGAAAACGGCTCTTACGATTTCGTTCAATTTTTAGTATGTTATAGAGTTTATTTTTCTTAGAATTATGCCGTTTGTCTCAACTATTTTGAAATTTAATTGTACTTTTCCCATTTTTCGCGAAAAATTAAAAATCTTATTTAGGGGCTAATAATCCTTAATTCGCTCATAACTAATGTGTATAAGAAGTTTGAAGCCATTTGCTGTGGTTTTAATAAAATCGATTTTTTTGTCGAAAAAAGTGCAAAGACTATAGCCTTTGTACTTTTCCCATTTTTCACGAAAAATTAAAAATCGTATTTAGGGGCTAATAATCCTTAATTCGCTCATAACTAATGTGTATAAGAAGTTTGAAGCCATTTGCTGCAGTTTTAAGAAAATCGATTTTTTTGTCGAAAAAAAGTGCAAAGACTATAGCCTTTGTACTTTTCCCATTTTTCACGAAAAATTAAAAATCGTATTTAGGGGCTAATAATCCTCAATTCGCTCATAACTAATGTGTATAAGAAGTTTGAAGCCATTTGCTGCAGTTTTAAGAAAATCGATTTTTTTGTCGAAAAAAAGTGCAAAGACTATAGCCTTTGTACTTTTCCCATTTTTCGCGAAAAATTAAAACGTATTTAGGGGCTAATATCCTTAATTCGCTCATAACTAATGTGTATAAGAAGTTTGAAGCCATTTGCTGTAGTTTTAAGAAAATCGATTTTTTTGTCGAAAAAAGTGCAAAGACTATAGCCTTTGTACTTTTCCCATTTTTCGCGAAAACTTAAAACGTATTTAGGGGCTAATAATCCTTAATTCGCTCATAACTAATGTGTATAAGAAGTTTGAAGCCATTTGCTGTAGTTTTAAGAAAATCGATTTTTTTGTCGAAAAAAGTGCAAAGACTATAGCCTTTGTACTTTTCCCATTTTTCACGATAAATTAAATATCGTATTTAGGGGCTAATAATCCTTAATTCGCTCATAACTAATGTGTATAAGAAGTTTGAAGCCATTTGCTGTAGTTTTAAGAAAATCGATTTTTTTGTCGAAAAAAGTGCAAAGACTATAGCCTTTGTACTTTTCCCATTTTTCACGAAAAATTAAAAATCGTATTTAGGGGCTAATAATCCTTAATTCGCTCATAACTAATGTGTATAAGAAGTTTGAAGCCATTTGCTGTAGTTTTAAGAAAATCGATTTTTTTGTCGAAAAAAAGTGCAAAGACTATAGCCTTTGTACTTTACCCATTTTTCGCGAAAAATTAAAAATCGTATTTAGGGGCTAATAATCCTTAATTCGCTCGTAACTAATGTGTATAAGAAGTTTGAAGCCATTTGCTGTAGTTTTAAGAAAATTGATTTTTTTGTCGAAAAAAGTGCAAAGAGTATATAGCCTTTTTTTCTTAGTATAATGCCGTTTGTCTCAACTATTTTGAAATTTAATTTACAAAGTTATTAAGAAAATTAAAAATTTTGAAAATTTTTCTCGAAAACGGCTTTTACGATTTTGTTCAAATTTTAGTATGTTATAGAGTTTATTTTTCTTAGTATAATGCCGTTTGTCTCAACTATTTTGAAATTTAATTTACAAAGTTATTTAGAAAATTAAAAATTTTGAAAATTTTTCTCGAAAACGGCTCTTACGATTTTGTTCAAATTTTAGTATGTTATAGAGTTTATTTTTCTTAGTATAATGCCGTTTGTCTCAACTATTTTGAAATTTAATTTACAAAGTTATTCAGAAAATTAAAAATTTTGAAAATTTTTCTCGAAAACGGCTCTTACGATTTTGTTCAAATTTTAGTATCTTATAGAGTTTATTTTTCTTAGTATAATGCCGTTTGTCTCAACTATTTTGAAATTTAATTTACAAAGTTATTCAGAAAATTACAAATTTTGACAATTTTTCTCGAAAACGGCTCTTACGATTTTTTTCAAATTTTAGTATGTTATAGAGTTTATTTTTCTTAGTATAATGCCGTTTGTCTCAACTATTTTGAAATTTAATTTACAAAGTTATTCAAAAAATTAAAAATTTTGAAAATTTTTCTCGAAAACGGCTCTTACGATTTTGTTCAAATTTTAGTATGTTATAGAGTTTATTTTTCTTAGTATAATGCCGTTTGTCTCAACTATTTTGAAATTTAATTTACAAAGTTATTCAGAAAATTACAAATTTTGAAAATTTTTCTCGAAAACGGCTCTTACGATTTTGTTCAAATTTTAGTATGTTATAGAGTTTATTTTTCTTAGTATAATGCCGTTTGTCTCAACTATTTTGAAATTTAATTTACAAAGTTATTCAGAAAATTACAAATTTTGAAAATTTTTCTCGAAAACGGCTCTTACGATTTTGTTCAAATTTTAGTATGTTATAGAGTTTATTTTTCTTAAAATAATGCCGTTTGTCTCAACTATATTGAAATTTAATTGTACTATTGCCATTTTTCGCGAAAAATTAAAAATCGTATTTAGGGGCTAATAATCCTTAATTCGCTCATAACTAATGTGTATAAAAAGTTTGAAGCCATTTGCTGTAGTTTTAATAAAATCGATTTTTTTGTCGAAAAAAGTGCAAAGACTATTATAGCCTTTGTACTTTTCCCATTTTTCACGAAAAATTAAAAATCGTATTTAGGGGCTAATAATCCTTAATTCGCTCATAACTAATGTGTATAAGAAGTTTGAAGCCATTTGCTGTAGTTTTAAGAAAATCGATTTTTTTGTCGAAAAAAGTGCAAAGACTATATAGCCTTTGTACTTTTCCCATTTTTCACGAAAAATTAAAAACCGTATTTAGGGGCTAATAATCCTTAATTCGCTCATAACTAATGTGTATAAGAAGTTTGAAGCCATTTGCTGTAGTTTTAAGAAAATCGATTTTTTTGTCGAAAAAAGTGCAAAGACTATAGCCTTTGTACTTTTTCCATTTTTCGCGAAAAATTAAAACGTATTTAGGGGCTAATAATCTTTAATTCGCTCATAACTAATGTGTATAAGAAGTTTGAAGCCATTTGCTGTAGTTTTAAGAAAATCGATTTTTTTGTCGAAAAAAGTGCAAAGACTATAGCCTTTGTACTTTTCCCATTTTTCACGAAAAATTGAAAATCGTATTAAGGGGCTAATAATCCTTAATTCGCTCATAACTAATCTGTATAAGAAGTTTGAAGCCATTTGCTGTAGTTTTAAGAAAATCGATTTTTTTGTCGAAAAAAGTGCAAAGAGTATATAGCCTTTTTTTCTTAGTATAATGCCGTTTGTCTCAACTATTTTGAAATTTAATTTACAAAGTTATTTAGAAAATTAAAAATTTTGAAAATTTTTCTCGAAAACGGCTCTTACGATTTTGTTCAAATTTTAGTATGTTATAGAGTTTATTTTACTTAGTATAATGCCGTTTGTCTCAACTATTTTGAAATTTAATTGTACTTTTCCCATTTTTCGCGAAAAATTAAAAATCTTATTTAGGGGCTAATAATCCTTAATTCGCTCATAACTAATGTGTATAAGAAGTTTGAAGCCATTTGCTGTGGTTTTAATAAAATCGATTTTTTTGTCGAAAAAAGTGCAAAGAGTATATAGCCTTTTTTTCTTAGTATAATGCCGTTTGTCTCAACTATTTTGAAATTTAATTTACAAAGTTATTAAGAAAATTAAAAATTTTGAAAATTTTTCTCGAAAACGGCTCTTACGATTTTGTTCAAATTTTAGTATGTTATAGAGTTTATTTTTCTTAGTATAATGCCGTTTGTCTCAACTATTTTGAAATTTAATTTACAAAGTTATTCAGAAAATTACAAATTTTGAAAATTTTTCTCGAAAACGGCTCTTACGATTTTGTTCAAATTTTAGTATGTTATAGAGTTTATTTTTCTTAGTATAATGCCGTTTGTCTCAACTATTTTGAAATTTAATTTACAAAGTTATTCAAAAAATTAAAAATTTTGAAAATTTTTCTCGAAAACGGCTCTTACGATTTTGTTCAAATTTTAGTATCTTATAGAGTTTATTTTTCTTAGTATAATGCCGTTTGTCTCAACTATTTTGAAATTTAATTTACAAAGTTATTTAGAAAATTAAAAATTTTGAAAATTTTTCTCGAAAACGGCTCTTACGATTTTGTTCAAATTTTAGTATGTTATAGAGTTTATTTTTCTTAGTATAATGCCGTTTGTCTCAACTATTTTGAAATTTAATTTACAAAGTTATTCAGAAAATTAAAAATTTTGAAAATTTTTCTCGAAAACGGCTCTTACGATTTTGTTCAAATTTTAGTATGTTATAGAGTTTATTTTTCTTAGTATAATGCCGTTTGTCTCAACTATTTTGAAATTTAATTTACAAAGTTATTTAGAAAATTAAAAATTTTGAAAATTTTTCTCGAAAACGGCTCTTACGATTTTTTTCAAATTTTAGTATGTTATAGAGTTTATTTTACTTAGTATAATGCCGTTTGTCTCAACTATTTTGAAATTTAATTTACAAAGTTATTCAAAAAATTAAAAATTTTGAAAATTTTTCTCGAAAACGGCTCTTACGATTTGGTTCAAATTTTAGTATGTTATAGAGTTTATTTTTCTTAGTATAATGCCGTTTGTCTCAACTATTTTGAAATTTAATTTACAAAGTTATTCAGAAAATTACAAATTTTGAAAATTTTTCTCGAAAACGGCTCTTACGATTTTGTTCAAATTTTAGTATGTTATAGAGTTTATTTTTCTTAGTATAATGCCGTTTGTCTCAACTATTTTGAAATTTAATTTACAAAGTTATTTAGAAAATTACAAATTTTGAAAATTTTTCTCGAAAACGGCTCTTACGATTTTGTTCAAATTTTAGTATGTTATAGAGTTTATTTTTCTTAAAATAATGCCGTTTGTCTCAACTATATTGAAATTTAATTGTACTATTGCCATTTTTCGCGAAAAATTAAAAATCGTATTTAGGGGCTAATAATCCTTAATTCGCTCATAACTAATGTGTATAAAAAGTTTGAAGCCATTTGCTGTAGTTTTAATAAAATCGATTTTTTTGTCGAAAAAAGTGCAAAGACTATTATAGCCTTTGTACTTTTCCCATTTTTCACGAAAAATTAAAAATCGTATTTAGGGGCTAATAATCCTTAATTCGCTCATAACTAATGTGTATAAGAAGTTTGAAGCCATTTGCTGTAGTTTTAAGAAAATCGATTTTTTTGTCGAAAAAAGTGCAAAGACTATAGCCTTTGTACTTTTCCCATTTTTCACGAAAAATTAAAAATCGTATTTAGGGGCTAATAATCCTTAATTCGCTCATAACTAATGTGTATAAGAAGTTTGAAGCCATTTGCTGTAGTTTTAAGAAAATCGATTTTTTTGTCGAAAAAAGTGCAAAGACTATAGCCTTTGTACTTTTCCCATTTTTCGCGAAAACTTAAAACGTATTTAGGGGCTAATAATCCTTAATTCGCTCATAACTAATGTGTATAAGAAGTTTGAAGCCATTTGCTGTAGTTTTAAGAAAATCGATTTTTTTGTCGAAAAAAGTGCAAAGACTATAGCCTTTGTACTTTTCCCATTTTTCACGAAAAATTAAAAATCGTATTTAGGGGCTAATAATCCTTAATTCGCTCATAACTAATGTGTATAAGAAGTTTGAAGCCATTTGCTGTAGTTTTAAGAAAATCGATTTTTTTGTCGAAAAAAGTGCAAAGACTATAGCCTTTGTACTTTTCCCATTTTTCGCGAAAAATTAAAAATCGTATTTAGGGGCTAATAATCCTTAATTCGCTCATAACTAATGTGTATAAGAAGTTTGAAGCCATTTGCTGTAGTTTTAAGAAAATCGATTTTTTTGTCGAAAAAAGTGCAAAGAGTATATAGCCTTTTTTTCTTAGTATAATGCCGTTTGTCTCAACTATTTTGAAATTTAATTTACAAAGTTATTAAGAAAATTAAAAATTTTGAAAATTTTTCTCGAAAACGGCTCTTACGATTTTGTTCAAATTTTAGTATGTTATAGAGTTTATTTTTCTTAGTATAATGCCGTTTGTCTCAACTATTTTGAAATTTAATTTACAAAGTTATTCAAAAAATTAAAAATTTTGAAAATTTTTCTCGAAAACGGCTCTTACGATTTTGTTCAAATTTTAGTATGTTATAGAGTTTATTTTACTTAGTATAATGCCGTTTGTCTCAACTATTTTGAAATTTAATTTACAAAGTTATTCAGAAAATTACAAATTTTGAAAATTTTTCTCGAAAACGGCTCTTACGATTTTGTTCAAATTTTAGTATCTTATAGAGTTTATTTTTCTTAGTATAATGCCGTTTGTCTCAACTATTTTGAAATTTAATTTACAAAGTTATTTAGAAAATTAAAAATTTTGAAAATTTTTCTCGAAAACGGCTCTTACGATTTTGTTCAAATTTTAGTATGTTATAGAGTTTATTTTTCTTAGTATAATGCCGTTTGTCTCAACTATTTTGAAATTTAATTTACAAAGTTATTCAGAAAATTAAAAATTTTGAAAATTTTTCTCGAAAACGGCTCTTACGATTTTGTTCAAATTTTAGTATGTTATAGAGTTTATTTTTCTTAGTATAATGCCGTTTGTCTCAACTATTTTAAAATTTATTTACAAAGTTATTCAGAAAATTAAAAATTTTGACAATTTTTCTCGAAAACGGCTCTTACGATTTTTTTCAAATTTTAGTATGTTATAGAGTTTATTTTTCTTAGTATAATGCCGTTTGTCTCAACTATTTTGAAATTTAATTTACAAAGTTATTCAGAAAATTACAAATTTTGAAAATTTTTCTCGAAAACGGCTCTTACGATTTTGTTCAAATTTTAGTATGTTATAGAGTTTATTTTTCTTAAAATAATGCCGTTTGTCTCAACTATATTGAAATTTAATTGTACTATTGCCATTTTTCGCGAAAAATTAAAAATCGTATTTAGGGGCTAATAATCCTTAATTCGCTCATAACTAATGTGTATAAAAAGTTTGAAGCCATTTGCTGTAGTTTTAATAAAATCGATTTTTTTGTCGAAAAAAGTGCAAAGACTATTATAGCCTTTGTACTTTTCCCATTTTTCACGAAAAATTAAAAATCGTATTTAGGGGCTAATAATCCTTAATTCGCTCATAACTAATGTGTATAAGAAGTTTGAAGCCATTTGCTGTAGTTTTAAGAAAATCGATTTTTTTGTCGAAAAAAGTGCAAAGACTATAGCCTTTGTACTTTTCCCATTTTTCACGAAAAATTAAAAATCGTATTTAGGGGCTAATAATCCTTAATTCGCTCATAACTAATGTGTATAAGAAGTTTGAAGCCATTTGCTGTAGTTTTAAGAAAATCGATTTTTTTGTCGAAAAAAGTGCAAAGACTATAGCCTTTGTACTTTTCCCATTTTTCGCGAAAACTTAAAACGTATTTAGGGGCTAATAATCCTTAATTCGCTCATAACTAATGTGTATAAGAAGTTTGAAGCCATTTGCTGTAGTTTTAAGAAAATCGATTTTTTTGTCGAAAAAAGTGCAAAGACTAGCCTTTGTACTTTTCCCATTTTTCACGAAAAATTAAAAATCGTATTTAGGGGCTAATAATCCTTAATTCGCTCATAACTAATGTGTATAAGAAGTTTGAAGCCATTTGCTGTAGTTTTAAGAAAATCGATTTTTTTGTCGAAAAAAGTGCAAAGACTATAGCCTTTGTACTTTTCCCATTTTTCGCGAAAAATTAAAAATCGTATTTAGGGGCTAATAATCCTTAATTCGCTCGTAACTAATGTGTATAAGAAGTTTGAAGCCATTTGCTGTAGTTTTAAGAAAATCGATTTTTTTGTCGAAAAAAGTGCAAAGAGTATATAGCCTTTGTTTTTTAGTATAATGCCGTTTGTCTCAACTATTTTGAAATTTAATTTACAAAGTTATTTAGAAAATTAAAAATTTTGAAAATTTTTCTCGAAAACGGCTCTTACGATTTTGTTCAAATTTTAGTATGTTATAGAGTTTATTTTACTTAGTATAATGCCGTTTGTCTCAACTATTTTGAAATTTAATTTACAAAGTTATTTAGAAAATTAAAAATTTTGAAAATTTTTCTCGAAAACGGCTCTTACGATTTTGTTCAAATTTTAGTATGTTATAGAGTTTATTTTACTTAGTATAATGCCGTTTGTCTCAACTATTTTGAAATTTAATTTACAAAGTTATTCAAAAAATTAAAAATTTTGAAAATTTTTCTCGAAAACGGCTCTTACGATTTTGTTCAAATTTTAGTATGTTATAGAGTTTATTTTACTTAGTATAATGCCGTTTGTCTCAACTATTTTGAAATTAATTTACAAAGTTATTCAAAAAATTAAAAATTTTGAAAATTTTTCTCGAAAACGGCTCTTACGATTTTGTTCAAATTTTAGTATCTTATAAAGTTTATTTTTCTTAGTATAATGCCGTTTGTCTCAACTATTTTGAAATTTAATTTACAAAGTTATTTAGAAAATTAAAAATTTTGAAAATTTTTCTCGAAAACGGCTCTTACGATTTTGTTCAAATTTTAGTATGTTATAGAGTTTATTTTACTTAGTATAATGCCGTTTGTCTCAACTATTTTGAAATTTAATTTACAAAGTTATTTAGAAAATTAAAAATTTTGAAAATTTTTCTCGAAAACGGCTCTTACGATTTTGTTCAAATTTTAGTATGTTATAGAGTTTATTTTACTTAGTATAATGCCGTTTGTCTCAACTATTTTGAAATTTAATTTACAAAGTTATTCAAAAAATTAAAAATTTTGAAAATTTTTCTCGAAAACGGCTCTTACGATTTTGTTCAAATTTTAGTATGTTATAGAGTTTATTTTACTTAGTATAATGCCGTTTGTCTCAACTATTTTGAAATTTAATTTACAAAGTTATTCAGAAAATTACAAATTTTGAAAATTTTTCTCGAAAACGGCTCCTACGATTTCGTTCAATTTTTAGTATGTTATAGAGTTTATTTTTCTTAGAATTATGCCGTTTGTCTCAACTATTTTGAAATTTAATTGTACTATTGCCATTTTTCGCGAAAAATTAAAAATCGTATTTAAGGGCTAATAATCCTTAATTCGCTTATAACTAATGTGTATAAGAAGTTTGAAGCCATTTGCTGTAGTTTTAAGAAAATCGATTTTTTTGTCGAAAAAAGTGCAAAGACTATAGCCTTTGTACTTTTCCCATTTTTCACGAAAAATTAAAAATCGTATTTAGGGGCTAATAATCCTTAATTCGCTCATAACTAATGTGTATAAGAAGTTTGAAGCCATTTGCTGCAGTTTTAAGAAAATCGATTTTTTTGTCGAAAAAAAGTGCAAAGACTATAGCCTTTGTACTTTTCCCATTTTTCGCGATAAATTAAATATCGTATTTAGGGGCTAATAATCCTTAATTCGCTCATAACTAATGTGTATAAGAAGTTTGAAGCCATTTGCTGTAGTTTTAAGAAAATCGATTTTTTTGTCGAAAAAAGTGCAAAGACTATAGCCTTTGTACTTTTCCCATTTTTCGCGAAAAATTAAAAATCGTATTTAGGGGCTAATAATCCTTAATTCGCTCATAACTAATGTGTATAAGAAGTTTGAAGCCATTTGCTGTAGTTTTAAGAAAATCGATTTTTTTGTCAAAAAAAGTGCAAAGACTATAGCCTTTGTACTTTTCCCATTTTTCGCGAAAAATTAAAAATCGTATTTAGGGGCTAATAATCCTTAATTCGCTCGTAACTAATGTGTATAAGAAGTTTGAAGCCATTTGCTGTAATTTAAGAAAATCGATTTTTTTGTCGAAAAAAGTGCAAAGAGTATATAGCCTTTTTTTCTTAGTATAATGCCGTTTGTCTCAACTATTTTGAAATTTAATTTACAAAGTTATTTAGAAAATTAAAAATTTTGAAAATTTTTCTTGAAAACGGCTCTTACGATTTTGTTCAAATTTCAGTATGTTATAGAGTTTATTTTACTAATAATGCCGTTTGTCTCAACTATTTTGAAATTTAATTTACAAAGTTATTCAAAAAATTAAAAATTTTGAAAATTTTTCTCGAAAATGGCTCTTACGATTTTGTTCAAATTTTAGTATGTTATAGAGTTTATTTTACTTAGTATAATGCCGTTTGTCTCAACTATTTTGAAATTTAATTTACAAAGTTATTCAAAAAATTAAAAATTTTGAAAATTTTTCTCGAAAACGGCTCTTACGATTTTGTTCAAATTTTAGTATGTTATAGAGTTTATTTTACTTAGTATAATGCCGTTTGTCTCAACTATTTTGAAATAAATTTACAAAGTTATTCAAAAAATTAAAAATTTTGAAAATTTTTCTCGAAAACGGCTCTTACGATTTCGTTCAATTTTTAGTATGTTATAGAGTTTATTTTTCTTAGAATTATGCCGTTTGTCTCAACTATTTTGAAATTTAATTGTAATATTGCCATTTTTCGCGAAAAATTAAAAATCGTATTTAAGGGCTAATAATCCTTAATTCGCTTATAACTAATGTGTATAAGAAGTTTGAAGCCATTTGCTGTAGTTTTAAGAAAATCGATTTTTTTGTCGAAAAAAGTGCAAAGACTATAGCCTTTGTACTTTTCCCATTTTTCACGATAAATTAAATATCGTATTTAGGGGCTAATAATCCTTAATTCGCTCATAACTAATGTGTATAAGAAGTTTGAAGCCATTTGCTGCAGTTTTAAGAAAATCGATTTTTTTGTCGAAAAAAAGTGCAAAGACTATAGCCTTTGTACTTTTCCCATTTTTCGCGAAAAATTAAAAATCGTATTTAGGGGCTAATAATCCTTAATTCGCTCATAACTAATGTGTATAAGAAGTTTGAAGCCATTTGCTGTAGTTTTAAGAAAATCGATTTTTTTGTCGAAAAAAGTGCAAAGACTATATAGCCTTTTTTTCTTAGTATAATGCCGTTTGTCTCAACTATTTTGAAATTTAATTTACAAAGTTATTTAGAAAATTAAAAATTTTGAAAATTTTTCTGTAAAATGGCTCTTACGATTTTGTTTAAATTTTAGTATGTTATAGAGTTTATTTTACTTAGTATAATGCCGTTTGTCTCAACTATTTTGAAATTTAATTTACAAAGTTATTCAAAAAATTAAAAATTTTGAAAATTTTTCTCGAAAACGGCTCTTACGATTTTGTTCAAATTTTAGTATGTTATAGAGTTTATTTTTCTTAGTATAATGCCGTTTGTCTCAACTATTTTGAAATTTAATTTACAAAGTTATTCAAAAAATTAAAAATTTTGAAAATTTTTCTGTAAAATGGCTCTTACGATTTTGTTCAAATTTTAGTATGTTATAGAGTTTATTTTACTTAGTATAATGCCGTTTGTCTCAACTATTTTGAAATTTAATTTACAAAGTTATTCAAAAAATTAAAAATTTTGAAAATTTTTCTCGAAAACGGCTCTTACGATTTTGTTCAAATTTTAGTATCTTATAGAGTTTATTTTTCTTAGTATAATGCCGTTTGTCTCAACTATTTTGAAATTTAATTTACAAAGTTATTCAAAAAATTAAAAATTTTGAAAAATTTTCTCGAAAACGGCTCTTACGATTTGGTTCAAATTTTAGTATGTTATAGAGTTTATTTTACTTAGTATAATGCCGTTTGTCTCAACTATTTTGAAATTTAATTTACAAAGTTATTCAAAAAATTAAAAATTTTGAAAATTTTTCTCGAAAACGGCTCTTACGATTTTGTTCAAATTTTAGTATGTTATAGAGTTTATTTTACTTAGTATAATGCCGTTTGTCTCAACTATTTTGAAATAAATTTACAAAGTTATTCAAAAAATTAAAAATTTTGAAAATTTTTCTCGAAAACGGCTCTTACGATTTCGTTCAATTTTTAGTATGTTATAGAGTTTATTTTTCTTAGAATTATGCCGTTTGTCTCAACTATTTTGAAATTTAATTGTAATATTGCCATTTTTCGCGAAAAATTAAAAATCGTATTTAAGGGCTAATAATCCTTAATTCGCTTATAACTAATGTGTATAAGAAGTTTGAAGCCATTTGCTGTAGTTTTAAGAAAATCGATTTTTTTGTCGAAAAAAGTGCAAAGACTATAGCCTTTGTACTTTTCCCATTTTTCACGATAAATTAAATATCGTATTTAGGGGCTAATAATCCTTAATTCGCTCATAACTAATGTGTATAAGAAGTTTGAAGCCATTTGCTGCAGTTTTAAGAAAATCGATTTTTTTGTCGAAAAAAAGTGCAAAGGCTATAGCCTTTGTACTTTTCCCATTTTTCGCGAAAAATTAAAAATCGTATTTAGGGGCTAATAATCCTTAATTCGCTCATAACTAATGTGTATAAGAAGTTTGAAGCCATTTGCTGTAGTTTTAAGAAAATCGATTTTTTTGTCGAAAAAAGTGCAAAGACTATATAGCCTTTTTTTCTTAGTATAATGCCGTTTGTCTCAACTATTTTGAAATTTAATTTACAAAGTTATTTAGAAAATTAAAAATTTTGAAAATTTTTCTCGAAAACGGCTCTTACGATTTTGTTCAAATTTTAGTATGTTATAGAGTTTATTTTACTTAGTATAATGCCGTTTGTCTTAACTATTTTGAAATTTAATTTACAAAGTTATTCAAAAAATTAAAAATTTTGAAAATTTTTCTCGAAAACGGCTCTTACGATTTTGTTCAAATTTTAGTATGTTATAGAGTTTATTTTACTTAGTATAATGCCGTTTGTCTCAACTATTTTGAAATTTAATTTACAAAGTTATTCAAAAAATTAAAAATTTTGAAAATTTTTCTCGAAAACGGCTCTTACGATTTTGTTCAAATTTTAGTATCTTATAGAGTTTATTTTTCTTAGTATAATGCCGTTTGTCTCAACTATTTTGAAATTTAATTTACAAAGTTATTCAAAAAATTAAAAATTTTGAAAAATTTTCTCGAAAACGGCTCTTACGATTTGGTTCAAATTTTAGTATGTTATAGAGTTTATTTTACTTAGTATAATGCCGTTTGTCTCAACTATTTTGAAATTTAATTTACAAAGTTATTCAAAAAATTAAAAATTTTGAAAATTTTTCTCGAAAACGGCTCTTACGATTTTGTTCAAATTTTAGTATGTTATAGAGTTTATTTTACTTAGTATAATGCCGTTTGTCTCAACTATTTTGAAATAAATTTACAAAGTTATTCAAAAAATTAAAAATTTTGAAAATTTTTCTCGAAAACGGCTCTTACGATTTCGTTCAATTTTTAGTATGTTATAGAGTTTATTTTTCTTAGAATTATGCCGTTTGTCTTAACTATTTTGAAATTTAATTGTAATATTGCCATTTTTCGCGAAAAATTAAAAATCGTATTTAAGGGCTAATAATCCTTAATTCGCTTATAACTAATGTGTATAAGAAGTTTGAAGCCATTTGCTGTAGTTTTAAGAAAATCGATTTTTTTGTCAAAAAAAGTGCAAAGACTATAGCCTTTGTACTTTTCCCATTTTTCACGATAAATTAAATATCGTATTTAGGGGCTAATAATCCTTAATTCGCTCATAACTAATGTGTATAAGAAGTTTGAAGCCATTTGCTGCAGTTTTAAGAAAATCGATTTTTTTGTCGAAAAAAAGTGCAAAGACTATAGCCTTTGTACTTTTCCCATTTTTCGCGAAAAATTAAAAATCGTATTTAGGGGCTAATAATCCTTAATTCGCTCATAACTAATGTGTATAAGAAGTTTGAAGCCATTTGCTGTAGTTTTAAGAAAATCGATTTTTTTGTCGAAAAAAGTGCAAAGACTATATAGCCTTTTTTTCTTAGTATAATGCCGTTTGTCTCAACTATTTTGAAATTTAATTTACAAAGTTATTTAGAAAATTAAAAATTTTGAAAATTTTTCTCGAAAACGGCTCTTACGATTTTGTTCAAATTTTAGTATGTTATAGAGTTTATTTTACTTAGTATAATGCCGTTTGTCTTAACTATTTTGAAATTTAATTTACAAAGTTATTCAAAAAATTAAAAATTTTGAAAATTTTTCTGTAAAATGGCTCTTACGATTTTGTTCAAATTTTAGTATGTTATAGAGTTTATTTTACTTAGTATAATGCCGTTTGTCTCAACTATTTTGAAATTTAATTTACAAAGTTATTCAAAAAATTAAAAATTTTGAAAAATTTTCTCGAAAACGGCTCTTACGATTTGGTTCAAATTTTAGTATGTTATAGAGTTTATTTTACTTAGTATAATGCCGTTTGTCTCAACTATTTTGAAATTTAATTTACAAAGTTATTCAAAAAATTA
The DNA here is from genome assembly GCA_947652605.1 of Elmis aenea. Taxonomy (NCBI): domain Eukaryota; kingdom Metazoa; phylum Arthropoda; class Insecta; order Coleoptera; family Elmidae; genus Elmis; species Elmis aenea. The sequence goes on along the minus strand of OX393584.1, from coordinate 30,744,697 downwards.
AAAATTTTGAAAATTTTTCTCGAAAACGGCTCTTACGATTTTGTTCAAATTTTAGTATGTTATAGAGTTTATTTTACTTAGTATAATGCCGTTTGTCTCAACTATTTTGAAATAAATTTACAAAGTTATTCAAAAAATTTAAAATTTTGAAAATTTTTCTCGAAAACGGCTCTTACGATTTCGTTCAATTTTTAGTATGTTATAGAGTTTATTTTTCTTAGAATTATGCCGTTTGTCTTAACTATTTTGAAATTTAATTGTAATATTGCCATTTTTCGCGAAAAATTAAAAATCGTATTTAAGGGCTAATAATCCTTAATTCGCTTATAACTAATGTGTATAAGAAGTTTGAAGCCATTTGCTGTAGTTTTAAGAAAATCGATTTTTTTGTCAAAAAAAGTGCAAAGACTATAGCCTTTGTACTTTTCCCATTTTTCACGATAAATTAAATATCGTATTTAGGGGCTAATAATCCTTAATTCGCTCATAACTAATGTGTATAAGAAGTTTGAAGCCATTTGCTGCAGTTTTAAGAAAATCAATTTTTTTGTCGAAAAAAGTGCAAAGAGTATATAGCCTTTTTTTCTTAGTATAATGCCGTTTGTCTCAACTATTTTGAAATTTAATTTACAAAGTTATTTAGAAAATTAAAAATTTTAAAAATTTTTCTCGAAAACGGCTCTTACGATTTTGTTCAAATTTCAGTATGTTATAGAGTTTATTTTACTAATAATGCGGTTTGTCTCAACTATTTTGAAATTTAATTTACAAAGTTATTCAAAAAATTAAAAATTTTGAAAATTTTTCTCGAAAATGGCTCTTACGATTTTGTTCAAATTTTAGTATGTTATAGAGTTTATTTTACTTAGTATAATGCCGTTTGTCTCAACTATTTTGAAATTTAATTTACAAAGTTATTCAAAAAATTAAAAATTTTGAAAATTTTTCTCGAAAACGGCTCTTACGATTTTGTTCAAATTTTAGTATCTTATAGAGTTTATTTTTCTTAGTATAATGCCGTTTGTCTCAACTATTTTGAAATTTAATTTACAAAGTTATTCAGAAAATTACAAATTTTGAAATTTTTTCTCGAAAACGGCTCTTACGATTTCGTTCAATTTTTAGTATGTTATAGAGTTTATTTTTCTTAGAATTATGCCGTTTGTCTCAACTATTTTGAAATTTAATTGTACTATTGCCATTTTTCGCGAAAAATTAAAAATCGTATTTAAGGGCTAATAATCCTTAATTCGCTTATAACTAATGTGTATAAGAAGTTTGAAGCCATTTGCTGTAGTTTTAAGAAAATCGATTTTTTTGTCGAAAAAAGTGCAAAGAGTATATAGCTTTTTTTTCTTAGTATAATGCCGTTTGTCTCAACTATTTTGAAATTTAATTTACAAAGTTATTCAAAAAATTAAAAATTTTGAAAATTTTTCTCGAAAACGGCTCTTACGATTTTGTTCAAATTTTAGTATGTTATAGAGTTTATTTTACTTAGTATAATGCCGTTTGTCTCAACTATTTTGAAATTAATTTACAAAGTTATTCAAAAAATTAAAAATTTTGAAAATTTTTCTCGAAAACGGCTCTTACGATTTTGTTCAAATTTAAGTATCTTATAGAGTTTATTTTTCTTAGTATAATGCCGTTTGTCTCAACTATTTTGAAATTTAATTTACAAAGTTATTCAGAAAATTACAAATTTTGAAATTTTTTCTCGAAAACGGCTCTTACGATTTCGTTCAATTTTTAGTATGTTATAGAGTTTATTTTTCTTAGAATAATGCCGTTTGTCTCAACTATTTTGAAATTTAATTGTACTATTGCCATTTTTCGCGAAAAATTAAAAATCGTATTTAAGGGCTAATAATCCTTAATTCGCTTATAACTAATGTGTATAAGAAGTTTGAAGCCATTTGCTGTAGTTTTAAGAAAATCGATTTTTTTGTCGAAAAAAGTGCAAAGACTATATAGCCTTTGTACTTTTCCCATTTTTCACGAAAAATTAAAAATCGTATTTAGGGGCTAATAATCCTTAATTCGCTCATAACTAATGTGTATAAGAAGTTTGAAGCCATTTGCTGCAGTTTTAAGAAAATCGATTTTTTTGTCGAAAAAAAGTGCAAAGACTATATATAGCCGTTGTACTTTTCCCATTTTTCGCGAAAAATTAAAAATCGTATTTAGGGGCTAATAATCCTTAATTCGCTCGTAACTAATGTGTATAAGAAGTTTGAAGCCATTTGCTGTAGTTTTAAGAAATTCGATTTTTTTGTCGAAAAAAGTGCAAAGAGTGTATAGCCTTTTTTTTTTAGTATAATGCCGTTTGTCTCAACTATTTTGAAATTTAATTTACAAAGTTATTTAGAAAATTAAAAATTTTGAAAATTTTTCTCGAAAACGGCTCTTACGATTTTGTTCAAATTTTAGTATGTTATAGAGTTTATTTTACTTAGTATAATGCCGTTTGTCTCAACTATTTTGAAATTTAATTTACAAAGTTATTCAAAAAATTAAAAATTTTGAAAATTTTTCTCGAAAACGGCTCTTACGATTTTGTTCAAATTTTAGTATGTTATAGAGTTTATTTTACTTAGTATAATGCCGTTTGTCTCAACTATTTTGAAATTAATTTACAAAGTTATTCAAAAAATTAAAAATTTTGAAAATTTTTCTCGAAAACGGCTCTTACGATTTCGTTCAATTTTTAGTATGTTATAGAGTTTATTTTTCTTAGAACTATGCCGTTTGTCTCAACTATTTTGAAATTTAATTGTACTATTGCCATTTTTCGCGAAAAATTAAAAATCGTATTTAAGGGCTAATAATCCTTAATTCGCTTATAACTATGTGTATAAGAAGTTTGAAGCCATTTGCTGTAGTTTTAAGAAAATCGATTTTTTTGTCGAAAAAAGTGCAAAGACTATATATAGCCTTTGTACTTTTCCCATTTTTCACGAAAAATTAAAAAACGTATTTAGGGGCTAATAATCCTTAATTCGCTCATAACTAATGTGTATAAGAAGTTTGAAGCCATTTGCTGCAGTTTTAAGAAAATCGATTTTTTTGTCGAAAAAAAGTGCAAAGACTATAGCCTTTGTACTTTTCCCATTTTTCGCGAAAAATTAAAACGTATTTAGGGGCTAATAATCCTTAATTCGCTCATAACTAATGTGTAAAAGAAGTTTGAAGCCATTTGCTGTAGTTTTAAGAAAATCGATTTTTTTGTCGAAAAAAGTGCAAAGACTATAGTCTTTGTACTTTTCCCATTTTTCACGATAAATTAAATATCGTATTTAGGGGCTAATAATCCTTAATTCGCTCATAACTAATGTGTATAAGAAGTTTGAAGCCATTTGCTGTAGTTTTAAGAAAATCGATTTTTTTGTCGAAAAAAGTGCAAAGACTATAGCCTTTGTACTTTTCCCATTTTTCACGAAAAATTAAAAATCGTATTTAGGGGCTAATAATCCTTAATTCGCTCATAACTAATGTGTATAAGAAGTTTGAAGCCATTTGCTGCAGTTTTAAGAAAATCGATTTTTTTGTCGAAAAAAAGTGCAAAGACTATTATAGCCTTTGTACTTTTCCCATTTTTCGCGAAAAATTAAAAATCGTATTTAGGGGCTAATAATCCTTAATTCGCTCATAACTAATGTGTATAAGAAGTTTGAAGCCATTTGCTGTGGTTTTAATAAAATCGATTTTTTTGTCGAAAAAAGTGCAAAGACTATATAGCCTTGTACTTTTCCCATTTTTCACGAAAAATTAAAAATCGTATTTAGGGGCTAATAATCCTTAATTCGCTCATAACTAATGTGTATAAGAAGTTTGAAGCCATTTGCTGCAGTTTTAAGAAAATCGATTTTTTTGTCGAAAAAAAGTGCAAAGACTATAGCCTTTGTACTTTTCCCATTTTTCACGAAAAATTAAAAATCGTATTTAGGGGCTAATAATCCTTAATTCGCTCATAACTAATGTGTATAAGAAGTTTGAAGCCATTTGCTGCAGTTTTAAGAAAATCGATTTTTTTGTCGAAAAAAAGTGCAAAGACTATAGCCTTTGTACTTTTCCCATTTTTCGCGAAAAATTAAAACGTATTTAGGGGCTAATAATCCTTAATTCGCTCATAACTAATGTGTATAAGAAGTTTGAAGCCATTTGCTGTAGTTTTAAGAAAATCGATTTTTTTGTCGAAAAAAGTGCAAAGACTATTGCCTTTGTACTTTTCCCATTTTTCACGAAAAATTAAAAATCGTATTTAGGGGCTAATAATCCTTAATTCGCTCATAACTAATGTGTATAAGAAGTTTGAAGCCATTTGCTGTAGTTTTAAGAAAATCGATTTTTTTGTCGAAAAAAGTGCAAAGACTATAGCCTTTGTACTTTTCCCATTTTTCACGAAAAATTAAAAATCGTATTTAGGGGCTAATAATCCTTAATTCGCTCATAACTAATGTGTATAAGAAGTTTGAAGCCATTTGCTGTAGTTTTAAGAAAATCGATTTTTTTGTCGAAAAAAGTACAAAGACTATAGCCTTTGTACTTTTCCCATTTTTCACGAAAAATTAAAAATCGTATTTAGGGGCTAATAATCCTTAATTCGCTCATAACTAATGTGTATAAGAAGTTTGAAGCCATTTGCTGTAGTTTAAAGAAAATCGATTTTTTTGTCGAAAAAAGTGCAAAGACTATAGCCTTTGTACTTTTTCCATTTTTCACTAAAAATTAAGTCATTTTTTAAGTCTAATAATCCTTAATTTGGCCATAAATAACGTGTATAACAAGTTTTAAGTCATTTGCTTTAGTTTAAAGAAAATCGATTTTTTTGTCGAAAAAAGTACAAAGACTATAGCGGTCTAGAACAAGTAATTACACGCATAAAAAATGCTACTAAAACTACCTACACGTACCCGCTTTTTACAGAAAACTAGCTGCTGCGTTAGTGCTTTTTTATCGGTTCAACCCTTTGGAGCGCTTTCCACTCCTATTTTGTTCTGAAATAAATCACGCAAAAATCGATATGGCTGTTTACGGCTTCTGGGCTAAAACCGCAGTTTTTTTAACTTTTGCTTTATATAACTCAGAATTTCATGCAGCCGTGTTGCATTTGACCAAAAACAATTTGAATTAATTTCATCGAAGCTGGAAAAAGACCTTATGCGCCTTACGAAAACATGTAACAAAATTGATAATTATAAAATATTTGTAAAAACTAATTTGGTTTGTAATTGTTTAAATTTTACTTTAAATAATTCTGACAACCGAATATCAACCCAAGTAAAAAGATTTTTAGATGGTAAGTGATCTCATTAAAGTAACTTTTTGTAATAACTACAAATCAAGGTGAACTACGTATTTGGTGCATGAAATGTTATTATACAGTAATTAAAAATTGTGCGAATGCAGATAACTGATACAAACTCAGAACTGACGTTTTAATTACACATTTGAAGGTGTTATTATAGTTCGTTGAAAATTCATCCATTTTGCATGCTAATGTGTTTATACGAATAATTTTCATGGATTATTAAAAGCGGTTTGAAACAAATGCCAACGAGTTAGTTGGACAGATTGTTGGCTTTTGACATCTCCAAATACGTGACGTTTTTATATATATATATATAACATATAACGTATTTATACGCACATCACGTTTGGTAACCGATGTTCTACACCCGGTACATGGCTACTAGATCACATTACAGCTCGTAATTTAGTCCCTCTCCGGACGTTACAGACTACCCCCTCATTCATCCCTGAACTCATAACACACTCACCATAGATATCTCCCTAACAGTGGGTGGATGACCCTTACCAATTGCTCTCATCACTATTACCATCCTTAGCACCACCCACTCTTTATTGTTAAACACGTTATTTCTGCACCAGCACATACACTTGACTTTATATAAACATTGTAGCCCTAGACGTAGTTGAAACAAATACACTGAGTAATCTTGTTAATATGGTTGAAAATTGTATACGATAAGTGAGCATTGGAAATGTTTTGTAATATTTTTTCTGTTTGTTTCAGGTAAGCAAAAATTTTTGAGAACAAATTTCTGGAATAGGGGCAAGCCGTAACCCTAATCGTAAGACATTTTTTAAATAATATGTTTACGTATTGTATTTTTCAAAAATTTCAACCCTAATAGAGTTTATAACAATGCAATCTGGTCTTTGAGACCAATGAGCAGTTTCATTTTAGCCTAAATTAATAATGTTCAAACTTATTCTACGGTTTACCCAATAGTAGTCCTTAGTTTGCTAATATATTATAAGTACACTAATTATTAACTTGCACACTACCGGACAGTCTCTGCTTTTTTACTTTTGCTTAAACTAACTGAAAAGGTTTAACCCTTTTAAGTCTTCTTACTAATCCTGTATTGTCCAGGAGCTGGATCGCCTCGACATTTACTTGTTGATGGAGCCTTTCATTGTTGGTTACAGTGTCTATGTTGAGGTCCCGATGTATGTCACTATTTGTGCAATACCAGAGTGCATCAACGATGTTCCTTAGTGTTTTGTTCTGGAATCTCCGGATGATCTGATATTACTCCGTTTGGTTCATCCCCATAGCTGTATCCCAATGGTCATACAGGCTTTAAAATTTGCTTGTATAGCAAAAGTTTATTATGTGGGGTCGATTAGCCGGTACAAAGTTTTATATTTGGTACATATTTCTTACCTTTTTCTGTTGACATGAGCCTTCCAGCGTAGCTTAGCGTCCAGTGTAATACCCAAGTATTTTGCTGGGTTGGAGTATGGAATTTGTTTATTATTTAAGTTGATCGGTACCTGTTCAATTCTCTTGTTTGTAAAATTGACATATTGACCCGACTTAGTTTCATTTAACTTAATACGCCATGTTTTTGTCCAGTTGTTGATCTGATTGGCAGCTGCTTGTAATTTCTCGGATGCTTCTATATTGTTTCTTCCTACTTCTAAAATAGCCGTGTCGTCGGCAAAGGTCGATATAGTATTGTTTTCTAGCTTTGGAATATCACAAGTATACAATAGGTATAGGACCGGACCCAGTACGCTTCCTTGTGGAACTCCTGCCTTAACTTTAAGTTCTGAATAAGAGTCTTCTTGCTTTATTCTGAAGTGTCTCTCTGAGATGTACGACTGAAGAATTTGGGAATATTGTTTTGGGAGGAGCGATCTTAGTTTGTAGTTTAAACCATCATGCCAAACTTTGTCGAAAGCCTGCGCTACGTCTAGTAAGATGGTAGAACAAACTTTTTCTTCTTCTAGGGCTTTTTTTTTATGACATTCGTAATTCTATGTGCTTGCTCAATAGTTGAATGTTTATTTCTATTCATGGTCCTAATAAATAAAATATCTTAGTTGGATGAACACAACACTCATCACAGTTCATTTTCTTTTTATTTCATTAATAAAGGGAGTTGACCGATCAATTAATGATTTTCAATGGGTGTATTTTCTAAGTGGTTGCCCAAATTCGAAATATTTGTGGCTACGTCTGAAAAAATGTACCCAGTCAAAAGTTAAATGTTTATTTCTAAGTTCAAATTGATGAGAGGGAATTAGTTCTTTGTTTTCGATTACTGGTTTCATTCTTTTAAGCAACAGCTTTTCGAACAGTTTCGATATAACAGGCAATAATGAGATTGTCCTGTATAAAATGGAATTCGTTAGAGTTGTGATAATAAAATATTTTTTGGTATTCTTAATTTTTAACATAAAATAATGTAGTCAGTTCAAGCAAAGTACGATACATCGGATCAACTTAGTTCAACACTGGGAAAAAATGAATGTGGCTAAAACTTTGGCTCGCAAAATATTAAAATTTTTTATTTTCTTTCTAGAAAAATTTAACCGTATGCTTTATTTACGTTCCGTTTTTCAATTCTTTGTCTCACTGCAGCTTTTAAAACTGCAAAGCAGCTGTATTTACGTTTAATTTCCAAAAACAATTGTACGTGTGCAAATAAGTTGCCGCGATAAATTATATTTGTGACCGTGGTTCTAATATTTGTTCGCTTTTAAAACTTTCGTCACACCAGAAAAATAGCTTTAGTCGCAGTTAGTATCATTTTTTGATTAAAGAAGGGAACTAAAGCAACGTACATTCATTGCGAACATCCGAAATTTAATCAGGTAGGTAGTCAATAAACTTACAAACAAGGGTCCTTATTTAAAAAACCTCGTTCATCGGATGTTCAAAGACAGGATTCAAGCTTCGGACAAGGACAAATCATGTCATTACTCAAAGGGGCGCCGTTTCGCTGACCCTTTACTCGTATTCCATGACCCCGCAGACTGCGCGTTTCTCATTATCCTGAGAAATGACCAGAACCTCTATTTGTTACTTCATTACGAAGATGAGCAGCATCTCGAAGATCAAAACACTTTTCATCCGTCTTAACTTGCATTTATGCCATTCGTTAACTTTACTTATCTCTGTATTTTAAATAACTGCGATCGATAAAATACAGATTTAATAATGATAGTAATATGTTTCGTTAAGTATCAGTAAAATAATTAATACATTCGAGAAATAGGCATAGTCGTGATTCGTTACGGTTTTATTAATCATATTCAATATCTAATGAACTTTTTTGATCAATAAATACAAACAAATGTTATTCGTGTGGTTTGTAGTAGAATTTATTAAACTTACAAGCATTTTTGAATTTATGTCGAGATTTGAAAGGTAACGTGACATTTTTAGTTCGGTTTTCTGTACCTACTTTCATTAGTTATTAGGTTATTACACTCAGAATATGGCATTGTTCGGAGCGCATATGTGGTACAAGATGCCAAGAGCATTTTTCTCCTTGAAAAGTTTATACGGGCCAAGAGAAAAATCGAATATTTCTTTTAATATTAAACTTACTGTAGATATTGTGACGGACCGTATTGTACATCGGCTGGCACTGTTATGGAAGAGTACTTTTTACTCTTAAATTTATTGTTGTTAATGATCACTCGTGATCATCTTTGTAACGTGGTTGGACCCTCAAACGTTGTTTTGCGTAGTACACAGGTCTAAAGCAATCAATATACCTACAGTAAGAAACACAATAAACTTGGCAAACTTAATTTTTTGATATGCGCTGGACATTTCTCGGTACTTTATATTTAACTATATAAGCCCGATTGTCCTAGGATTTTGGTCCAGAGGGCCTTCCTTAGTAATTGTACGTGTATTCTTGTTGTTTTTACCCATAAGTGCATATTTTACGAGTAGTGTGTCCCAGTCACAATGAACAAATCTATTAACAAATCTTTTGTTTATAGACAAAACCCAAACACTGTGGTGTAGTTTTTTGAGACAAACTCAGAACCGTTTTCAAAAAAAATTCTATCATTTTTGGTTCTTGAGTTATTAAAAAAAAAACTGTTTTTTGTTATATTTATAATGTGCCATATCTCTCTTATTGTTGTAAATACCGAACAAGTTTACGAATATTATTTTTAGATATCTTTATGTAGATTTTGATAGTACTAAAAATTTTTTACGCTCGCCGTTAAAAAGTTAGGAGTATAACACATTAACACACACTCACCTTTATTTAAAAAGAAGCTATTGTTGGCTGTGACATGTAAATTTCTTATTTTTTTTCCATTCCAAATATTTAAGAGTTGATGTATTTATTTTCAATACAACGCAAGTTACAAAGGTGTTTAATTTTTTTTTTTTAAATAAAAAACAAAAAGTAGGCTGTGAAAACAAAAAAAAACAAGAAAAATTAAAAATGATAGAATATATTTGAAAACTGTTCTGAGTTTGTCTCAAAAAACTGCACATTTTTTGTAATTTAACCATTTCTCTTGACTAATAAGCGAGATACCCATGTAATCCCATCGAATTTGGACCACCCTGTGTAGTGGAAGTTGTTAGATATTCGTGGACAGATAAAGTTTTATTGGGCTGCAGTTGGCCCGCAGATCGCAGTTGTTGATCCTGCATCATAATTCAGTTCAATTAAGTTACCTTTGGGAAAAAGTCTTAAAGAAATTGGACACAAGCGATCTTCCAAATATCTGTACAATTTAATCAACACAAAATAGCATTTAGTGTTATTTAGGCTAAGTTTCCACAGCCCTATAGCAATTTTCTTACTTTTTTTTTACTTACATCATAAAGGTGGACAAAAGGCGGGTCATTTTCTTGACCACAATACTGTAACAGAAATAGTCTTATGAAGTCTTGGGACAATATGTATTCATCTGAATTGCTTCAAAATTCCAACGATGCTAACAAAAACAGACTAAAAACGACGCCCTGAGGTACTGGTAATTTGAGTGTCTCGTGACGAAAACCTGTTGAACTATGAAGCTATTTGCGCCGGCAATATTTTCGTAAACTCTGATGTTCGAAAACATTCTTAAAATTATTATGCAAAGGTATATTTAATTTTTATTATAACTGTAGAAATTAAAGTTATATAATGAGTAGATAATATATTTGTAACTACCATTACGTAATAATATAAGTATTACATAACAAGAGTTGTAAGAAGCATATTACGCACGAGTGGAAAAGTAGCGGCGAGTGCGTAAGTAAGTGCTTTACAACTCGTGTTATGTAGCTTACTTTTTCTACGATCACATAATACCTACGATGTTAACGTTTTTTTTTTCTAATTACACATGTAATAGGTTGTCTTGTCAATTTTGACGTAAGCCTACTTTGACATTTCTAGACAAATGTGCGTTTTGCTTACCGTGCATTATCTCACTTACTAGGCATGCAGGAAGTGTTTGACGTGAGTCTACTTTGATCATTTCTTAAAAAAAAAAAAAGTGCTTTTTGCTTACCTTGTGTAAGGACCCACTTACTATGCATGCTGGCTGTACGGTAAGAGTCATTTACATTAGTGGTAGTAGAAAAAATGATTTCATTATGTTTTTTGTTGGGAGATTGAGTCATTCGATATCTTATGATATTTATATAGTTTGTGTGTACATTTTATTGCGAAAACGAAATAACCGCCAATAAAAGCAATGTAAATATGTGGGCTATTTATTATTTGGTGGTGACAGAATGCAGCAGTTGCCGATAATGGAAGTGGCCAATATGACTGCCCCGAAGCGCTTGGGAAACAAAGTCGGTGTTTGTTTGCAGGGAATCATAGGGGGTTCGTTTTTTATTTCGTATAGCATGATTTGTAACGCCATCTTTAACAGTATACTTAGTGTTTTCTGTCACGTTTACTGAGCCCACTTCTTAAAATACGATGAAGATAAAATCGTATTGTTTGTCCAATTTTATCGTTGTTAATCGTTACTCTTTTCATTTAAAAATGCAGGTAAGTGTACAAGCCTTTATTTTTTTCGGCTAAACTTTGAAGCACATCTTTATTAATAAATGACTTGAAAATTTCCTTAAGATAATGAGAAAAGCTTCTTGATAGTTGTTATATGTATAAAGTCTCTCATTATATAAGAAAATGTTAATTATTGTTCTATTAATTGTGTTATAGTTTAAATAAACGATTCATTTTCAACTTGGTTATAACTGGAACAATTATTTTTTCAGTAAAAAAATGCATTTATTTTTTTAAAGGTAACAGAAGCGAAATTAAAACAGTGTAAAACAGTTATTGTAAATTTTATTAGGAAAAACTATATTGAAATAAAATAACCTATTCACGTTTTATTCCAACATGCTGTATTTCTTTTCGTAAATAACTGCTAAAACAAAACGTACCTAATGGTTGCTTAAAGATAAAATTACCCAAACAACCAAACTTTATTTTTTAAACATTTTTCAGAAAAATTTATACTTAGTCATCCCTAACGTTGTAGACAAATAAATTGCAGTACATTCATGAAAATTTATTGTATGTAAACATGAAAATCTTACAAAATATGTCGAACTGGAATTCCATAACAATAAATATCTCTTCACAAAAACATGTGCAATAATAAAAACTGTGGATTAGTCAGTTTGATAAATGTATATTATCATTATTTCAGTATGTCACACGTTGAAAGGGTCGAGAAGTTTTGGATTAGAATTCATTATTATGACTAAAACGAAAATTTACCTTGTGATAACCAAATTTTGTAGGTTTGTTTTCGTTGACGTCATAATTAACACAAATAACGCAACGGTTAATACAGGGTGTACCGTTTAATACCGGTTAATATAAGAGATGGAGGTTGGGTTAAGTAAGCAAAAACCTATACATAATAGAAAATAATGTCAATGTCAAATTGCAAAATTTACGTTTTTTTTTGCTCAAACTCATAATAAACTAAAATAATATTCTCATCAAATAATTTAATTTTAATGTAGCATTTTATATAAAAACCTAAGAATGGTACAAAAATTAATATTAAATATATTTCGTTTGCAGGTTATAATTTTATTTCTGTCAATGTCAGTGTGGAGGTGTCGCTATGGAAATGAAATGATTAGTTAAAACTTTGTACATAAACATTGTCATTTGGTTCGTTTACATTAACGTTCGTCCTATAATATCATTTTAATTTCGTAGAAAAAAATCGCATTTACGACTCGAGATGACATCAGTTTTTTTCGTCCGTACCTCACGAAAAAAACTGGACTTTCATCTCTTGTTGTAAAATATAATTTATGAAATCTTGAAATGTTGTGCACTGTGATTGATATTTTCACATGCCAAATAAACTGGTGATTTTAGTTTTCTTACACTTACTTATAAAGATATGTGTCATCATTTCAGTATTGTTTAATTTCGTTTTGGACTGTTTGAGTAGAAACGTACCCTTCATCTGTACCTGTAGGTGCACTAAATTTAAATTTACTTTTAAGCACCATAGCAATTTGTAATAACTAAATAGAATGAACCTACTGATGACGTAACCACTACAGTGCATTTCTTTTCCCTTAGAAAACTTATTTCACTGATGAATGCATGATAAATGCGCACAATATAGTGGAGCAAGAAGACATATTTTCCCCACTGTAGCCCAGACGAATGCTTTGTATTCTGTCAGTATTTTGATTTATGTAAAATGTCTGGACTATTGTTACCGGGGGTACAAGTGTAAATTGTAGTATATAAAGAAGTCACTAGGGTTTTAACTTCTGCATATTTTAACTGCAGTTGGAGATGAGGCGGTTATTTGTTTATTGCCTCAAGTTATTACTAAAATATTTTACCGTTAGGAGATATTCGTATTTCAAACTTTGTTTTACTTTAAAACTGAAGCTTTTGATTCAATTACTCAGATATAAGATCGGTCTTAAACCAGACTCTCTACATTAATAAGCTCTGGTCCTAATATTAGAAAAATAACCGGAATTCATAATTTTCTCTAAACATGTCTAATCATAACTTAACTCAATGAGAATTTGAACTTATTGGAAAAAATGTCTGTTGCAATAGAGTACGGTACGGATAAAACAGTTGCTCTGTTTATCTGTTTATTTATTTATCTACGGTATGATTGTTACATACTACTTTTTAAAATAATTCTTGAACGTTATGAAAAAGTTACGAAAATTGAAGCACAGGCTCATCTAAATATTAAACAACTTAAAAAAATGCAAATTTTTAGTGTCACTGTGTTTATTTATCCTCTACTTGTATACTGTTTAAGATTGGCTCACGCAAATACACTGAATGTAAACTCAGTTGGGACTGACTTTATAAACTTATGTAAAGCTCATCCGTTATGAATATATTTCAGAAACTTTTGAAAAAATAACAGGACAAGTCCTTAGTGTCACTCATATAGCAACGTTACCTTGGTTTCCATAGATAACATTTTAATGCAGCAATTCAATGGGCTAATATTGTATAACAGATTTTTTATAATTAAATTCATTCATGTCGTAACCTAAAGTATTTTTAAAGAGTTATAAATTAATTGAAAAACTTGTCGCTCTACTCAAAATTACAAATTCAACTGTGGTTAATAACAATTATCAAGTTTTTTCAATAGTCTTGTAACATTCTTCATGAACATAAAATAAATTCAAAATATTCGTGTTTGAATACTGTTCTGAGTTTGTCCCAAAGAACTGCACATTTCCGGTAATATAACCGTTTCTCTATCTTGACTATTAAGCGAGATACCCATGTAATCCCATCGAATTTGGACCACCCTGCACATTGTTTATCTGAATCCTTCAAAAGCTGGAAATGTTTTTTAGTTGATTAGGTAGGACATAGTTTAAAGCTGGTTAGTAATAAAAAATTCTAAAAGAGTTTTTAAGACAGTTAAGGTCGACCGCATAGCAATCAGTCAGCTGTTCCCGCCAAACTACAACCAAACACGCAAACGAAGGCTATCCGAAATTAGGTTACCTCTCCATTCTTCGCGGTATCTCCAATTTCATTAGACCATGTTACAAAAAGCTGTTTACATGCGAACGAAACTTGTTTCCGCACTCAGAAGCTTTCAGTGTGACGGGAAAGCTCAGGTGCAGCTTAAAGCTCGCCATGAAAGCTTAATCCAAAGTATGATTGTAATGCAAACAAGTAATCTACACTCCCTTCCAAATGGACAATAAATTATCCTAGGTCTAAATATCTATCGATCCGTTGGCTCATACCTTATTCTTACCATCTTTTGAATTCACAATCACAACAGTTACTGATATCCATTGTAATAAATTCGAGGATTTTTATCAAAACTTTGCATAAATCCTGATTTAACAGTAGAAATAGGAGCCAAAAGTAACCAAAACAGTAAATTTTTCACACTAGAGTATAGATTAAGTTCATAAACGTGAACACTCTAAAAAAGCCAAGAAGGGCAGTCAGTTGCTACATAAAGAAAACAGAAATTCGTCAAGACCTTGAAACAAAGAATCATAAGACTTTTTTAGGAACAGAATTACTACTTTTTGTCGCCCCCCTCATTTTTTTGTGTCGATCTCTGCTTGCTTTTGGAAAAATTCAAAGTTAGCAACCCTTATTTAATTCAGCGACCGCCCCGGGCGGCACAAACTCTAGCTACACCACTGTCTAAGAATACTGTTTTTATATTTGCCATTTTAACTTGCAAGTTTACTAATAATACTTAAACTTTACAATAATGTACAAAATCAAGTGTTGTCCATTTTACACTTTACCAATTAATTTTTCGTATCTCTGTATAAATAAACAACAAAAATAAAACGATTACCTTCGGCTAATGATCAATGCAAAGGCCAAAGTTTTTATAAGGCAAACAGAAAACGAATACAATGTCCTCTATAAAAGATTTACCATGATGACAAGATGAAAAATGTCTAACAGAAAATTGCCTATGTTTACCTTGAAGTTGCATGAGGGTGGCGCGAGGGCGAAAACAAATGACAAACTGTTCAAAGGTGACTGAGACTATAAGAGCACTTCACTGTACACAAACAGCACAAAAGGCAAATGAATCACTATGAATTTTAACGAAACGATGAAAATTTTCTTCCACCTCAGTTCCAGTAATCGGGTGCTGAAACATAACGAGTTCTCTGAAGGGGTATTATTTTTAGTATTAAAGAGAAAACTAAATTGTCTCACGTATTTCATAGTTTATTATATTACATCATTTGGACTCGAATAACACATTTTGAAAGTTTTTATCTCCTCGCAGAACAACAAAGTGACTCAAAAGTCGGTAATACAAGCGATGTAATAAAGTGAGTTCATTTTTTAGATAAGTTTTTTCACTACAACAGATCGGTAGCTTTTGAAAACATTTATTTTAAAATTTTGTTTTGTTTCTACAGATCAGTATCTTCTAATTCTTGAAGTTAATGTATTTCCTGTAATGCTATCGTTTATGTCTTATCAAAGCGTCACGACTCAGAAATTTATTATATAAGGTAGTCGTGCGACCTCTAATAATTTATTCTTGGCCTGTGATAGATAGATTTTTGTTTCAAAGTACAGTATGTTATTAATATACGAAGTAGGGGAGTTACAAAATAATAAAATACGGGAACCGCCCGTACTAAAGTCGTTGCAGGCGTGCCCCCCACAGAATGTAAAATAGAGATTAGACAGAAGCTTTTATGGAAACTTGAGACATTTTTCTCTTCACCTCTAGTTATTTGCATACCATTTACAACGTGCTCGGTGTTCGGTGGGCCATACAAAATACGACATTCGTTTGACAAAGATACTTTTGTCCTTGTAGCAGCAAAAGCGGCTAAGCCTTAATTCCAGTAAATATATTTTACTGAGTGCTTGCGTGTTACGGTTACAGGTTCATTTGTATTTATCCCATTTAATCCGTAAACTGTATGCTACCGCTTGCATCTTTTAAAGCAAGGCTAAGTTACGATTTAGCTTTATTACTACTAGCTAAAATAAAATTTCGTTTTGTTATTATTATACAGAGTGAGCAATTTTAAGCGTGAATCATCAGGCATCATCATGCTTTTCGCGTGTAACACAATGTGTATTGTCTTGAGTTCTTGAGACTCTGGTCATTGTTGTAACATATTCGAAGCAGTTTTTCTCAATTTAGACAAAAGACGCCCAAGCGTCGGTACCTGTTTTGCAATATATACAGCATATATGGTTAATAACATTAATACCGTAAGACAATAAACCGTATAAGATACAATAACTGAAAAATTAATTAAGTCATTGTTGTAAAATTATCTGAGTATGTTTAGCTAACATATTCGAAGCAGTTTTGGTCAATTTAGGCAAAAGACGCCCAAGCGTCGGTACCTCTTTTGCAATATACATATACCGCATATAGGGTTTATAACATTAATGCCGTAAGACAATATCCTTTATAAGATACAATAACTAGAAAATTATTAAAGTCATGGTTGTAAAATTACCTGGGCATGATTAGCTAACATATTTGAAGTAGTTTTTGTCAATTTTAGCATAAGACGCCCAAGCGTTGCTACCTCTCTTGCAATTTATACCTCATATATGGTTGATAACATTAATATCGTAAGAACACCCCATACAAGATATAATAACTAGAAAATTATTAAAGTCATGGTTCTTAAATTACTTGGGCAGGTTTAGCAAATTTTTTGAATCCCACCACTGGATGGGACCAACGCATATAAAGGTTTTTTGATCCAACCCGCAATGGGTTAGGTATGGTTTGAGATACCAATCTCTCTCCTATACCTGAAATCTTTTGTCTCCCTGTCTTTTCCTTTAAAACTTGGGAACTGCTGATCAGATCACAATGAAATTTTGTAGGTAAATGCTAGAGTACTTTTTATTTTGTTTAATGTCCTATTAAAACAGGTGGAGAGCCCGCAGACGCTGCCAGCAACAATAGCACGAAGTCAGCTCGGAAAAGGCGGTGAAACTATTAAGGGGTCGTTATAAGGGTGTACAATGTAAAACCGAATTTCACGCGAACGAAGTCTCGGGGGAAATATTAATCGGTCATATAGTAGGTCATTAAAAAAAAATACATTTAAATTAACAAATTTGTAATCATTTCGTAACTATTAAAATCATAATCAAGCTCAACCGCCAATAGCAAGAAACCAAAATAGAAGCTATGCACAGGCAGCCAGAGGTAACGAATCACGCAATGCAAATAACAGTGAAGAATCAACCGTGACGCTAAATACATTTTTGGAAGAGTTTAAGGCAATGTTTAGTCAATTAATTCAACAAAACACTATGATCCTCAATATGTTAACCATGCTAATCAGCAAACAAAATAATGGCTAAGTTCCTTAGATTAGCTCTATGGAATGCCAACGGCCTTGCTCAACACAAGGACGAAATACAATTATTTCTTAAACTAAACCTAATAGACATACTTCTGATCAGCGAAACTCATTTTAACGACAAGTCCTACTTCAAAATACCACACTATAACGTCTACTTCACAAATCACCCAGATGGTACTGCTCATGCAGGTGCAGCTATTATAGTAAAACAAACAATTAGTCACTGTGAACTTCCAAAATACAAAGAAGACTACATTCAAGCCACATCAATTCGAGTAAGCACACTACCATACGATATAACAATTACTGCGATCTATTGTCCTCCTAGACACAATTTAAAAAAGGACCATTTCGAATCATTCTTCAACACTCTTGGTCCCAGATTTGTCGCAGGCGGAGACTTCAATAGCAAAAACATCGCTTGGGGATCCCGCTTAACTACTACGAAAGGCAGAGAGCTATTTAAACTTATACAAGAGAAGAGCTACTCATTCTTATCTACGGGAACCCCAACATACTGGCCAACAGCTATAAACAAATTACCGGAACTCCTTGACTTCTTTGTTACTAACAGAATTTCTCCAGCATACATAGACATTGTACCCAGCTATGATTTATCTTCGGATCATTCACCGGTACTAGTAACAATCAGCTCATGCCCTATTCATATCCAGCCCGCACCCAGGCTCCACAACTCAAGAACAGACTGGATTAAATATAGAAGCAAGCTAAGTAAAAAAATCAATTTAAACTTAAGCCTCAAAAATACAAATGACATCGAGGAAGCAACTAATAATCTTGTCAGCCTACTACAAGAGACAGCCCAACAAGCTACCCCCAAACTAACATATAAAAAAGACATCACGAATATTCCTCTAGATATTAAAAAACTAGTAGCTAAAAAAAGGAAAGCAAGAGCTAAATGGCAAAGGACTCATACTCCATCAGACAAAAATGCTCTCAATAGGCTAAGTAATCACCTTAAATCAAAACTAAAAGCATTAAGAGAAGATTCCTTTAAAGATTATGTATCTAATCTAAACCGATATGACAGTTCAATCTGGAAGCCAATCAAATCCAAAAGAAAACCAACAGCAACATCCTCTCCTCTGAGAACAGAACAACCATCCCAAGAACAATGGGCCAAAAGTGACAGGGATAAAGCAGAAGTATTCGCAAAACATCTTGCTGTAATATTCCAACCTCACGAGACCGAACCTGATGAAGAAATATTAGAATTCCTAGAGTCACCTATGACAACAACCCAGCCAATAAACCCTATTACGCCTAAAGAAATAAAAGAGGAAATAAAATTCTTAAACGTTAAAAAAGCACCGGGCATGGATCTTATTACGCCAAAGATGTTAAAAGAGTTGCCAAAAAAGGGTATAGTACTACTGACGTACATATTTAATGCAATCCTTAGAAATCATTACTGGCCTCAAAAACTAAAATTAGCAGAGATCATCCTAATTCTTAAGCCTGGCAAAGATCCACACAGTGCAAAATCGTTTCGTCCAATAAGTTTACTATCAGTAGTCTCAAAACTATTAGAAAAATTAGTACTTCGAAGAATCGATCCTGATAACTGGATGCCCAATTACCAATTTGGATTTCGCCGAGCTCACTCCACAACGCAGCAGTGTCATCGTATAACGCACAGCATCCTCAACGCCTTAAATGATAAGGAATACTGCACATCAGTGTTCTTAGACGTAAGCCAAGCTTTCGACAGAGTTTGGCACGCAGGGCTATTATATAAAATCAAAAAACACCTGCCAGGATTCTTTAAATTATTGGAATCTTATCTAAATAATCGACAATTTAGAACGAGAGTTAAAGGCGACGTCTCGGCTCTACTACCTATCAACTCCGGGGTTCCCCAGGGAAGTGTCTTGGGACCGCTACTGTATCTTCTGTTTACATCAGATCTTCCAGTGTCACCAAACATAACAATTGGAACATTTGCGGACGATACTGTTATACTCACTAGCCATAGTGACGTTCGTCGAGCACATTTATTCCTCCAAGAATATCTAAATACCCTAGAGAGCTGGCTTAAAAAATGGAATATTAAAATAAATGAGACCAAATCAAACCATATAACATTTACACTAAGAAAAGATCTATGTCCACCTATTTTCCTAAACACCGTACAAATACCACAAACCATGTCCGTAAAATACCTAGGACTACACCTAGATAGCAAGTTAAATTGGAAAGTACATATAACCAAGAAGAGGAAGCAAATGGACTTAAGGCAAAGAGAGACGTGCTGGTTGATTGGACGAAAGTCAACTCTTTCATTAGAAAATAAAATTCTGTTATATAAAACCATAATCAAGCCCGTGTGGATGTATGGGATTGAACTGTGGGGCTGTGCGAGCAAATCTAACATACAAACTATACAAAGATTCCAATCCAAGATATTAAGGGAAATTGTTGACGCTCCATGGTACGTCACCAATGACATGATTCACAACGATCTAAATATACCAACCATAAAAGAAGTCATTCATGAAAGAAGCGTTACGCACCATGGCAAATTGGAAACCCACGAAAATCCATTGCTGCAACCTCTTCTAGAAAACAACGCAATAAGAAGACTAAAAAGACAGTGGCCAGCAGACCTGTAACATGGTAGAAGAGATCTCATCACTGGAAGAGATCTCATCATGATATTGATCTAATAACTAGATAGCCAGCACATTAGCTTAAAGAATACGTAGTGTTTTGATTGCTAAAATACATATTTAAAAAAAAAAAAAAAAATATATTTATTAGTCATACTCTGGATGTGAAAATGATCTACTGATCTAATACATTTTAAAATTATTGACATTGGAGTAAACCTGTACGGTCTTCGAAAAACATCTGGAGAAACTATTCGGACTTACTAATATCTGTTCCGTAGCACTTAAAGTGTTTTCTAACCTTGTAGTTTATTTAAATTTTATTTTGTTGTGACTGAACTACTAACCAGTATTTCAGAAATTAATTTCGATATTGTAAATAACATTCTCATGTATTATTTACTTTATAAATCAGAAAATGTAACACAAAAGGTATAAGTAAAATTTTTAGAAAATCTCTTCTACTTAATTAAGAAAAATACATGTTTATTTTTGTATAATATGCGTTTAATGTCGTCGAAAAGGGAGTTGCGAATTAAAACTATAATAAACTGTCAATGATGACAGATGAATGCTATTTGTTTAGTTAAAAATGTGCAGTGAACAAATGGCGTTCATCTAGTAAGCTACAAACGAATCGAAAATAACAAATATAGAAATGGGCTTGTGATCGCTTTCTGCGAAATTGTTACAGCGAGAATAAAAGCCTTCATTTAGCGAACCTATTGATACATTTTCCGGCGAACAACTTTCGGCGTATATCGAGTCACGCAAGTCTGCGATTATCCCTATGACGCACGTCAATACGGTAGATGTAGAAAAAACTGTCGAGGTTCGATTGGGAACATTTCTGAAACTCACATATTGACTACGTCGGCAGCGAACAAAATTTAATACAGCTCCAATTAGGGCTAACATGCTGAAAGTGTACTTTGCTAGTGCAGATTGGATTAGTAAATGAATACTACCGCGAAGGGGTGACTTTAACCACTTAATCTTCTCTCTGGCGTTATATCTACAAACTTTTGCCCTTTTTCACGACTTTAGGCTCTTGTGAGTACAAATCCGTGTCGCAACTTTCTGCGCTTTATTTTTTCCAGTTTACTCGACAAATTGTTTTTAATTATTGAACAAAGGGCAAGTGTCTGCTGTAGAATGTTAAACTTCCACTGAACAACTTTTTGTAGCGTTAGTAAAACGCACTTAATGGGCGCAAAATGCTAGATTTCTAAATAACGCACAGCTGAGTTTCGTATTTCTTTGTTAACAGCTCATCGATATTCAAATTGTGGCGGCTAACAAATATTCAAGTAGTTTATTGGAAGTCCTTATCGTTCCGCCATTTACTCAAAGAATTTAGAAATCAGACGCGTCGAGAAGAAGCAATAATTGAACGCCGTCGAGCACAATACAATCCGGCTCTTAATAGCAGATCTTATGAATACCGTATAAAGCCGAAACCGTAAGCGATTTCCTAGTGTAGCTGCTGCTGTTATATTGCGCAGCGGGTAGCAGAGGGTACGAAATGAAGGCCATAGATCATTTCGAGTACAAAAGCTTGGTGCCGGAGCTTAGCACAGCCGAAACTCGACAGAATGTTCCTTGATGCCGGCCACTTACTGAAATCACAAATTTCAAAACCACTTCTAGTCATTTGCACTCTATCTTCAAGATTCAGTCAGTTGCAAAATAATCGCAACCACAATGGGGTTGCAATTTGAACACGATTTTAACGTATCCAAAATGACATTTTTTTAATAAAAAATAATAAATAAACTCACAAAACGTGAGGAAAACCTTTATTATCACAACACACCAAACGAATTCATAAAATAAATCAACATTTACTGCGCATCTAGCGAAAATCAAGGTTCTATCCTGGTCAAAATAAGCCGTGCAGACTTGAGTAATTGTTTCCCCCACCTTCTTTCAAAAGAAAGTCAGTTAAGGGTTCACTTCATCCACAATTTTAAATTACAACCGATGAAATTGCTCACTAAATACTTTCAAGTCATCGACTTCGTTGTTAAAAAAATAAGCAACTACAACGATATCCCTTTTCATGGACTTTCTAGCCGCTTATATGCGCGTTGGTTTTAAAAATTTCCAAAGTTTTTTTTTATATAATTTACCCATATTTTCAGTCTTAACGGGATTGGTTTTTAAAGAAATGAGTTTCAACTATACCGGGTGATGCAGTTTGACTTTTTCAATTTACAACAATATAAACTTTATAGGATTTTCCTCTTACAGTAGCTCAGTTATACAGAGTGTTGCATGACCAAACGGCCAAACTTAAGGAGCATGTTCCTTGTCAGTTTAAGCAAAAAATGTTGTATAAACCATAGTCCAAAACTCGATGGTTATCGAGTTATGACCTTTAAAGTTTATAAAAAAAGGTCAATTTTAACATAAAAAAGTATGAAATACCGCTTTTATCTTCTAAAATATTGATTTAAGAACAAACTGTTTTTCATAAGATGCATCGCTATCTTTTCTGCGATTTATGGTATACTCGATTGTGTTTTGTTTTTTACGGTTTATTTAAGATATAACACCGTGTATATTATTACATTTTTGGATTCCTCTTTAAATGTACTTTATAAAATGTAAAAGGTTATGTAGGCCTAAAATTAACAATAAAATAAATTTAAAGTACAAGCTTATGTTTTTACCTGTTTTTAAAATTTGTGCTACTGAATGGGTATTATTGATTAAAGATAATATAAAAATAACCCAAAGAAACAAATAAAACGCTTAAAAAACAGATTTATTGTTCGATTTTTGAGTTTTTGGTTAAGTTTTAAAACGGGATATTCCTCGAATTTTTGTTCGAGTTTCAAATAATAACTGTCATTTGACATTCAATTCGTTGTTTTTTGTTTTAATTTCCATAGATAGCTTTATAAATGATGGGTAAAATACGATTTTTCTTAATTTTTTGACACATTGATAAAGATAGATTTAGCAAGTAATATCTCATTTAAACGAGAAAAAAAGCACGTTTATTTATTCCACAGCCAACTTCGCGGCCCATAAGAAAAAATGAAATTAGGGGTAATATCTCGAAAATGGTAGCTGTTTAAAAAAATCTAAAATAACAGTTTCATTCTCCATTAAAAAGTACCTTCAGAAAGTACAAATAAAATTGCTCTAACAATTAAGACAAAAAGCTTATGAGAGAAAAAGAAATTCGACATTTTCCAATTTTTTTGCTATAACATCTGAATTACTAGGAATTATGGACTTTTAAAAATTGATTGTGGCTTCTCTCATACTAAAAAATAATTCATCTAATTTAAACAAACCTGTAACTCTTATAATAAGCGAGATCCCCATGCTGGAAATGTAATCTGGGACACCCTGTAATCTGTATATATAATAATTAATGGATGAAACAATGTCGTAGTTATAGAATATAATAAAAAAGCACGTCCAATTTTAAAAGTGTGAAAAGCTAGTAAAATGTAGCTGCATTCTGTCTATACATGTATATGTATAACGATCAAGGACCCTCAGTTGAAGCTTTGCAAGTGATCAATTCGGTTTGCATTTGCACGTACTTAAATCTTTAAAATACCTAGTTATTATGTTCGATTTGCCGTAACTATTTGTTAGAGCTCGTAGACTATTGAACGTAAGAAAATAAAAATTGTAATTTTCACTGCACCGTTTCGAATGTTCGTTGCAATCAACGCATGGCACAATCAATACGTAAAGAGCAACTTAATTAGGAGGTTTCGTTTGGACGGTGTTACAGGCGGAGAGAAGCAATCAGGTTAAAGTCGAAGGCAATATATTTATATCAAAGACACACGCACTCAACCCTAAATAAATAGCAAGTAGAAATCACAGCAGCCTTGATGAGTAGCTTTAACACAGCCAATACGCCCAATGCCCCTGTTGTACGCTTCTAATGAACGTGTCAGTGACAGAATGACTAGTGGTCTTCATTTCCTCCTGCAGGTTGCAAGCACGAGTATCCGTTTCCCATTGTCCTAACGAAATTGTTTATTAAAATTGGATATCACTTCAGCTATCCTGTTGAACTGATTCAATTTTTAGCGACACACTGTTTGCTTGTGTACATCAAACATGAGCCCTGTCCTGACGGTCATGTTACTAGATCATTCTAAATTCGTACATATAAATCATTATCGTATTTTGGTCTGCACTTTTTTCAACAAAAAAAAAAACGATTTTCTTAAAATTAACGCAAATAGCTTCAAACTTCTTATACACGTACATAGTCTTTGTACTTTTTTCGACAAAAAAATCAATTTTCTTAAAACTACAGCAAATGGTTTCAAACTTCTTATACACGTTAGTTATGACCAAATTAAGAATTATTAGCCCCTAAATACAATTTTAAATTTTTCGTGAAAAATGGGAAAAGTACAAAGGCTATATAGTCTTTGTACCTTTTTCGACAAAAAATCGATTTTCTTAAAACTACAGCAAATGGCTTCAAACTTCTTATACACGTTAGTTATAAGCAAATTAAGGGTTATTAGCCCCTAAATACGATTTTAAATTTTTCGTGAAAAATGGGAAAAGTACAAAGACTATATATAGCCTTTGTACTTTTTTCGACAAAAAATCGATTTTCTTTAAACTAAAGCAAATGACTTAAAACTTGTTTTACACGTTATTTATGGCCAAATTAAGGATTATTAGACTTTAAAAATGACTTTTAATTTTTAGTGAAAAATGGAAAAAGTACAAAGACTATTATAGTCTTTGTACTTTTTTCGACAAAAAATCGATTTTCTTAAAACTACAGCAAATGGCTTCAAACTTCTTATACACGTTAGTTATAAGCAAATTAAGGGTTATTAGCCCCTAAATACGATTTTAAATTTTTCGTGAAAAATGGGAAAAGTACAAAGACTATTATAGCCTTTGTACTTATTTCGACAAAAAAATCGATTTTCTTTAAACTAAAGCAAATGACTTAAAACTTGTTATACACGTTATTTATGGCCAAATTAAGGATTATTAGACTTAAAAAATGACTTTTAATTTTTAGTGAAAAATGGAAAAAGTACAAAATGGGAAAAGTACAAAGACTATATATAGCCTTTGTACTTTTTTCGACAAAAAATCGATTTTCTTTAAACTAAAGCAAATGACTTAAAACTTGTTATACACGTTATTTATGGCCAAGTTAAGGATTATGAAACTTAAAAAATGACTTCTAATTTTTAGTGAAAAATGGAAAAAGTACAAAGGCTATAGTCTTTGTACTTTTTTCGACAAAAAAATCGATTTTCTTTAAACTAAAGCAAATGGTTTCAAACTTCTTATATGAGGCCCAACTTAACTCGTTTCCTTCATTTGCGTTTTCCTTATTACATTACGGTAAACCGATTTACATTCAGACGAATTATTATTTAAACTTTTAAGGGCATATTTTTCATTAAAAATTGATATTTAATAAAATATAATTTATTATAAATAATTATTGTAATTTCCCGTTTAACGTTTAATAGGAACGTCTCTTTGCAATGGTTACATGTTACTTATAGGGTCCTGTTACATGATTAAGATAATCAGCGTATAAAACCGAATAAAGTGTCTAATATTTAAATCCATTTATTTGTGTGATTTAGTTAAAGTTCAAAAATAAATTACTGCTGGTTTATTAAATTAAATGCATTCCAACGTTCATTGTCTTAACAAAGTCTCCAACGCAAAAATATCTAAGATAAACGATGTCCAATGTTCTTGATTTATTTTGTCACACAACTCGACGACAATCTTAACAGGGATTAATCTTCTAAGTTCATCATTTCTCATTACAGTTTCATCAATATTAATTTATCTAAGATGATGAAATCGGTCTTTCTGATAAAGAGTCCTTAGATTGTGGGTAAGAGAGGCGCCCCTTTCTTTGTGTTGTTCTGTTTGGTTTTGATTTTATCAAGAGGGGTTATTTGAAGTAAGCCATCACGAAGGCAATTGTTGCGATGATGCACTCAATCTGCTCGAGTTGTAAAGAGAATAGTCCTGTTTGAATAATTAAGTTGAATACATTTCGTATAACCAAACAAATTTGTAGTGTATAGATTTATTATCATTTACCATTCAAGCATTTAATAGAAAATCAATTTAAAAAAACTAAAACAAAGGACAGTTTTTAGTACATGCACATATAGTCTTTTTTGCAGATATAGTGTATTTTTAGTTTAACGTACATTGTAATTACAGCTTAAACGTAGCGTTTCCCAAAGTGGGCTCCGCGGAACCCCGGGGTTTAACGGACAATGTGGCTTTACTTATTTTAACAGCGCTTAAATAACGCCTCTTAAATACATTTTTGTCAATTTTTGTCTTCTTAATCGGTTCCTCTTGTACCTTTCGGTGTCGAGGTATGCTTTTCTATTTCTATGTTATGTTTCTCCACTCCTGCCTATCGTTAGCTAATTGTGGCACATCTCTCCAGCTGACTCCTTTTTCCTCTAGTCTTTGCCTCACTTCTTTTTCCCATATTATTCTTGGTCTTCCTCTATTTCTTTTTCCCTACATCTTTATTTTCCATCCTATTTTCGCGTATCTACTTTCTGGCATACGTAGTAGATGTCCAAGCCACCTTAACTGATTCGTCTTCATCTTTTTCTTAATATCTGTTACTCCTAGGTTATTTCGAATTTTTTCGCTACTGATTTTATCGATAAGTCTACATCCCTCTATCCTTCTCAGAAATTTCATTTCCTGTGCCTGTATTCTTTGTTTTTGTTTTTGTGTTAGTGTCCAAGTTTCTGAACTGTACGTGAGAATGGTTACGTACACTGCATTAAAAACCCGCGTCTTCGTTTCTTTTGATATTTCCTTCTTACTTATCAAACATTTAGTGGCGTAGTAAAATTTCGTCACTTCATTTATTCTGTTTTTCAGATCTTCCTCCAATTTACCATTCTCTGCAATTATTGTTCCTAAATATTTAAAATTCGCAACCTGCTCTATCTTTTTTTGGTCTAGCATAATTGTAACTGGTTCATGATTTTTCGCTATAACCATAACCTTTGTCTTTGTTATATTAATATTCATATTATATCTACATAATGTATCTGCCCATACGTCTAGATTGAATTGCAAGTCCTTTTCGCTTTTTGCTAATAACACCACATCATCTGCAAAGGCTAATTCTGTTAAGGATATTGGTTTTCGAAGGCTTTAGACAGATCGATAAAGCACAAGTAGATCCTGCGTACTTCTTCTACCCGATCTAAAGCCACATTGCACCTCTTCCAAATTTCTTTCGAAATGTTTTCTTAATCTCTCGTCCAAAATTCTTTCATATAATTTTTCTATTACACTAAGGAGATATATGTCTCTATACTTTTCGCATTTTTACTATTGCCAGTCTTGAATATCGGTAATATAACAGATACCTCCCAGTCCTTTGGAATATCTTTTTCCTGCCATGCTTTATTTACTATTCTTAGCAGCATTTTCTTTCCATCTACTCCCATGTACGTAATCATTTCAGGTACAATACCATCATGACCTGCTGCTTTTTCAATTTTCATT
This sequence comes from Elmis aenea, assembly GCA_947652605.1. Classification (NCBI taxonomy): domain Eukaryota; kingdom Metazoa; phylum Arthropoda; class Insecta; order Coleoptera; family Elmidae; genus Elmis; species Elmis aenea. The sequence continues at coordinate 30,716,908 of OX393584.1, read as the reverse complement.
TTATGTATCGCCCTATCCAACTCATCTTCGGTTGTTTCTTGTTCATATTCTTGTTCGATTATTTCGTATTCCTCCTGACATTGCTCTTCTTTCCAATAACTCCTTAAAATAATTTCCCCATCTTTCGATAAATTCTTTATCTGTTGTTTAAAAATATGCAGCAATAAAACTATTTTGTTGCATTTAATGTCGACTCGAAAATAGGGGCGTTGTTCGTAAAATGTAGGTATGGGTGGTAGGTAAAGCAGTTGTTTAAATTTCGTGTAAGAACTTCGCGACAAAACAAGTTTGTGAGCCGCTGGCTTGGAGTATAGCGAATGTTTTATGATGCGCTCCATGTATGTACAGAATGTTAACCTCATTTGTGATGAATATTAAAATTAAGCTTTTTTGCATGATACCTTTAGTCACTTTCAAAACTGTCTGTTTTGTATTTTTTATGGCAAAACGCCACAACCTTTAAACTCTTCAAAACACATAAAAGAACTTGGAACTATGAAAATTTATCAAGAAGTCGCTTCCCCTTGAGAATAGAAAACGCTTTCACACTATCTAAAGCCCGTACGCGGTCGTTTTAACACGTGATTGACTGTTCACAGCGGATCATCAATCCAAGCCTGTTTATTATGAAACTAGAAGCGCCAAGAGGGCACTGGTCACAGCCCTCGCCTCATTTATAATGCCGTGTTTGGTTTACATGTCGTTTACATATCCAAACGTCAAAAGTTTAGGGGTAAAATGTTGGTAAGAGCGAAATGTGTGGCGATCCGTTACACCAAAGCAAGGATGCGAAAAACCATCACGCAAAATTTGCTCCCGAAGTTCAGTGCAAAAGTTACTTCCGTAATCGCTGTTCATTTAATTCTCTGTGTTTTATTACTGATTTTTTAAATTCTATCCGTAGTTTTTGCTACGATTATAATATTTGATTTTATTACATAAAAGATGTGAAAAGTATTATACCCTTTCGCGTCAAATTATTGTAAACTATCATTTTTGCGTCTTATGTTGCATTATCCTTGCAGTACATTGAATTTAGTCTCAAACACGCCGAGATTGCGTTCAAATTATATTAAATATTATCACGTGGAGTTTAAGTTTATGAGAATTTTAGTGCAACAGAGAACCATGGGATTTGTAATTGAATTTCTCCATAACACGGAAGACGTGCAGTCTCAGTAACAAAGTTAAAGAACTAAAGCTGTGCATTGCTATTGCGAAAACTTTATGAATTTCAATGGAATTATTAAGTTGTTAAGTATATACACTAGCCTGTTAAAGCCATCTACGCAAGCTGACAACTTGCATACTTCAACTTCATGATAGTCACATTACAGAACGAATCACTTAGTAAATGTATTCGGTAAAGCTCGCCAAGTTAAATTACCAAACTAAGGACGACATAACTCATTCGTAGGTTTATGCGTGCGACAGTTTGGAACATAATTACAAGAAGGAATCCTAAACGGGAAATAATCAAATAATACACAGCCTACCGAAATTTCACACACGTGCGGTTAAATTGTACGACTAATTTTATTATTTTTTTTGCAGATTTCACTCTGTGACGACTATAGTTTACCGGTAGATCATCTAGGCAAGAAAAGGCCCAACAGTGTAGCAGTTCCAAGTTTATCTGAATGGAACGTCTCTAGCCCAAATGAAGAAAAGGTAACGCCGCTTTTGAAACTACATTTAATTTTTTTTTGCACCTCACCTAGTAATAGCTAGAGACCTCGAAGTAACGTTTCACAACGTTACAAGCAGTGTTTTATAAACGAATTATGAGACCTTGTATGCAGTAGTGGGATTCAGCCGGTTCGGGGAACCGTTTGCTAAAATTTTGTCGGTTCGGGCGAACCGGTTGTTAATAGTACTGATTACTTAAAATATTAGGAAAAGATACAATAAATAGACAATTATTAAAGTCATGTTTCTAAAATTACCTGGGCATGTTTAGCCAACATAGCCGAAGCGATTTTTCTCAATTTAGGCAAAAGACGCCCAAGCGTCGGTCTTTTGTAATATATAAGTACCGGCCAATTTGCTGATTGGTGCATCCCTAATACAAATTTATATCTTTGCATGAAGGCTATTCACTTTAAACCTTAAAACATTCTGTGAAAATAAATAAGCAGGTGCTATATGCATTCGTTATTGAATAATAATAATCCTATTAATCGAACCACATCTAAGGCTAATGCGAAAATTCTGCTTCGCTTTCATTAGCTATTGTCGTTTTTTCCATTAAAAGAGTGAAAACAGTAAAAGTTGAAAACTTTTTGCTCGGAGTTTAATCAAATCCATTTGTGTTTGCCCCTCAATAAATTTCCCCAGCTGAAAATCATTTAGTGTGCTTTTTACTTAACGCTTCGTTAATTTTGTTTTAAAAATAAATGTGTTTTGTTATACCGAAAACATCAAAGTCAATTTTACTACTCACGTATTTCTCCTGCAGTATTATAGTAATTATTCATACAATAAATGCGACTTTGATTAAAAACTTTATAATGTTTTCTTTTTATTTTTCACCATCTTTATATTGACTTTACTGCCACCATCAACCTAAGATTTTATTTTTTGTCTGCTAACAAATATCGATTAAAAATTCAGCGTTTATTTAATAAAGACCAAGACAGTTTGGTCGAAAAATGACCGAGAAAGCCTGAAGAATAAAACACTTTTAAATAGGTTTCCGTTATACAGGGTGTCCCAGATTACATTTCCAGCATGGGGATCTCGCTTATTATAGGAGATACAGGTTTCTTTAAATTAGATTAATTATTCGTTAGTATGAGAGGAGCCACAATCAATGTTTAAAAGTACAAAATTCCTAAGTTGTGGCAAAAAATATTAAAATGTTGAATTTCTTTTTTCTCTCACAACTATAATTTGAAAATTAAAAAAGATATCAAAAAACTGTTTACGGCTATGAATTCTTCTCGAAAAATCGAGACTACGTACTTAGTTTTTTTCTATCTCTGATAATAACCGAGATACCCTGGCATCGAAACTAGGCCACCCTGTACCTACTTATTTCCTTGACAGATATGAAAAGTAATGCTTCTTTTAGTAAAATATACAAAACCTCAATATTACTGCGTTATAGCACATAGATTGCACTCATTTATTTGACAGAATAAAAATTGCCATAATTTGAACGTGTTCGTTTATACATAGATGTTTTATTAATATTTTTAGAAATGCACGTTTCCAGCATCCGCTAAGCTAGATACGCGATGGGGGAAAATACATTAATCAAATTTTTTAAGCGATGGTGTGCCATCATAACGACAACTACTTATTTTAGAATTTATGTTACTTAGAAAATTCCATCCCCCATTTTCTTTAAAATATATGCGAAAACTTCCCGCTTAGCCATTTATATTGTACAATTCTATACATGCAAAAACACCCCTCGGTGTTTAGCCCCTTGCATGATATTTATTGCTGATACTTGACCGGCGTTCGAAGCAATCGCATTTAATTCAGGGAGTTAAATCAATGTAAATTGTTAAACTTGTACACGAAGGCAAGAGAAATCTTCGCCTGGAATTTTGGTCAGAACGGGTGAAGTGCCCCTTAGCAGCCCTAATTGGAATTCCTTTACGAAAATCGAAACGACTTGCGCCCTCCTACAACACACCCTTTGATTTTGTTTTATTTCTGTATGTAGTTAAGTACGCACTTAACTGCTGACATCATTTACAATTTATAAAATGTTTAGCGGAATAAAGTCTTATCTCGAAAGACGACGATTGCTATATGCATGATTCCAAAAATATAGTACAGGCTGGTCCAAATTCGATAGGACTGCATGGGTTTAAGATTTCAATTTTATAGAGTAAAAACGTTTTATAAACTTTTCGTGGCCCCCCTAAAAACCTCTCACGTGTAGTATACGTGAATAGTTGCGAAACAATAAAATTATGCAAATTTATTGAAAGCTGGAAGATCAAAGATTCAAAATCCATTAAGTAATTCGATGTGTGATGTAAATGGATTTGCGTCTGTACAAATCATTCAAACTCTAAAAGCTTAAAACACTCGAATCGGTTCTCTTTAAAGTTTTATAATCATATTATAAATAACAAAGTGCTTGTACACTAATAATTTGAAGTTAATTATGGCTATCAATTTCATTAACGTAATGCATACCAAAAAAGTGCAACTTTCTGGGAGTATTTGTTTTATGATTTAGCTCTACACAATATGAAATCATACGAAAACAGTGATAAATTTAATAACCAAAAGTTTCAATTTGTTGTAGTGATTAAAAAAAAAGTGACAAGTGTTAACTATTTATTGTGAACAGAACATTATTTTAAGTTACATTGTATTGAACAATTTTATACAGAGGATGGTGAAATTTCAATAAATTGCCCTGAAGGAAATGTGACGGACAATATTCTCACTTTATATCTTTTCAAGTCCTTTTTCTGACTGTCTTTGATATTTCCTTGTTCTTCCTGGACCCACCCTGCGTCCTCTTTGCCAGGTGTTACAGAAACTATTTTTAAGTTTGGCTTTTTCTTTTTTTTTCTGCCGGTTTTGGCTGCTTTAACAGGAACACATTCCTCTTCCTTGGTCGCTGATTCCTCGTCTTTCTGGTCAACTTGTTTATGTAGCCTTTTTTTACTGTAGAAAAAAGATTACGCGTTAATCAACACTGGTATTTCTACTAAAATAAATGAAAATTTCTCAAAAATATTGCTATGTAATCCTTATGTAAAATGCTACTAAGTCGGCTATTATTATGGGTTTACATTGCTAATAAGAAATAACAGTTGCCATAATTTTTTTTTCACGATAAAAGTGCTGCCTACATACCTTGAGTTTTTATTTGTCGCTTGTGAACTCGAGGGCTCTTTGAGTTGTTCTTTCGTGATTGCTTGATTCTTCTCATCTTGGTTCTTAATGTCACATACCAACTGTGGACTGCTAGGCGGTGTAAATAGTTCTTTTATAACTGCCCGATATTTCCTACCTCGTTTCTTTTTGACAAAAGTCGTGAATGAACTGGCAGGGTCTTTATAAAGCTCATACTGGATTGACTTTTTCTTAGTATCTTTTTTTTTTTTGTCTAATGTCGGTGAAGAACTGGCAGGCTTTCTGAAAATTTCATACCGGGTTGACTTTTTCTTAGAATCTTGTTCCTTTTTGTCTAATTTCTGTGAAGAACTGGCAGGGTCTTTAAAAATTTCATACCGGGTTGACTTTTTCTTAGAATCTTGTTTCTTTTTGTCTAATTTCGGTGAAGAACTGGCAGGGTCTTTGAAAATTTCATACCGGGTTGACTTTTTCTTTATATCTTGTTTCTTTTTGTCTAATGTCTGTGATGAACCAGCACGCTCTTCGACAAGTTCATACCGGGTCAACTTTTTCTTAGTATCTTGTTTCTTTTTGTCTAATTTCGGTGAAGAACTGGCAGGGTCTTTGAAAATTTCATACTGGGTTGACTTTTTCTTGGTATTTTGTTTCTTTTTGGCTAATGTCAGTGAAGAACTGGTAGGGTCTTTGAAAATTTCATACCGGGTTGACTTTTTCTTAGTATCTTGTTTCTTTTTGTCTAAAGTCGGTGAGGAACTGGCAGGATCTTTGAAAATTTCATACCCGGTTGACTTTTTTTTAGTATATTGTTTCTTATTGTCTATAGTCGCTGGTGAACTGGCAAGGTCTTTAAAAAGTTCATACCGGGTTGACTTTTTCTTAGTATCTTGTTTCTTATTGTCTAAAGCCGCTAGTGAACTGGCAGGGTCTTTATGAAGCTCATACTGGGTTGACTTTTTTTTAATACCTTGTTTCTTCTTGTCTAAAGTCACTGGTGAACTGGCAGGCTGTTTAAATAGTCCTTTTTTGGATGGCCGATTCTCCATAACTTAGTTTTTTATTTCAAAAGTCACTAGTGAACTGGTAGGCTGTACAGATAATTCTTTTATTGTTTTAACTATAACACAAGATACAGATAAATGTTTTTAGTATTTTTCTGTAAATTTCACCAGCAAGTTTTTCGTAAAATCAACACTAGAATAACTTTTATATAGGGTTGTCGGTTTTCGGGATCGCCCCGCAACGGGTAACATTTGACCAAAGTTAATATTATTACTCATTTGCATTATGTGCCAAAAACCGTATTGCAGAGATAAACTCGCTGTAAGGTTTCAAACTCGTTTGTAACTTTTCGTTTTATATACAGGGTGTCCCCAAGGTAACCGTTTTATTTGTGTCCTAAACATTCAATATATGCAAAAAATTAGCGACGGCATACCTTGTGGGACACCCACAAATACAAGTGCATCTTTTTCACGCTCAAAAATCTAAAGCCAAAGCAACAATACATAAATATGAAGTAAATTAAAATAAGATCTTATCATTTATTTAACCACGTTAATTTTGTTAGGTTAAGATACACTTAAAATGTCTACATTTGTAACCGAAAAACTCGGACAATTTTAATTCAGCAAATGTTCTTTAAAGAAATTAAAAAATATATAAAACTTGTTGCTCTTAATAACAGCAAATAAACATACCTTTTAAATTCCGCAAAATGCACTTGAAAATAATGGCTGATATTTAACGTGTAACACGAGCACAAAAACCCAACCGTATACTTCTAAACAATATCTGTACTTGTCGCGCTAGATGGCCTATTTTGTTTAAATTTCGTTAATGGATGGCGCTGTTTATCGAATAATGTTTTTATATTTTTTGATATCTTTCAGTGTCAATATGTAAATAGACACATTTATTAAGAAATCATTAAATAAACTGCGTTCACACAATCAAGAAACACTTGAAAAGAAGCAAAAATTGCGGAAAAATTTGTACGATTTGTAATTTTCTTAGGTTGGTATGAATTTCGAATTTGTAAGGTAGTTTAGTGTAATAAAATAGTAGTAGTCAATAGACAAAAATTCATTATTCATTTAGAAATCATAAAAAAACACTGAGCTTACAAAAACAAGATTTACTTGAAAACCAGCAAAAAATACTAACATTTGTAATTTTCTTAGGTTGGTATTACTTTATAATTTGTAAGTTTTTGGATGTGTGTAGATGTACAATGTAAAATCAATAGTGTATCACTTGTATCAGTACAAGTAAAAGTAATTATTACATTATTTTTTAATTTATATACTTAAAACATTAGTACAATAAATTTGTTTGATGACAGTGGCGCACTAAATAACTAGGGCGAACTGATATGCGACAATGTCCCCAATTTTTTGGCTAATAATTAAATTAAATTAAAAATAAATGAAACTACAGAAAGCTTCATTCATAATAATATCTTTCCATGACAATATTAACCGAGATACCCATCCAATCCCATCGAATTTGGACCACCCCGTACATAGTCTGCACTTTTTCATTTTTTTTTGTCCTATCTGAGCCTATAATCATGAGAGTATGAAGTCAAGCTTATTACTTTAGATCACAAATTGTTCCATTATTTTTAGATGGAAGTTCAATATTTGTACCTAATGTCAGTTTGAGATAAGAGCTGAAAATATGAGTAGGTATTATATAAAAAGAATGAAGTTGATATTTACTGTTGAAAAATTATCCAGCTGCTAAAAAGTAGAAAAGAAAAATGATATGCCAATAAATGGCATAGGTACCGTTTAAATATTTGTAGTAATGCATTTTTTAATGTTGTTTGCTCAACCTATTAAAATTTAGTTTTAATTAAATTTTACTCTTACTTAAAAAGCAACCTTGAACAATGTAGTTGTCAACAAATCCACTGAATCACGTCTACCTAAAGTAACTTCACATGTTAACTTACAAAATGTATTTTTTTATTAAGTCTAATCATCGCTTTTAATAAGACACAATGTAACATCCCAAATTAAATATATTTATTTTCTAAAGTGCAAATAACATATACTGATAAATTTTACAATACAAAAAAATGTCCAATTAGTTGGTAATACACTAAAAACTGAAATAAACAAAATAATTTTGAGTTAAACAACTGCCACAGTGCCACAAGCTTATGGTGTATTGTTTATTATAAGTCACATACAATTTAAAATACATACTCACAAACAAATAGCTGTATAACATTAGATACAAGAATTTTGAATGAAATAAATAACACTAAATAATTCTTTAAGGACATTCCAAAACAAAACATTTTATTACGAAATCATCTGTTAATCCTTCCGGCATGTAAAAAAAAAATATTCATTACTTTATTACACCAAATATTCTCAAAAAGACTTTTTTAAAGTTTTCATGGAAGCAGATAAATATAACTACCTTGCAAAAAAACGCCCTTTTTCGTCCCGTAGCCTGATTTTTTTTTTCTTGAACGGTTTCATTTTCATCCGATGAATATCATCATGATTTTCTTCCACTTTCTCATCACTTGTAAGTTCATCGTTTATTGGCTTTAAGGCGTTTATTCATTTCGATTTTCGCTAATAATTAATATAAATTAAAGTACATTCAAATTAGATAAATTATATTTAAATAAAATTGAACTGCACTAACCACTTTTTGCATATTGCCATTTGCCTGTTTTTTCCAAACGTAAACAGACATTTTTCACACGTGTGTCTTAAGTAGACGTAGAGGTTGAGTCCTCGAAATGTAGGCTCTGTAAAGTAAGACATTTTTTAAAAAAATATAAAGTTTTAGTCAAATAATAACAATAGATAATTTTACTTCGTAAACATCCAATATCACCCTGAAAATAGATTTCCCAAAATTAGTTACCGCCTCGCATACACTTCGATAACGAATAACATAAAATCGACGAGGGTCCAGCGGAATATATTATTTATTTATTAAAGCACACTAAATAAATCTCTTAACGAACATTAGAAATATTGTAAAATGTAAAACAATATCTATTCAGGCATTGTTATTTAGTAACATTTTTATTCTATTTTAGATTGAAATATTGGAAACATACTCAAATCCACGTGATGCTAAACAACAGCTGACTCAAGACGACGTTGACATAAAGTGTTTTACTAGTCCAGATAGAGAATATTCTCAACCATACACTACAGGTAAGTTGCATTCATTTGTACCCTTTATCCTACAATTCAGTAATCAGTAGCATAAATTGTATGTCACGACGAAATGTGTCATGGTTGTAAAATTACCTGGGTATGTTTAGCTAACATAGTAGAAGCCGTTTTTGTCAATTTTAGCAAAAAAAACGCCCAAGCGTCGGTACCTTTTTTGCAATATATACCGCATATATGGTTAATAACATTAATACCGTAAGACAACACTCCGTATAAGATAATATAACTAGAAAATTAATTAAGTTATGGTTCTAAAATTGACTGGGCATGTTTAGCTAACATTGTCGAAACCGTTTTTATCGATTTTAGGAAAAGACGCCCAGGCGTCGGTACCTCTTTTGCAATATATACTACATATGTGGTTAATAACATTAATACCGTAAGACAACACCCCGTATGATACAATAACTAGAAAATTATTGACGTCATAGTTCTAAAACTACTTGGGCGTGTTTAGCTAACATAGTCGAAGCCGTTTTTGTCAATTTTAGCAAAAGACGCCCCGGCGTCGGCGCCTGTTTTGCATTATATACCGTATGTATAGGGATTTGCATCGTCCTTCAAGGTGGAATAATTCGGGACAACCGGCGTCCCGTCTGGTGTTCTTCCGCGAAAATCGGAATATCCCGCAAAATTCCGAACAGCTAGGCACCCCACTCATATGGGTAGGAATTCTGTACGGTTGCACCTACTGCATGATTGTAGTTAAGCCACTATTTAAGAGAAATTCGTGTCTTTTAGAGTGTTTTGAATAAAACGGCAGTATACACGACTATTATTCGTGTGTGGGTAACAATTTCTTGGATGATTTGCTTTGCTACTTTAGACTTTAATTAGTGATGAAAATAAAATACCATACATCACAAAATGTAATATGTTATGGAGGTCGATTAAGTATTTTACAGTACAAGCATGAACTAACCGCTTGAAGATATCGACGCCGTTCAAAATGAAAAGCACCATTAACGTAAGAGCCATTTTAATTGAGGAATTTGTAAATATGAAATGCGTGCATGACTAAACAGCGTAACCGCGGGGTGCTAACACATTATGTAAATGAAATTCTCAAAATAATCGCGCAATTAGGCAAAGCCCCATCATAATCGAGTGCTAGAAGTTTGAATTGGTGCCGAAGTGGCCGGAATTCCAAATATTAAGTACTTTGGACCATCCAAGTTAAACTCGTTGACAGTTTTGGATTCCGATGCGCGCGGAAAATTTAATTACAATGTAATGATGACAGGGGAGCCGCTAGCGCATCGCACACATGGTGCGCGGTTGCGTCACCCGGCGCGTATTAATGAAATCACTGCAAATGCATCGATACCTAAATAAATTAGTCTGTTCGAAAGATTTTAATCTTATCGGAATGTTACGTGAACTAGAAATTTCAATTATGTACCGATTAAATCAATGTAAATCACATCTATCCAAATGGCCCTGCGCGCTTGGAATACCAGAGGATTATCATTATCGACTTTGATAATCTAAACTTAATAATACTATAAGCAAATTTGTAAAACTGGTATCGCGTCAAAATTATAATAATTCGTAGTGTCGAGTAAATAATCTACGTTACACCAATCCGTAATAAAAAGCATCCTTGATTAATATTTGTTCCATGATCGAACGTCTTCTTACAAACGTCTCAAATACATATTTAACAATTAACCTGGGGAGAAGTAATTTAAAACAATAATTATCACTCATTTTATGGTATATCAGGCATATTGAAAAACAAATTATTCATGTACAGGGTGGTCAAAATTCGATGGGATTACATAGGTATCTCGCTTAATAGTCGAGATAGAGAAACGGTTGAATTACCAAAAATGTGCAGTTATTTAGGACAAACTGATAACCGTTATCAAAAATATTCTATCATTTTCGGTTTTTGAGTTATTAAAGAAAAACTGTTTTTTTTGTTATATTCATCATGTGCCATATCTCCCTTATTGTTTTAAATATCGAAAAAATGTATGAAGACTATTTTTAGATGTGTTTATGTAAATTTTGAAAGTATTAAAAAAAAAAATTACGCTGACCGCTTAAAAGTTATGACACAAATTCACCTTTTTATTTAATGGAAGCTATAGTTGGCTATGGCCTATTAATTTAAATTCCTTATTTTTATCCCTTTCCAAATATATTAGGGTTGATGTATTTATTTTCAATAATACGCAAGTTAAAAACGTTTTTTTAATTTTTTTAAAAATGAGAAACAAAAGTAGGCTGTAAAAAAACCAAGAAAAATCGGAAATGATGGTATATATTTGAGAACTATTCTGAGTTTGTCTCAAAAAACTATATATTTTTGATAGGTTAACCGTTTCTATATCTTGACTATTAAGCGAGATACCCATGTAATCCCATCGAATTTTGAACACCCTGTACATGGTGTAAGCAAATTTCGATGTTTTCATAGGAAATCTCGGTAACTATATGAGTTATGTAAAAACAAACCACCCTTCCTCGATCTCTTTTTTCGAGAAAAAGGAATGGTGAAAACTAAAATTTGTTATGGTCCTTTATTTTCGAGTTATCACCGATAACTCGATTTTTCGACATTTCGTTTTATGGCTATGTCTAGCTTGTTTATGAAAATAAAGAAAAATAATTTTGACGTTCTACAGGCACTTTTTTGATGAAAATGGAGTGGCGTAGACAGTTTTAAAAAAAAAAACGAAATTCGAGTTCTTACAAAGTTATAATTATCAAGATGCTGAGGAATTACCTAAAATGTTATTGGAATGGCAGTTGCAAAACCTTATATTTAAAGCCGCCAAATTGAGAGTTCAGCGTTTCAAAGCGATGTGAATTATGTGTTGCAAATAATGGACGTCAATTTGAAAATTCAGTGTCAATACTTTATTTATTATTTTTGAATTATCTTCTAGTTTGTATTATTTTATCTCTGCTCGTTTGAAAATGGTAGATGATTATTGGTAGTAACCTCTTCACTATATTTAATTTTGTATTACTTTGTTTGGGTTTGTTAAATGTCAAACAATTAATGAGATTTTGTTTTAATCTTCCAAAAATAGATTTATTAGGCTGTCTTATTTGTAGGACTTTTGACCAACCAAGGCCAAAGAATTGTAATATTTAAGATGCTGAGGAAGTTACCTCTGAATTAGATTTCTTGTTATTAAAAAAAAAACAGCTAATAAGTGATTTAAGTTGTAATCAGAAATCAATTGTTTCTGCAGCGTTTTTATGAAATGCTCTATAGTAAGGTGACCAACCGTCCTCCTTTTTTCACTTTTGTCCTCCCTTGAAAAGTGTCCTCCTTTTTGCCCTCCTTTTTGTCCTTTTCGATATTTGAAGACTAAAATCTGTAAATCTCCAAAAGAAAATACTAGGAATAGGCTGTAATGCTCATATTTTGTCTAATGCAATCAACGTCATGTGCCATGCCAATTGATGTAGAATTAATAATAACTACAATTTATTTGTATTTTAGTCGTTTTACCGTTCGCGTGGTTACTTTAAAACAATTTTGTGAAGAAGCGAATGTTGAATACAAAAAACACCTGCTATAGAGCGTGTTCTACAATTATTCGAGCCTCTTCGCTTACATTTTTTGAGTTTCGACAAATATCCTAAAATCCTGGAGTCGTTTTTCAATAATGAAATATCTGAGATATTAATGTATTTTGTACATAATCAAGCATCTGTTTTTCACAAAACGATTCAAAAGATTGAAGGTGAACACATTTCAGCTACAGAAGTTAGCCTTATTTTGAATGACTTTATCCTTCAATATAAATCTCGATTTGAAGAAAAATTTCTTCCTTAATTATAAAAAGAAAATTATCAGACTTAAAGGAATCAAATCCGGGCATAACGAAAAAGTTTATCAAAGAAGTGCAGAATTTTTACCAAACATGTTTTCAATATATCGAAGAATGGTCTAGAACAAACCTCAAATAACAGTTTTCAATGGTGTTTTTTGGCTTCATCGCCAGTATGTTGGACAGATATTAAATCTTGTGTTGAGTTTTTATCTAAAGAATTGCCAGATATTAAAATAGACGACAATTGTCTCTTTGAAGCAATTAGAAGACTGAATGTATATTTAAATTCTGAAAAATTAATACAATGGGAAAATCAACACGTTGAAATTGATAAAAGATGGGTGGAAATATTCAACCGTTTCAAAAATGGACATATTCCATGTGAAAATTTATTTATTCTTGTTCAATTTGTGTTTTGCTGCCCTGGAACTAATGCAGCAGTTGAAAGAGTTTTTTCAATTGCTAATGATTTTTGGACAAGTGAGAAATCGAGATTGAATGTTGATACTCTAGCTGCAGCACTTGCCGTAAAATTCAATATGAAGGACATTTCTTGTTCAGATATTTCCAATATATTTTTAGAAGATAATACACTGACAAAAAATATTCATTCAATGGAGAAGTACTCCTTTAAATAGTTATAGGCATGTAAGCATAAAATTTCATGTTAGTGTTAGTTACAAATGTTTTTATTAAGCATTTATCATATTATAATGTTTGCAATGCATAAAATGTGTCTTTTATTTATTTACTTTTTTTTTCTCTTTAATTTGTGTCCTCCTTTTCATTGTAAGAAAGTTGGTCACCTTATCTATAGGCTTCCTAGTAACTATGCTTTTAATGCATTTGCTAAATCAAACACTAAACTTGCTATAAATTGCAAAGTTGTGAGTAGGTAGTTGAGTACACAATTGTTTAATATTAAAGTTTAATTAGTATTTACGTTAGAATAATACTGTGGAATATAATAAAACAGTTGTAATTATGAAAGCCCTTACAACGGCCTTAATTTAAAGAGCACCTACAGTGATAAAAATTGAGGCAATCACTAAACTTGTCTTTTTATTAAATTATTCCAAAAAATTTAATTAGTTTTCAAATGGCTTTAGTTTTTTTTTTGTTAAAATCGAATGTACTTACAGAAAAAGTAAAGTAAAAGTCTGTCATAGGTTATTGCTACTGTGAGAAATTTAGTATACCTTTGTAGTGTAAACTTGCGTTACTAAATATTGTGTTGTGATATTGTAGCTTTGTCTACGGTTATAAGAGTAAATTATTTATTTAAATTTAGGGCTGTGCGATTCACCCATTCGTAATATATCCCTGGTGTTTCTGTGACTAACAGGGGAGGCTACCGAAGGGTTGCTAAACATAGTTAAAACGTAAGGGAGTAGAAAATAGCAATTAAACATTGCGGTCAAGGGGTGAATCATGCTTGGTTCATTCATGTTATATGTTGTAATCAGTTCTTCGATGCTTTTAATTGTTTTAATCCAAACTCGTTTTGATCATAACTAAATCCTTACGTCTATGTCTATTGGAGGAAGTCAGCAGAATGCAATTCTAGAAAGTGGGAACAATGAGGCTGGAAGAAGTGGATGAGTTTGTCTATCTGGGTGCCAGAATAACGAAAAACTCTGGGAAAGTTAAAGAAATAGAGGCGAGATTAATAAAAGCGAATAAATGTGCCCGAGCCTTGAACCAACTACTAAGGGCGAAACAGCTATCTAGAGATGCTAAATTCCGCCTTTACAAAACGGTATTGCGACCAACAGCACCATATGCCTGCGAAACTTGGATACTGAATAAGAAAACACAGGAAAGATTGCAGAGACGGGAGAGAAAAATACTTAGAAGAGTTTTGGGAGGAAGGAAAACAGAACAAGGATATGAGATAAGCACAGACAGGGGAATTTATGAGACATACAAGGGACCAGCAATAGACTTACTAATAAAAGCGAAAAGATTACAGTGGCTGGGGCACCAAAAATAATAGCCTGGAAAACAGCAAATAACAAGAAGAAGAAAGGCCGACCGAGAAGACGGTGGAGAGAAGCAGACCTTAAAGAAAATGATATAAGAGATTGGAAGACCAAAGTCAAAAATAGAAAAGAGTGGAAGAAAACCACGGAGCTGTGGGCCTAAACGGCTTGTAAAAAAAAACTCTATATATGTAAATCCTTACGGCTTTAAAAATAATTAAAATATATTGTTTTTGACAGTTTGTTGTACCTTAATTAAAATAATCATAGATACACTTGACTCTATTATTAATTAATATCCCAATAAGTCTATAATACAGAGAAATACTTAATTTAGCACGGTTTTCCCTCTGTTAATCGCCTATGCAAGTCGTATAGATTTAGTTACACAACTTCTCAAATCATAGCGCTTTTGCAGGGGTTTCGTTTTTGACGTTTAAGATTTTTTTAAAAACTTTGCACCATTTTACTTGCAAAGAATGCGCAAATTGGTAGATAGAAGAATTTCGATTTTATCTCTGACGGTTTCATGGCCAACGCGATCGCAAAAATTACCTTTATTATTCACTTTTCAGTTTTTCCCCAATTTATAAAAGGAAATGGCCAGTGGCACGTATAACTCAGCAAAACATTTGACGTTCTTGATGCAATAAACACAGCCTTGATCAGATTTCAGCGGCAACATATCGTGACTTTCCCCAGAGATTCAAAATACACTCATATACTAACAATTAGTACATTTATTATAATGTCACCATCAAAATAGAGACAGGATAGACCAGCAAGAGCCTAAATAAAACAATGAACATCGGTTATCGTTTTTCCATGGCAATGGTCATTTTTATCTTAGATTTGGCAATTTTTTATTTCTGTTGCTTATTCATGTAAATAAGCATACACAATACGTGATTGTAAAAAAAAACAATCTTTATGTTTAGGCCACCACCTACTAAAATTGCTATTTAAAAAAATTGAAGTGAATTGTCAATTTCAGATTCGATTTTAAATATCGCATATATGTTGGGTCCTCAATGTAAGTAATTTAAAAAATACTGGTCTATATTTAGTTAAAGCCAATTGTGAGTTAAACACAAGCGTTTGGTTACAATTTTTAATTACCGTAACTAGAACTTGCATTGCATACATGGAATCAAACATCATTGTGTGTTTAAAATCCAATTGGAGAATAAATCTTTTGATTCAAAGTTAATTAATGTTTTACCAGCTCATCAGTAGCAAAAAATTGACAAATTCCGGATAAATAACTACTATTGACAGTTGATTAATCGACTGAAGATTACAGTTTATAGTCAAAACCAATTTAGCGCTGCTTTATCCGGCTTAGAGCTTTGTTGTTGGTATACGGTAGGGGATATGAACATCAATTCATGAGAAATGCCTGGAATTTAAAATGCTTATTACGCCTGTAATATGCAAATTATATACCAAACTTCACCCTTCTAATGAATTACACAATTAGTACTCGATTTTACATAATTCGATAATGCTCAATTGTTTCATAATTTAGATTGCCGTTAAACGCTGGTAACTTGGATATTTTTTCATTTTTTATTTTAGAAAGCTGTTAGCAAACACCCGACTGTCGATTTTTGGTAAAGGTACAGATGTTATTGTATTTATTACTACCGGAAATAAAACCCTTAATATTTTGAAGGTTTTTTTTCGGGCGCCCTCCAATAACTTTTGAATTTATATTGCGCCCTTATTGACAAAAAGGTTGCCGACCCTAGGATATTGGAAATTTTTTACACACTTTAAACAGCTATAAAAAATATTTTTAATCGGTTTCTAAACAAAATAATACGCGTTACGCATTGCATAAACGTTGTTTAAACGCAAGACGCAAATTTTTACACTGAAATTCAAAATTTCTCACCTCTTTTTAACATCAAAAAGTGTGTTGCGAGGTTGCGATCCAACACAACGCTTATCGGGAACGATAGTTAAACAATAAACACATGTTTCAAGTCTTACGGCGCCCCTGTGAAGCGGCGCCCTGACGCAGGCTGCCTCAATGCTACACCCTGTCGACGGCCTCGAGTCATAGAGACAAAAAAAAACAACAGAGATGAAATTTTCAAGAGGCAAAAAAATTATCAAGCAACATAAGAAACAAGAATATTAAACCAAGACTTAAATACTAAATTGCGAGCTGAAATAGTGCCATCAGGGCAGTGAAGGTGTTAGAGGGATCTAAATAAAATATGACAAAACGGACGAACCGTAACCCAAAGGGAGAAGTCAAACGGTAACACCGCCAAGTACCCTAAAGGCGAAGGGGCGAAAATACTGGGAAAACAAGTAAGAACTGACAAGTAAGTGATAACAAATTGAGTAAAATAGCAACCAGTAACGAAAAAACTTTTAGTGTGTTTATACAAATGTATCGGTAAAGGTGCCATGCAGTAAACCGCTAAACGCAAAACAATCACAAAATTACATAAATATTAGCAAAGCAACAAATCAAAACAGAAAACTTAAATACAGCCTTAAAAAGCAATAGTTGATAACATTAGATGTTCCACGATTAATGTGTTTAAATATCAAGATGAAGTTTTGAAGACCAAAAACTGTAAGTAAACGTGCCATAAAAAAAAACAGTTGTGTAACGTTTCATAAACTACGCCAAAACAGTATAAACGTAAAGATAGTAAAAAGAAGCTTTGCATTTCAAAATTAGTATGTAAGAAAATTTTAACGTGATCCTCGAAGGTAGAGAATTTCCATTTACATTTAGGGAATTTTTAATATTAAATCCAGATAATAAATGAGTTCTGTTATCGCTAAAATCTTAAACTCCAGAATTAATATTCAAATTAATTTGTTACTGTTGCAATATTATTACAATATGTACAGTGCAATCTGCATAATGAACGAAATTAACAAACAGGAAAAGCGCTTTTACAAATGAGTCTACAGAAAAAAAAACGGATGAAAAATGTGGCCGTTTTATCCGGGGGTTGATGGATGGCTGGTGTAAATGACGCCCTGAGCTTCGCTAAACCACCACCTCGGTGCTACCGGCCCCTACCTACCGACGATGACGTCATCTCCCCATTATCCTTGCTAGGGTAGACGAGTCCTGACTGTTTGTTGTACTTGATTTATTTGGTTTTATGATTTTAGTTTAGTCTCAGCCGCGGAACTTCTCAGTCTCTTAACGTTTAATTCAATTGCTCGGAAGTGAATTTATTGTTTGAGAAAAGAATAAAATGAAAATAAAATTTTAAAAGGTTCTAATAAATAATTAATATTTTCTTTGAAAGTAAAATCTCTCGTCTTCGATGTTTTCTTCTTCTAAAGTTTTTTTTTTTAAGTTTCTAGGTATTCGCACAGCTTCATCAACTATTTATTATTTATTATACACATCTAAATAATATATAAACGTTGAATTAAACTACATCCACAATCGAAAGTCCTTAAGGATACGCCAAGGACAAAAACTCCATCAACAAGACGCACAAATTGTACAAAACGGTGCCACGAATACAAACACACGCGTAAATTTTCAAAATTGAGATTTTCGCCGCGGCTTTCGTACGATGCTGGCCGTTAGCTACGCGATGAACCTATTAACAGCTGATTAATTAGCAACTTCCAGTCAAAGTTTTTTCAGCTTTCGACGCGTTATGAGATTTGAAAACACTTCGCATCCACAATTTAACATTTAATAAGTAATTATACACTGCCACAATGATTTTGATTGTTGAATTTAACTGTTTAATAAGCAGACGAATTTATAAGTCAAAAATCAATTGCACATTGTCTTTAAACGTCAAATTACTGCGCATGAGTAGTTTGCTGAGCGACTTGGAGCCTTAAAAGGATAATTTCGCGACTTTTTTGATAATATTTAGTACAAAAATTATCTATGAACTGTAAAACACCCACAGCGCTGTTATAGTCAGTTAAAAAAAAAAGGTGGAAAACATTTTTGCTCATTAAAATTATAGAATGATTTAATTAAAACGTAGAATTTAACTTAATGTAATAGGTACAAACAAATGTATGCATTGCTTCTTTCTTAATATTTATAAAAAACGCCAACGCTCTATCTTTTTAACTAAAGAAGTTAAAGGTATGTGAATGTCTGACTGGGAACATGTGATTTATATATTAATATGAATTGCCTTAATTGTAACTTTAAAAGTTTAAAAACCGAGTGATTCCATTTAAGTTTTTAAAGTTACTTCCGGATTTGGCCACTTCCGGTTTAATCATGAAAACCGCTATAGCATCAGTCGATTCTAAATATGCACTTTTGTCATAAAATGTTTTCCCCATCAATAAACGGTTCACTTTGAAAGACAATAAACCCATCCCTCTAGTCAAACTAATTCCTTTTTTACAATTTTGACACTGCGAATCGTAAGCAACGCATTTGTTCTCCAAACGCTGTAAATAAATAGTTTGTGTTATGTAAGGTATGGTCAATAAACGCGGTTAACCTTGAAAGAAAATAAACCCACCCTCTAGTCAAACTAATTCCTTTTTTACAATTTTGACAATGCTAATCGTTAGCAACGCATTTGTTATCCAAACGCTGTAAATAAATAGTTTGTGTTATGTAAGGTATGGTCAATAAACGCGGTTAACCTTGAAAGAAAATAAACCCACCCTCTAGTCAAACTAATTCCTTTTTTACAATTTTGACAATGCGAATCGTAAGCAACGCATTTGTTCTCCAAACGCTGTAAATAAAAAGTTTGTGTTATGTAAGGTATGGTCAATAAACGTTTAACCTTGAAAGAATAAAACCCACCCTCTAGTCAAACTAATTCCTTTTTTACAATTTTGACAATGCGAATCGTAAGCAACGCATTTGTTCTCCAAACGCTGTAAATAAAAAGTTTATGTTATGTAAGGTATGGCCAATAAACGGTTTACTTTGAATGAAAATAAACTCATCCCTCTAGTCAAACTAATTTTTTTTTTACAATTTTGACAATGCGAATCGTAAGCAACGCATTTGTTCTCCAAACGCTGTAAATAAAAAGTTTGTGTTATGTAAGGAATGGTCAATAAACGTTTAACCTTGAAAGAATAAAACCCACCCTCTAGTCAAACTAATTCCTTTTTTACAATTTTGACAATGGAAATCGTAAGCAACGCATTTGTTCTCCAAACGCTGTAAATAAAAAGTTTGTGTTATGTAAGGTTTGGTCAATAAACGGTTCATTTTGAATGAAAATAAACTCATCCCTCTAGTCAAACTAATTTTTTTTTTACAATTTTGACAATGCGAATCGTAAGCAACGCATTTGTTCTCCAAACGCTGTAAATAAAAAGTTTGTGTTATGTAAGGAATGGTCAATAAACGTTTAACCTTGAAAGAATCAAACCCACCCTCTAGTCAAACTAATTCCTTTTTTACAATTTTGACAATGCGAATCGTAAGCAACGCATTTGTTCTCCAAACGCTGTAAATAAAAAGTTTGTGTTATGTAAGGTTTGGTCAATAAACGGTTCATTTTGAATGAAAATAAACTCATCCCTCTAGTCAAACTAATTTTTTTTTTTACAATTTTGACAATGCGAATCGTAAGCAACGCATTTGTTCTCCAAACGCTGTAAATAAAAAGTTTGTGTTATGTAAGGAATGGTCAATAAACGTTTAACCTTGAAAGAATCAAACCCACCCTCTAGTCAAACTAATTCCTTTTTTACAATTTTGACAATGGAAATCGTAAGCAACGCATTTGTTCTCCAAACGCTGTAAATAAAAAGTTTGTGTTATCTAAGGTATGGTCAATAAACGGTTTACTTTGAAACAAAATAAACTCATCCCTCTACTCAAACTAATTTTTTTTTTACAATTTTGACAACGCGAATCGTAAGCAACGCATTTGTTCTCCAAACGCTGTAAATAAAAAGTTTGTGTTATGTAAGGAATGGTCAATAAACGTTTAACCTTGAAAGAATCAAACCCACCCTCTAGTCAAATTAATTCCTTTTTTACAATTTTGACAATGGAAATCGTAAGCAACGCATTTGTTCTCCAAACGCTGTAAATAAAAAGTTTGTGTTATCTAAGGTATGGTCAATAAACGATTCACTTTGAAAGAAAATAAACTCATCCCTCTAGTCAAACAAATTTTTTTTGGCGACTATTTAAATGAGCAATAGATAAAATAAAACGTGCATTAATTGTGAGCATTTAGTAAAATAATTGTGCATTAAAAAAATTATTAGATCATTACAAAAAACTAATGTGCCATAAATAAATATGTTTGTAAATACCTATATAAAAACATTTAAGCAATATTTTTAAAAAAATGGCATTAGAATAAATGCTTGCGCATTTATAAATGTGGATGTTCCTTTAATAATATATTTGTACACTTAAATAAATAAATGTACAATACATTCGTACCTCTACAAAAATATATAAACATCTCAAAAAATATTTGATCATTTGAAAAATTACATTCCCAATAGTTTAATTAAATCACCATTTAAATATTGAATGGGCGCATTCATTAAATTATTTGAACCACCAGAAAAATATTTTGTAACCTAAAACGAATAATATGTGCACTAACTTTGAGATGCAATGTTAGCAACCACCGTAGATGTAGATTATTATACTACCAATAGAAGATGAAAAATGGAGAGATGGCCGATGTACTTGCCCAAAATTAAAAAAAAATACATATGTAAACATTTACTAGGAGTTGCAATTAGGTTTAAATATCTTAATGCTCCTCTAGAAGCAAAGAATTTGGCAATAGGAACAAAACGAAAACGGGGGCGGCCATCAAAAGCAAGAAAAGCTATGATCGTTCAATAAAATAAGGCAACTATTTAAACGGGCATTATTTAAATATACATGAGCCTTAAAAACGAATACTTTAAGCAATAGAATTATAAATATTTAGGTATATTTAGGTTATAGGCTAGAGGAGATTTTTTTTACAGCAAACATTGAATTTATCGACAAAATGTTCTATCATTTGCTTAAAAGATATATTTCTTTCATGCTAAATATTTATTATTATTTTAAATATTTCTAATGCACAAAGTATTCGTTTTAATGCACATGTATATTTAAATAATGCCCGCTTAAATTGTACCCTGATGTTTGTTTGCTATGAAATATTGTTTAATTCCTTTGATAAAATAAATTGAAAAATAATAAACGAGTTTGTTTGTCTTTAAAAATGGTTTAGATGGAGTAAAGTTAAATAAAATATGTTGTAAAATACTTCAAATTCGATCCACATAGGGTGTAAAGTCTAATGACAAAATTTTATCATTTGCTTGAAAGATATATTGATTTCATGCTAAATATGTAATTATTCTATTGCTCAAAGTATTCGTTTTAGGGCACATGTATATTTAAATAATGCACATTATAGTGTTTTTTATTTAAAATAAAATATTTATTTAATGCGCACTTTTTAATACTTTATTGCACAGAAAAGTCGTTTTAGAGCACACTACCAATAAAATATTGCTCAAAGTAACATATTTTATGTAAAATAGATATATTATTTAATGCTAAATATTTATTGTTCTATTGCTCAAAGTATTTCTTTAAGGGCACATGTATATTTAACTAATGCACGCTTAAATCGCACCCATTTTTTTTTTACAATTCTGACAATGCGAATCGTAAGCAACGCATTTGTTCTCCAAACGCTGTAAATAAAAAGTTTGTGTTATGTAAGGAATGGTCAATAAACGTTTAACCTTGAAAGAATCAAACCCACCCTCTAGTCAAACTAATTCCTTTTTTACAATTTTGACAATGGAAATCGTAAGCAACGCATTTGTTCTCCAAACGCTGTAAATAAAAAGTTTGTGTTATCTAAGGTATGGTCAATAAACGGTTTACTTTGAAACAAAATAAACTCATCCCTCTACTCAAACTAATTTTTTTTTTACAATTTTGACAACGCGAATCGTAAGCAACGCATTTGTTCTCCAAACGCTGTAAATAAAAAGTTTGTGTTATGTAAGGAATGGTCAATAAACGTTTAACCTTGAAAGAATAAAACCCACCCTCTAGTCAAACTAATTCCTTTTTTACAATTTTGACAATGCGAATCGTAAGCAACGCATTTGTTCTCCAAACGCTGTAAATAAAAAGTTTGTGTTATGTAAGGTTTGGTCAATAAACGGTTCATTTTGAATGAAAATAAACTCATCCCTCTAGTCAAACTAATTTTTTTTTTTACAATTTTGACAATGCGAATCGTAAGCAACGCATTTGTTCTCCAAACGCTGTAAATAAAAAGTTTGTGTTATGTAAGGAATGGTCAATAAACGTTTAACCTTGAAAGAATCAAACCCACCCTCTAGTCAAACTAATTCCTTTTTTACAATTTTGACAATGGAAATCGTAAGCAACGCATTTGTTCTCCAAACGCTGTAAATAAAAAGTTTGTGTTATCTAAGGTATGGTCAATAAACGGTTTACTTTGAAACAAAATAAACTCATCCCTCTACTCAAACTAATTTTTTTTTTACAATTTTGACAACGCGAATCGTAAGCAACGCATTTGTTCTCCAAACGCTGTAAATAAAAAGTTTGTGTTATGTAAGGAATGGTCAATAAACGTTTAACCTTGAAAGAATAAAACCCACCCTCTAGTCAAACTAATTCCTTTTTTACAATTTTGACAATGCGAATCGTAAGCAACGCATTTGTTCTCCAAACGCTGTAAATAAAAAGTTTGTGTTATCTAAGGTATGGTCAATAAACGGTTTACTTTGAAACAAAATAAACTCATCCCTCTACTCAAACAAATTTTTTTTTACAATTTTGACAATGCGAATCGTAAGCAACGCATTTGTTCTCCAAACGCTGTAAATAAAAAGTTTGTGTTATGTAAGGAATGGTAAATAAACGTTTAACCTTGAAAGAATCAAACCCACCCTCTAGTCAAACTAACTCCTTTTTTACAATTTTGACAATGGGAATCGTAAGCAACGCATTTGTTCTCCAAACGCTGTAAATAAAAAGTTTGTGTTATGTAAGGTATGGTCAATAAACGGTTCACTTTGAAAGAAAATAAACTCATCCCTCTAGTCAAACTATTTTTTTTTGGCGACTATTTAAATGAGCAATAGATAAAATAAAACGTGCATTAATTGTGAGCATTTAGTAAAATAATTGTGCATTTAGTAAAATATTTGTACATTAAAAAAATTATTAGATCGTTACAAAAAACTAATGTGCCATAAATAAATATGTTTGTAAATATATAAAAACATTTGAGCAATATTTAAAAAAAAATGGCATTAGAATAAATGCTTGCGCATTTATAAATGTGGATGTTCCTTTAATAATATATTTGTACACTTAAATAAATAAATGTGCAATACATTCGTACCTCTACAAAAATATATAAACATCTCAAAAAATATTTGATCATTTGAAAAATTACATTCCCAATAGTTTAATTAAATCACCATTTAAATATTGAATGGGCGCATTCATTAAATTATTTGAACCACCAGAAAAATATTTTGTAACCTAAAACGAATAATATGTGCACTAACTTTGAGATGCAATGTTAGCAACCACCGTAGATGTAGATTATTATACTACCAATAGAAGATGAAAAATGGAGAGATGGCCGATGTACTTGCCCAAAATAAAAAAAAAATACATATGTTAACATTTACTAGGAGTTGCAATTAGGTTTAAATATGTTAATGCTCCTCTAGAAGCAAAGAATTTGGCAATAGGAACAAAACGAAAACGGGGGCGGCCATCAAAAGCAAGAAAAGCTATGATCGTTCAATAAAATAAGGCAACTATTTAAACGGGCATTATTTAAATATACATGAGCCTTAAAAACGAATACTTTAAGCAATAGAATTATAAATATTTAGGTATATTTAGGTTATAGGCTAGAGGAGATTTTTTTTTACAGCAAACATTGAATTTATCGACAAAATGTTTTATCATTTGCTTAAAAGATATATTTCTTTTATGCTAAATATTTATTATTATTTTAAATATTTCTAATGCACAAAGTATTCGTTTTAATGCACATGTATATTTAAATAATGCCCGCTTAAATTGTACCCTGATGTTTGTTTGCTATGAAATATTGTTTAATTCCTTTGATAAAATAAATTGAAAAATAATAAACGAGTTTGTTTGTCTTTAAAAATGGTTTAGATGGAGTAAAGTTAAATAAAATATGTTGTAAAATACTTCAAATTCGATCCACATAGGGTGTAAAGTCTAATGTCAAAATTTTATCATTTGCTTGAAAGATATATTGATTTCATGCTAAATATGTAATTATTCTATTGCTCAAAGTATTCGTTTTAGGGCACATGTATATTTAAATAATGCACATTATAGTGTTTTTTATTTAAAATAAAATATTTATTTAATGCGCACTTTTTAATACTTTATTGCACAGAAAAGTCGTTTTAGGGCACACTACCAATAAAATATTGCTCAAAGTAACATATTTTATGTAAAATAGATATATTATTTAATGCTAAATATTTATTGTTCTATTGCTCAAAGTATTTCTTTAAGGGCACATGTATATTTAACTAATGCACGCTTAAATCGCACCCATTTTTTTTTTACAATTCTGACAATGCGAATCGTAAGCAACGCATTTGTTCTCCAAACGCTGTAAATAAAAAGTTTGTGTTATGTAAGGAATGGTCAATAAACGTTTAACCTTGAAAGAATCAAACCCACCCTCTAGTCAAACTAATTCCTTTTTTACAATTTTGACAATGCGAATCGTAAGCAACGCATTTGTTCTCCAAACGCTGTAAATAAAAAGTTTGTGTTATGTAAGGTTTGGTCAATAAACGGTTCATTTTGAATGAAAATAAACTCATCCCTCTAGTCAAACTAATTTTTTTTTTACAATTTTGACAATGCGAATCGTAAGCAACGCATTTGTTCTCCAAACGCTGTAAATAAAAAGTTTGTGTTATGTAAGGAATGGTCAATAAACGTTTAACCTTGAAAGAATAAAACCCACCCTCTAGTCAAACTAATTCCTTTTTTACAATTTTGACAATGGAAATCGTAAGCAACGCATTTGTTCTCCAAACGCTGTAAATAAAAAGTTTGTGTTATGTAAGGTTTGGTCAATAAACGGTTCATTTTGAATGAAAATAAACTCATCCCTCTAGTCAAACTAATTTTTTTTTTACAATTTTGACAATGCGAATCGTAAGCAACGCATTTGTTCTCCAAACGCTGTAAATAAAAAGTTTGTGTTATGTAAGGAATGGTCAATAAACGTTTAACCTTGAAAGAATAAAACCCACCCTCTAGTCAAACTAATTCCTTTTTTACAATTTTGACAATGCGAATCGTAAGCAACGCAATTGTTCTCCAAACGCTGTAAATAAAAAGTTTGTCTTATGTAAGGTTTGGTCAATAAACGGTTCATTTTGAATGAAAATAAACTCATCCCTCTAGTCAAACTAATTTTTTTTTTACAATTTTGACAATGCGAATCGTAAGCAACGCATTTGTTCTCCAAACGCTGTAAATAAAAAGTTTGTGTTATGTAAGGAATGGTCAATAAACGTTTAACCTTGAAAGAATAAAACCCACCCTCTAGTCAAACTAATTCCTTTTTTACAATTTTGACAATGCGAATCGTAAGCAACGCAATTGTTCTCCAAACGCTGTAAATAAAAAGTTTGTCTTATGTAAGGTTTGGTCAATAAACGGTTCATTTTGAATGAAAATAAACTCATCCCTCTAGTCAAACTAATTTTTTTTTTTACAATTTTGACAATGCGAATCGTAAGCAACGCATTTGTTCTCCAAACGCTGTAAATAAAACGTTTGTGTTATGTAAGGAATGGTCAATAAACGTTTAACCTTGAAAGAATAAAACCCACCCTCTAGTCAAACTAATTCCTTTTTTACAATTTTGACAATGCGAATCGTAAGCAACGCATTTGTTCTCCAAACGCTGTAAATAAAAAGTTTGTGTTATGTAAGGGTTGGTTAATAGAGGGTTCAGCTGATAAGAAAATAATCCTACCTCACAGTCAAACTAATGACTTTTTATGATTTTAGTTTAGTCTCAGCCGCGAAACTTCTCAGTCTCTTTAACGTTTAATTCAATTGCTCGGAAGGGAATTTATTGTTTGAGAAAAGAATAAAATGAAAATAAAATTTTAAAAGGTTCTAATAAATAATTAATATTTTCTTTGAAAGTAAAATCTCTCGTCTTCGATGTTTTCTTCTTCTAAAGTTTTTTTTTTAAGTTTCTAGGTATTCGCACAGCTTCATCAACTATTTATTATTTATTATACACATCTAAATAATACTATAAAGGTTGAATTAACCTACATCCACAATCGAAAGTCCTTAAGGATACGCCAAGGACAAAAACTCCATCAACAAGACGCACAAATTGTACAAAACGGTGCCACGAATACAAACACACGCGTAAATTTTCAAAATTGAGATTTTCGCCGCGGCTTTCGTACGATGCTGGCCGTTAGCTACGCGATGAACCTATTAACAGCTGATTAATTAGCAACTTCCAGTCAAAGTTTTTTCAGCTTTCGACGCGTTATGAGATTTGAAAACACTTCGCATCCACAATTTAACATTTAATAAGTAATTATACACTGCCACAATGATTTTGATTGTTCAATTTAACTGTTTAATAAGCAGGCGAATTTATAAGTCAAAAATCAATTGCACATTGTCTTTAAACGTCAAATTACTGCGCATGAGTAGTTTGCTGAGCGACTTGGAGCCTTAAAAGGATAATTTCGCGACTTTTTTGATAATATTTAGTACAAAAATTATCTATAAACTGTAAAACACCCACAGCGCTGTTATAGTCAGTTAAAAAAAAAAGGTGGAAAACATTTTTGCTTATTAAAATTATAGAATGATTTAATTAAAACGTAGAATTTAACTTAATGTAATAGGTACAAACAAATGTATGCATTGCTTCTTTCTTGATATTTATAAAAAACGCCAACGCTCTATCTTTTTAACTAAAGAAGTTAAAGGTATGTGAATGTCTGACTGGGAAACCATGTGATTTATATATTAATATGAATTGCCTTAATTATAACTTTAAAAGTTTCTATACAAACTGATTATGTACCATAAGGTCCCCATAAAGTTAAAATGCATTTTATAATAAAATATAAATAAAATTTATATAAAAAATTCATTCAAGTTTTCGAAACCAACAGTTAAAAGTTTAATCTAAATATATACGGTGTGTCCCGATTACATTTCCAGCATGGGGATCTCGCTTAGGTATTATAAGAGAATTAAGAGATGCAAGTTTGCTTAAACTAGATGAATTATTCCTTCGTATGAGAGAAGCCTCAATCAATTTTTAAAAGTACAAAATTCCTAACAACATTTAGGTCCTATGGATCACAAACTATACTGATAATCAAAAAATGTTTCAAATAAAAAGTGTTTTCTTATCAAATATCTTTCTAATTATGCAATAAAAACCGAGTAATTCCATTTGTTTTTAAAGTTACTTCCGGATTTGGCCACTTCCCGTTTAATAATGAAAACCGCTATAGCATCAGTCGATTCTACATATGCACTTTTGTGAAAAATGTTTTTCCCCATCTCTGTCAGACGTTGTATTTTCGAATAAAAATCTTTTTTATAGCTGTTTTAATGTTTTCTAAAAATTCCATTTCCCAGGGTATACCCTGGCCTCGAGTATTTTATACTGGCTGTTTGAGACCATCCGTACCAGCACTTTTATTCAAAAAAGCGACGTCTGACAAAGATGGGGGAAAACTGTTTATCACAAAAGTGCATATGTAGAATCGACTGACGCTATAACGGTTTTCGTGATTAAACCGGAAGTGGCCAAATCCGGAAGTAACTTTAGAAACTTAAATGGAATCACTCGGTTTTTATTGCATAATTAGAAAGATATTTGATAAGAAAACACTTTTTATTTGAAACATTTATTGATTGTCAGTATAGTTTGTGATCCATAGGACCTAAATGTTGTTTCGCTTTACAAATTTCCAAAATAAAACTGCTTGCGACTTCTCTTGGATATTGTTTCTACTTGATATCATAACAACATTTGGGTCCTATGGATCACAAAAATGTAAGGTATGGTCAATAAACGGTTCACCTTGAAAGAACATAAACCCACCCCTCAGTCAAACTAATGACTTTTTTACAATTTTAACAATGAGAATCTTAAGCAATGCATTTGTTCTCCAAATGCTGTGAAAAAAAGTTTGTGTCATTTAAGGGTTGAAGAATAAAGGGATTAGCTTATATTAAAATAAACCTACCCCACAGTCAAACTAATGCATTTTTTACAATTAATTTTAACAATGAGAATCTTAAGAAAAATGAGTTATCGATGTTTAAAGCTTCATAAGTTTGACCAACCGTAAAAAAACACCCTGAATAATATTATTTAACAGTAGCCAGCGCAGAGTGTTAATTAATCTATTGCCAATCAAATTTTCAAACAAATTTCTACTGCCTTTTTAAAGAACCTAAATGTAAAAAAAAATGAAAGTGCTATATCGCTCAAAATTTTTATAAAAATGTAAATATTTTGAAAACGGTCGACGTTAAACCCATAAAACCTAATACATTTTTTAAAGTTAATTTATAGAGAAATCCAAAAATATAAAAATATACAGGGTGTTCCATTTAAAATTTCAAAGTTTGAGTCCGTTTACGGTTGAACCGGAAGTCGTATTGCAACCTAAGTATTTTCATCGAATCCGAAAAATACGGCGACGCTTAGATACAAAATTTCATTGTAGTATCTTTAATGATGTTTTAGATATTCCATACTTTTGCTCATCCCTGTATACTTCATACCTAATAAATACGTATACAAGTCATCACAGATGTTAAAAATTGTTGTTTATTATGGTTGAATATAACGTTTAAAGAACAGAACTATACAATGTAGCAAATTAACGACAATAGTTTTCCGCCACTATATTGTTTATTGTTATTTTAATTAACACTGTGATCAATTTCGTGACTAATATAATTAAAAAAACGATGATAGGCCATGATAAGATATTATCACAAGATGAAGCAAAACTTCTTCTGTTAACTGGTATTAAATTTATAGTAAGATAAGATAACATCAAAGTACTTTTTCAAGGGAGAAAATGTCTATACATTCAGAAAACGCGCAGAAAGCTGTACCAGCTTCTAAACTGTTATCTTTAAAAATACACTCACAGATTAACTTCTTGCTTCCCTTTATAAATTTCATAAAACGGGACAAGAATAAAATTAAAATAAAAAGATTCGATAATTTTAAGTCAGTTGTAATCCCTTTAGTCTTTCGATGACAGTTCTTATTAATAGGAGTGCTCTCTTAGAAAGTCGATCACAATCAGAGGGATGCAGCGGCGAAAAAGGGGCAGGTAGACCTCGTATTAATCACAACTGCAAATGATTTAACAAGATTACTCCTGCTAAAAGAGAGACTAGATGTGTACATTTCCTTGGGGAAAGAAAATAAATTAAAGCGAGTTAGCCACCCCTAAATAAAAAACTTCCAAGTAATAATTAGTAAAATAACAGGATGCAAATTATTTTATACATTCTATTTCAGGTTTGTCTGATTTAACCGATACCGATAGTTTACGTGATTGTTTTTTGCTGGTAAATAATTAATTGTAGAAATATATATCGATAGAAACAGGAGAAAAAACACATTTTACTATTCCAAAGCTAACTTGACCGCCCATAAGAAAAAATGAAGTTAGGGGTAATATCTCAAAAATGAAAAGTGATTAAAAACATCTCAGATAATACAAAATAATACATAAAAAAGTACCTTCAGGAAGTACAAATTAAATTGATTTATTGATTAAGACGAAAAAGTTATGAGACATTTTCATATTTTTTGCTATAACATCTGAAGTACGAGGAATTTCGTAGTTTTAAAAATTGATTGTGGCTCCTCTCATACTAAGGAATAATTCATCTAATTTAAACAAAGCTTTATCTTCTATAATAAGCGAGATCCCCATGCGGGAAATGTAATCTGGGACACCCTGTATAGGGTGCCAAGAGCAAAAGTGCAGACGTGTTGGTTTGGTAGGGAAGTCATCAAGTTTTATATCCAAACCTCGCCAGAATGGCTCGAGACATTTTATGTATACAGGAACCAGTGTACCCGCTGAACGAATGTTTTTGAAAGCTGGCCTAATTATTCGCAAACACCGCAACAGGCTTGACAGTGAGTCGTCAGCAAGGGTATTCCTGTGTCTCAATGCTTGGCAATCTTGCGAATTTATTGCACAATATTTAAAATAAATTAAAAGTTAAATTTGTAAGCGGTTTCTAAATGTTTACAAATAAAGTATACAGGGTGCTGCGTGAAGAAGTAACGGCCACACTTAAGGAGCGTGTTCCTTGAGGCAAGTTAAGCAAAACATGTTATGTAAACCATAATCTAAAACTCGATGGTTATCGAGTTATAGACCTTTAAAGTTTATAAAAAAAGATCAATTTTGACATAAAGAAGTATGAAATACCACTTTTATCTTCTAAAATATTGAGTTTTCGACTATGACTATGGTTTACATAACATCCTCTGCTTAAATTGACTCAAGGAACATGCTCCTTAAGTTTGGCCGTTACGTCATGCAACGTATATTAAAACTATTCGTAGTTTTTCTACATATAAAAATACTGTCGAGATCGAGAATCTCTAGGATCTCGTCTCCAGTTTTCGAGACGATTGTTAATCTCGTCTCGAATTTTCGAGACAGAGAAATGCCAGTCTCGATCTCGAAATTCGAGACGAGACGAGATCGAGAATTATCTCGTCTCGGCGGCAACACTACTAAATCAATGACAATTCTGATGTAGTTTCTTTTCTTTCTTTTGTGAAAAATCTCTCATCGCATTGTTATATTTTCTCGTTTAGCCATTTGGCGACCTAAAGAAAGCTGAACGTTTTTGTATTCGTGATTAATTTTTCGCTTAAATCCGTTATGCGGTTGTATACATATGCATTTCAGTTTTATATAGGAAAAGGCTTATGTTTTTTGTCGACACTGATGCTCCAGGCATTAGTATTCAGGAGAAATACATTACTGAAATGACGTATGCCCTCCTGTCTTTTTTGGTCTGGCTTTTATCCTTTTGTGTCGTCCCCTACTCTTTCATATATTGCTCAAAACCCTTGTATTTTTCTACATATATATTTTCTTGGCGCATTTGTCGATATTATTAAGAATTTTTCTATTGAACAAAAGCCCAAGTGCAAGTCATTTTGTGTAAATGATAACTCAGAAGAAATAGGAATACTTTACTGTCTCACAACATAAAGTCGCAAAAACTCTAAAGTTATTTGCTTATAAAGTATTACATAAATATGAAAACGAAGTTCTCAAAGAATGAAACTAAATGTTACAAAACATATAAGTTTTCCTGGTTAAGTGTATTTTATTGCTACATTTTGCGGTGTTAAATTAAATACAAGGATTGCTAATATTTCGTGAAAAATAATCAATAATTTTGAAACTCACTTTCCTCAAAAATTGTCCACCTATGTTTAGTTTTTTAATGCTCGCAAAATAATGATTTTTCGTCGAAAAATAATATAAAACCCAACTAGACAAGTTATAAAACGTCGATTAACTACAGCGGTCGTGTTTTGTTCAGTCAAATGCAACGATCTTGTGCAAAACAAGAAATAACTCTTAAACTCATTTTTCTCATTTTTAAAAACTACGTAAAAATATCTATAAAAGCCAATTTTTATTTTTGTTCTAGCTCATATGCTTACGGAATTATTGAAGTTTGAAAAAATCGACATTTTTCTGTTTTTTCAAAATATTTCAAAAAGTTGATGACATAGGTCAAATTTGAAAACGGCATCAGATTTCCCTTTAAATTCTGCACAAATTTGCTAACTTAAACGTTTCTGTAACTTTAATATTAACGGAGTTACCCATACAACAGGTTAGAAAAATGGGCACCCTGTATATTATTACTACATATTATAAAGTTAGTGTCTAATGACTTCCAAATACGTAGCCAGCAAGTAAAAAGTTAAGGAATGTATATTTGGTTGCAAATATTATTTTTTTTGCAGAAGGATCATCAGATCCGTCTTCAGATGAGGACTTCTTTGGGCATCATATTTCCATAACGAAACCCTTAGAATTAAATTCACCCGATAGTATAACTGAAGCTATCCTTCCGTTAGTCAATGTACAGTCACCCATTCGCACGGATGTAAAAAGACATCCGTCTCCATATTATTACGCAGATCTCTACAAAAATAAAATCGACGAATCTCCCTCCAAGACTGCACCTCCTAAGTATAAAAAATGCACAAACTTAAAAAAACCAATAACGTTTTCTCAGGGTAGTCGAGTTGATATCGAAACTCAATTAAATCAAAAATTAGAAAATCAAAAGTCTGTCAAGTCGTTGTGCTATAAAAGGTATCGAAAGAGCTCAAGTTTAGATACGCCAAAGTTAGAGGAACCATTCCGAGCCAGACCACACAGTCAATTACATTACAAAAAGAGTTCAAGTGTTGATACCCAAAGCACCGACTCGCGGGATGCAGCCAACGAGACTGTTATGCCTTCAAACCGATTGACTTCGCCTTGTGCCTGTCTTACTCCTGAAGATGGTTTAGAAGACGATATGACACGACAAAGGCATGTATATGAAACCGCATTTGACTGTCGTATCAGTAAATCTGACGATGATTTGGACGAAATGGATAAGGTATCAAACCATCCAGTACTTGTGCAGCTAAATAGCAACAAACTGATACGGGCCGGACCCTCGAACGAGAGTGATACTCCACAAAACAGGCGCAAGGTTACCCTACTTTGTCCAAAACCGATCCACGATGACAATAAATCCGTAACGACTTTATCCCAAAATCTTCAGAACATTCATTTGGAAACAACATTAGAAACGTCCACCACATTAGGAGCTCTTTCTTTACCACTACGAGGCTACACTCCATCACCTCCGTCCACAGCCCCACTGCCTACGAAATTCCACGGAAAAGACTTGGTGATGAACAGTATCCGCAGTGCCCCCAATCTTCCTTCTCACCCTAAAACTCGTTTAAAAGATTTGCGTTTACCTGTAAAATCCTTACGAGGTCGTACTCCACTTAGTAGCAGTGGAAGTTTGCAGGCTCAAGGAAATGCCTTCGATATAGAATTTGGCCACAGAACTGAAAGAATTTCCGAGTTCAAAGGTAGGCCGGCATCTATGAAAGAACATTCTAAATCAGATAAAGAACGTATTTTAGAGATTAAAGATCGGCCGCGAAAAGATCTCCTTCTTTTAAAACGGACCAAAGAATCTTCAAAAAACACCATTTTAGAATTTAAAGGAAGGAGGAGACGGCATAAATATTCCAGCACAGAAAGTATGACCACCAGCAGTAGTGGCGGAAGCATGGAGAGTATAAGGAGTAGTACAAGCGAAGGCAACCGAAGCACAACTAGTTCCGAAAGTCATCATTCTTCATCTCTAAGTTCGCACGAATCGGATTCTGGGACAAACACGAGCTTTTCGATACCACAAAGCTCGGGATTTTTGATACATGCAAATAAATTACACATTCTAAGTCCCATCTCGGATAAGTCATCTCAAGAACCTATATCTGAAACTTCCGATAATAATCGTAACAACAATTCACAGAAGTGCTCACCAGAAGAGATAACAACTCCGGAAAATATGAAAACGAAACGAAGATTTCCCCAAAATAAAAATTTATTAAATCTCGGTTTTCATACCGGCGATCCAGAGATTCAGGGTTCAGATAGTGGCATATCTATTCAGTCGCGCGAAGGAATTAAATCACGATTTGGATTTACCGCAGAATTATCGGCACCCAGTCAGCAAGATTTTTCCGATTTACCTTTTGATATGCCAAAACTAAGGCGGAGGAGAATAGTCCCCCAAGATGCTTGTACATCTGGAAGTGCCACTTCAGTAGATTTACGAGATTTACCGTTTGACATGCCAAAACTACGAAGACGGTTACGAATTCAACAGTCAAGCACAGAATCCAGCGTGTCCCAAGCGTCTTCTAGTCAAAGCGTAGTAGAAGCTGATAGACAAGGTTTGTTACATGTTTTAGATTGCATTTTCACCATTTCTGAAGATAGTATTGATTAAATGATTGAGCACAGCATTCAGCTTTTCGATTTTATTTCTGACTAGCACCGTAATAATACGTCAGCAACAAGATTGATGTTAACACATTTAAGTGCAAATTTTAATTTAGATTGCATTATTTAAAATTAATCATATACTGATTTTTTTTTTACAAATAACTATTTGCCGAATAATTTTTGAATCTTTCTATTTTCAGCCACAAGTTTTAGACCTAAACTCACATTAAATTTGAGTGAGGTAGGTTTTGGAAAACTTCAACGCCCTGGTTTGGCTTTGGCTCTTGTTGGATTGGGGTCACATACCACGGGAAGTTCCACCATTGGAGAACTTATAGACGTTAATTTACCTCTAGAAAAACAAGGGTACGTTTAGTAATGTTTTGATGAATACATTCTTCAAAAAGTTTTTTGTTATAGCTGGTTTCATGGAGCAATAACTCGTGTTGAAGCTGAAAGTGTCTTACGACTGTTACAAGAAGGAAGCTTTTTAGTCAGAAATAGTGAGTCAACTCGACAGGACTATTCTTTATCGCTAAAGTAAGTTGTTTTTTTACTATTAATTTGTTTTGATGATACATAAACTATCAATATATGAAATGTTTAATGTACAGGGAGTTTTTAAATTAGATCCACTTGCTCTTTGTTATAGAGAGTCGATGAAAACTTTTTTTTTTAAATAAAAATGTTTATTGTTAGAGCTGTTTTAACTTAAAGTGGACTGTGACGCAGAAACCAAAACTAGTTCAAAGCGTTCGTTACTGCACCACCTAAAAACACCCGTCTGTTTCAGCAACATGAATATAACTTGTAAATTCGTTTAGCATTACTTAACTTTTTTTTAAAAAGTCTAAATTTCAACCGCCATCCCCTCTCTTTGCGCATATCGCGGTCCACTTTAAGTTAAAACTGCTATAGTTGGTCCAAATTCGATGGGATTACATGGGTATCTCGCTTAATATTCAAGATAGAGAAACGGTTAAATTACCAAAAATGTGCAGATTTTTGGGACAAACCCAGAACCGTTTTCAAAAATATTATATCATTTCCGGTTTTTGACTTATTAGAAAAAACGTATTTTTTTGTCATACTTATAATGTGTCATATCTCCCTTATGGGTTTAAATATCGGAAAAATGTATGAAAATTATTTTTGGATATTTTTATGTAAAATTCAAATGTTTTAAACAAAATTTTTTTACGCTCCCCGTTAACAAGTTATGACACAAACTTACCTTTTTTTAAATGGAAGCTATAGTTGGCAATGACCTATTTAAGTTCGTTATTTTTTCTCATTTCAAATATATAAGGGTTGATGTACTTATTTTCAATAATACGCAAGTTACGAAGATTTTTTAGTTTGTTTTTTTTTTTCGAGAAAAACAATAGGCTGTGTAAACAAAAAAACAAGGTGTAAAACCTTTTAAAACTCATCGAATTTGGACCATCCTGTACTGATAAAAGTTTTATCCATTAGTGGTCAAGCATAAATAAAGTTTTTTCTTATCTGTGTACGATTTGAGTTTTCAAATCCTCTATCCTTCATTTAAAAAAATAAGTTTACTATCATTTGAATGGTCAGCTTTGTAGAGCACATTTCTGGCTATCCAGATAATGTCACCATCACATACATAAATAAAAAATGCAAACTAATACAGCATATTTTAAAAATGATTTCTAAATCGTATTTTTTTTTGTAGGAGTGCCCGGGGATTCATGCACATGCGTGTACAGAGAGACAGTGCAGATGGTTCTTTTATCCTTGGACAGTTTAGCAAACCGTTTCAGTCTATACCTGAAATGATAAGGCATTTTTCTTTGAATCGTTTACCAATTCGAGGAGCTGAACATATGTGCTTAATCCAACCAGTAATTGCACAACTTTTGTGATAAGTCTTAATGGTTGTGAAGATTTGGAGCGACTGTTAGAGTTTGTAAAGAATAAAAATAACAAGCATTTAAACAATTTTACTTACTCATATGAAACTTTCCCAATATTTATTAATTATTTTTTGTACTATTACGCTATTATAATTATCTTTCGATATTATTCGCATTAAATGCCAATGATATTTTTGAGTTTTTAAGTTTTGTATGAGCAAGAATGAAACAAAAAAGGCTTCCACATACTTTAGATGTTTCCAAATTTATTATATGATAGTTTACTTTACACCACTTGTTGTTATCTTCAAAGATTTTCCATATGTAATATGGTTTAATTGAGTAATTAAAACATAGTTTACTCTAAAATGTAAATGTGCAATATCTACAACTACCACATACAATAAGTTATAAATTTTATTTCTAATTTTATTTACTAAACGAAATCAAAAAGCGTTACAGTGAAAATGATAAAACTACAATATAGAAAAGTTTAAAAATTTAAATGTTTTTGTTAATAGGTTTCTGGGTTATAAATGTAATCGTTTCTATTATATATTTATGTAAAATGTACAATGTTGACTTTTTAGGTTCCAATATATAATGGTTCACATATTTTTATCAATTCGGTTTATTTATCAATCTATCAAATTAGCCATTGCTACAGCCTATCAGTGATTTATTATAAAAATTACTTTACATTTAAATAGGCTAATAATATGACAAACATATAAGTCACTTTACTACACTTATTCTGTGTGGTATACTTTTGTTAATAAATTTCTCTTGGAATTATTAATTAGCAGATATTAAAATATTTAAAAAATATGGGGTAAACTTTTTTTATATTTCATTGTTTTTTGTTTATTTTGCTATCAGAATTAATCACAAAACTTTTAACTATAACTTCAAATGATTTAATTAATCTTAAACTGTAAAAAAATTAATTAATGCAAAAAAAAATTATATTACATAAGTACAGGGTGGCCTATCGATGCCCATACATCTCGGTTATTAGCATAGATTTTAAAAAACTAAGTAGTTAGTCTCGATTTCCCTTTTCGAGAGAAATTTATTGCCGTAAACAGATTTTTGATATCTTTTTTAATTTTCGAAATATAGCCAAAAACCGATTTTTGGCAATTTTCAAAATGTTAAATATCTCGCTTAAACGAAAAGATAGAGAAAAACTTGAAGGACATTTTTTGCATGGTTTTTTGTCCTCAATAAGATAGCAATATTTATTTTTTTTATTCAGAATTATCGATATATTACACCCAACTTTCTTATTTTAAGTGGCAACCATAGTTGGCTTTGACATAAATCGAAAGCTTACTTTTTGTGCTTTTCAAAAATATATAATTTGCTTATGGTTGCCATTTAAAATAAGAAAGTTAGGTGTAATATATCGATATTTATGTGAATAAAACAAAATTGAATATCGCTTTCTTATTAAAGGCAACAAACCATGCAAAAAATGTGTTTAAAGTTTTTCTCTATCTTTTTGTTTAAGCGAGATATTTAACATTTTTGAAAATTGCTAAAAATCTGCTTTTGGCTATATTTCGAAAATTAAAAAAGATATCGAAAATCTCTTTACGGCAATGAATTTCTCTTGAAAAGAGAAATCGAGTCTACATACTAGTTTTTTTTTTCTATCTCTGATAAAAACCGAGATACCCTGTATAGGCATCGAAAATAGACCACGCTGTACATAAAAAGTGTAAAGATGTTAGTTTTTATTTTTAATTTATATAAACATACTAAGAAAACTCATTGCTATTTTTTAATTTCAAGCACTGAATATGATAGTATGATTGTTGTAGCTGACTTTTGTGCCCTGCTTAAGAAGACATCAAAAGTAATTTTTATGTTTAACAACTAACCTAGCTTTACTTCTTTGATCATAAAACTACATAGGAATCATTAATATATTAATAAATAGTCACGTTGTACCAAAAAAAAAACAAAAGAAACTATTTCCTTTAAATTTTAGACAGATAAATTACTAAATTAAATAAAAATGGTTAATTTTTAACGATGTTGTGTGCAACAAATGTTAATAAAACTGTTTTAATGTAAAAATTATGACAGTACCTGAAAAAAGCAACTACATATGCAATAGTTCTTAAAAACCCAAGTAAATTGAATCTAACTTTTTATACGTCTATTAAATCAAAGTTAATAACAGTTTTTAGATAACAGTAATTTTCGATGCTAAGGAATGTTTTGATAATTATTACAAAAGTATTCCAGATTAAATGTGTAAATTTTAGACTGACTACAAACTTAACCTGCATTTTTTTAATCCCCCTATACTATATTTTCAATTAAAAATATTTTTAAACGTATTTTATAATAGTTTTTTTAAATCATAAAATAAGTTAATTAAGTTCCTATTTTAAACAATAGTGATATAACTTTATGTTCTATTCATGTAATTATCATTGTTATTTAGATAAGTTGTCTTGATGTGTTATACTGAATAAAAACATTCAATAAATGTTAGGTAAATAGAGCAAAATATTAATAAAAACATATGAATGCTTAAGCAATCTCAAACTTAGCCCAATACAAAAATTAATTTTAATGTTTATCTAAAATCGAATATTGCAATTTAACTGATTGAAACTTTACATTACTATAATATTCATTATTTATGTTATAAGAAAACATTTAATATTTTTCAACTTAAACATTATCACTGTCTACTTCGACGTTAACGATTTTAAAGATACTTTGTTAATTTATATTATTTAGCAACTACATGTTTGAAATTTTTTATATTATTATGTGTTATGATTTCTTTAACTTACATTATTTTATTACATACAGTTTATTGAATCTGTACAATATCAATTCTCTGTAAAAATTAAAGAGTAAACATTTATTGATGGCAAAATCTTTTTTCCATTAATTTCGTATATCTTTGATTTTGTACAAACCATTTACAAAATGTCTAATTTCAAAGATACTCTCTTGCCAAAGAAAAATGACTGTGAATAATTATATATACATACTTATATACATTTCAATGTTATATTGATTGTATAATTAGCAAATTAATATGTAGATCTTAGATCAGTGTTGTAGGTTAGTACCTATGGTCAGAATGTAAAATTAATTATAAAAATGAATTTTGTAATTTATTTATTATTTAAAAAGCTTGAATTGACTAAATTTTTTTCAAAAATAAAATTAATTTTTCATTTTTTATTAATGTTACCATTGTTAATTAGTTTACTTTAGTAAGTATAGTGATATAGAATGTAAATATGTTACAAAGTTATGCGGAAGACATTATTTATTTAACAACTAGTATAGTTTATAGAATTTGTGATGAATGTGTTAAAATATACCATTGAAATATTTTTTTAACTTTTATTGAAACCAAAGCATTAATGTACCAAAAACATTTTTCTGTTACTAAAAATATTTTTTAGACATTACTTATAAACCTGTAAGGCATCAGGATTGTGCGTTTTGAAAAGTTCAACTGCAGAAAATATTCTAATAAATAGCATAATCAAAATCATCGTTTAAGTTCAAATCTTGTCAGCTTTATTTGGAAAAACTCTTAATGTAGAAGACGTTAAAAATC
Source organism: Elmis aenea (assembly GCA_947652605.1). Classification (NCBI taxonomy): domain Eukaryota; kingdom Metazoa; phylum Arthropoda; class Insecta; order Coleoptera; family Elmidae; genus Elmis; species Elmis aenea. Next base: position 30,676,471 of record OX393584.1, on the reverse strand, counting down.
ATTATTTAGTTTAAATCTAAAATCCGATTATTTAAAATTGGCAACGAACGCAGTTTTTATTGTGACAGAAACGTGAATTGTTCGTACTGAAATGCATATGCATCCGCACACGGGGTGTGCGCTATTTAATTGCATATAGTTCCACTGCGATAACGCAGTTGTCTGAAAATAGCAACATAGCGACGACTACCGAGTCATTTGAGGAACTGATTGCGTTAGCGCGAAATACAACTAATTTTATATTACCCCTTTATTGTTGAAAAAAATAAAAAAGTTAGTAAATTGTCTGTTAGTAATTCGTGTAATATTTTACAAAGAGATATTTACATCTTTTAGTCATTTGTGTGTTAGAAGGAAAATCCATTAATTAAGTGTTGGTAGTTTACTATTAACATAAATAGAGGCATAAAATGCATATAAAGTCATAAATCAAATATTAACACGCAAGGTACGATAAGAAATGATTGTAAAAAAAAACTGCATAACGTGGCTATTATTTAGACACTACATCGATCAGAGTAGTTTTGTTGCATGACAGTTCGAGCGAAATTCTAGTGTCGGTTTCATATTTTTACCTTGCAAAATTACTGGTGATAACGATAAGAAACCAAGGAAAATTACTCTATAGGCAATTGTCGTAAATATTTATCAAACACAGTGCTTGTTATGTTGTATTACGCGCTGGGCGGTTAAAAATAGCTAGTCATCCATCTTACAGGCAAACATGGCGGACGAGCCGGAAGGTTCACAAACTGAACAAAATCAGGCTCCAGTTGAGCCCCAAGAAGCCCCAAAAAAGAAAATTACAGTAACCGTTAAGACTCCTAAGGAAAAAGAGACTATAGAAGTGGAAGAAAATGCTAGTATAAAAGATGTGCGTATAAACAAACAGGTTACCTTTATGGTTACAATGTTTATTTTTAATGTTATTGCAGTTTAAAGATATAGTAGCTGCTAAGTTTAATGCTGAAATTGATCAATTATGCCTAATATTTGCTGGGAAAATCATGAAAGATCAGGATACATTACAAACTCATAATATTAAAAACGGATTGACAGTGCATCTTGTTATAAAAACTGCACCACGGCCAGCTGATTCGGGGCCATCAAGACCACCAGGTATATTTCTTATTTCTTGCACCATCATTTAAATATTAACATACTCATTTTTAGCTGACATAGGCGCTACGCCCTACAATCTGGGAAGTTTAGGAGGTTTAGTAGGACTAGAAGGGTTGGGAATGGGATCGACCAATTTTATGGAATTGCAGAATCGTATGCAGACTGAAATACTTTCAAATCCAGACTTATTACGCCAAGTGCTTGATAATCCATTAGTTCAGCGTCTAATGAATGATCCCGAAAATATGCGTACGTTGATTACAAGTAATCCCCAAATGCAGGAACTCATCGAGAGAAATCCTGAGATTAGTCATATGCTGAATAACCCTGATCTTTTACGCCAGACAATGGAATTGGCTCGTAATCCTTCAATGCTACAAGAGCTTATGAGAAGTCACGATCGTGCCATTAGCAACCTCGAAAGTATCCCAGGAGGTTATAATGCATTGCAGCGCATGTATCGTGATATACAGGTAAATCTATTAATTTTTAAATATTAAGTATTGTGATTAAATTGCTGATAGTATTTATACCATGTCGCAATATTGCATCAGATTTTAGAATTTGTTTAATACCGTTTAGTATTTGGTTAGTACTTATTATTAATTGGATGTGATTAATGAGTTGTTTTCATAAGTCATGATTATTAATGGTTATTTTTTGTAAAGTATATTCATCATATTCTAATGTATTTAAAGCATTGTAATATAATAGGTGATGTATTCTGTCGTCCTCGTTACATAAAAACAAACTGTTGGCTTAATAATTTAAATGTGAATTGGCTAATGACCTGCACAATAGTTTCAACTAAGACAAAAAATTGTTTTTACTATTTTCGTAACAATATAATTTACAATAACTTGCAAATTTTAACCTATTATTGGTAACTTTAAAAAGACTTCGTTGTCTATTTGCTCTGAGGCGGGCGACATACTTGCGGTCGAGCCACACGACTCAGCCGCTGCGTATGGTTTTACTTTACACTAATACATCAATTTGACTTTAGGAACCAATGCTCAATGCTGCATCAGAGCAGTTTAATCGCAATCCATTCTCTGGGCTAGTTGATAATAGTGCTAATTCAGGCTCAAACCCTCAGCAAGGAACAGAAAATAGAGATCCGTTACCAAATCCATGGTCAGGATCACAACCATCGGAAACTACTACAACTACTCCGACACCAGGAAACCGGCCACGTCCTGGCATGTTTAATAATCCAAATATGGCCAGTTTAATGCAACAAATGTCTGAAAATCCACAAATGGTGCAAAATATGTTATCGGCACCTTATACGCAGAGCATGTTGCAATCATTGGCAGCAGATCCAAATATGGCCGCCAACATCATGTCGCAAAATCCGCTATTCCAAGGCAACCCGGCACTTCAGGAACAAATGCGGGGTATGATGCCGACATTTTTGCAGCAACTACAAAATCCAGAAATGCATAGTGTAATGTCAAATCCCCAGGTCAGTACTGTCTGAAAATATTTTTTTTTACTTGATCTTTAACCCTTTGATGGGTATGAACGTTCGTTCACATTCGTGCGCTGCTATGCCAATATGAGTACAGCCGAACTTCTTTAATTTGCAATCAAGCAGTACGAACCTTTAGGTACAGGTGATTCTGTAATTTCTATTGATTGTACTGTCATCTTTTGGCAGTACTGGAACGTTGACGATTATGCTACAGAAGGCCACAAAATAGGAAAAAAAAACTTACCCTTCAAAGAATTAAAAACATTGAACACAAAATGTGTTAATAAATTTGCCGTTGTTTATTGTTTCTTAAAGGACAAGATGTTTTTAACTTCTTTTATTAAATACATTTTTTGTTGCTATTTTTTTGTTTATGAAGTTTTTTAGTACGTATAAGAAGGGTAAAAGTTATTTAAAGTAAAAATGATGTGCTTTTATGTTACCCGTCCATGGTTAACCCTCGGGCGGGTGCCTTATTTTTACATGACCGGGCGCATAGCGTACTTTGTCTGTAGCCTCTTTAAAAACAAATAACTCTCGCGTTTGATAACGTTATTAGCGTATTTTTTTACCAATATGATCTTTTATGTTTTACAAATACGGCTTATCGTAACATTTCTTCATGATACTAGTTATATTCCCATGAATTATTATAATTCCAAAAATATTTTTATAGTACAACGCAGAAACATAAATAAAATTTGTGAAACCTTTTTTATTCTTCAGCACTGTATGTTTAACAAATGTGTGGTTTTGACACTATTTTTGCAAGAAATATGTGGAACCCCTGTATGTTTTTGCAGAACCCCCTTTCGGAAGTGCTAGTCCATAGTTAAAATTTCTTGGGACCATTGACATGTAGCCATTCTATTTGATTAAATAACTAAACCTAAAACGGGTAATAATTTAAGTCAATTACAACTAAAAATATTTTGAACTGTTTAATTTGACACAATTTTTCAAATGGTTTCAATTGCAATCTTAATATTTTCAGGCCTTAAATGCACTTTTACAAATTCAACAAGGGATGGAGACATTGAGACAAACTGCTCCTAGTTTGGTTAATACACTAGGAATGGGGTCGGTTCCGCCGTTTACTACAGCTCCGTCGACAACAACAACTACTACTGCTGAGACAACTTCGACTACTGCACCATTGTCCACTCCGGGTAATACAACTACTACCCAAGCACCAACAAATCCTTCTACAGATGCATTCTCGGAAGTAAGTTGTTCAATTTTCATCAACATCAAAATATCAATGACAAGTGGCCTTATTATGATGACACTCGTTCGGCAAGCAATATTGTAAAACAATCCAGATTTGTTAACGACACTGGTAGATGTCTTATTCTTGTGGCCTTGTTAAAAACAGTTTGCAACGTTTGTCAGAAAGAAGTATGATGGTTTTAAGCATGTCCATATTGTGTTAGATCGCCTTGCAAATTGGCCGGTCTTGTTGGGTTGAAGTTACGTCAAATCCTCGATAGGCAACTGTTTTTTTTTTTTTTAATTGCATAGTGTAAAATTTTTTGTTGATTCACATAGAGAATTTTATTCTGAATCTGGCCATGTGTTAAAAAGTATGCATACATAAGAAAATTTTCAAAATCAGTTCAAAGTTTATTTCTTCCACACTCTGTGAATTAAAATCAATTCTAACTGTTCTTGGTTAGTATAAAATTCCATTTTCACTTAACAATTAACAACTAACAATGTTGACAACATAGGTTATAAACTTTAAACTGTCATTTACAGAGGTGATCGTTTTTTTGTTTTGTTAAATGGACTGGTTGCTATAATTTGATGAATAAACTTTGAACTGATTTTTGTCGAAAATTTTCTTATGTATGCATACTGTTTTAATACATGGTCATATTCAGAATTAAATTTTCTATCCGAATCAACAAAAAAATGTATACTATGTAATTTAAAAAAAAAACAGTTGCCTGTCACGGGTTTGACATACATGATCATAGAAATAACAAATGCACATCATTTAATAAAGAATTTGTCGCCGTTTCCAAAAATATGAGGTTTATTTTCAATAATTAAAAAGTTATGAGGGTGTGACAGTCAAACTGAATCACCCGGTATATATTTATAAAACTATTAAGGATGATTACGTTGATGTAATCGATTCAAGTTATTTTCAACTAAATTAATATTTATGTAATTATTTCAGTTTATGGCTCGTATGGTTGCCGGAATGGCTACCCAACAAGATCAAACGTTGCCACCGGAACAGCGATACCAGGCACAGCTGGAACAGTTAACAGCAATGGGCTTTGTTAATCGTGAAGCGAATTTGCAAGCTTTAACAGCTACTTTTGGAGACATTAATGCAGCGGTTGAGAGACTTTTGGCTTTGGGACAGCTGTCCATGAGCTAACCTATATCTCGTCAACTACAATCAGAAATATTTAATGCATTTTTGTTTTACGTTCCAGTTTTGTGTTAAGATTCCAGTTTCGTGTCACGATTCCAATTTTATTATTTTATTGATTAATTATCCCAGAATTTCTCCGTTAGCTGCTATGTTTATTAATTGGATTACCTCTAAGATTACATTACTTGTATATTATGTAGCAGCAATTTAATAATTTAAAATTGTCATAAAGTATTCGGTGTTTTAATTATTGTGCAAAAAACATGAAATCAAATCTATCTTAATAATACTGAGGTGCATTAGAAGACCTTGTACCGTCACAGGTAAGATGATTAATTTAACGAATCGGTAATTTTTTTCTAATCGAGTGTTAAAAAAAGAATTTCGTTCTGTAATTTTGATTATTTTCTACCGTATACATAGCGTTGATTCTAAAATATCGTCTGTAGATTGCATCATAATTTGACAACAAGAAAACTCTGATTATAAGCAGCACTCTAATTGTAGGGAACAAAAAATTAAAAGTATCTGTCTTAGATTCAGCAAAACATGATAGTTTGTTATACTTGTGTCTTGTGGGTGTGTGTCCAAAAGGTATGGAATATGCTATATATCTCAGTAAATATCCACTTTAGGAAAAAATGTTTTGATCAAAAGTTGTTTGGTACTTACTTTTCCACCATAAGAAAAAATTTTACTTTTTTTTTTCGAATAACAAAATTGCAATGAAAAACAATTGAATTTTTTTAAATGACAAGATACCCTTCTATTATACTCATTTGATAGAGAATTTTTTTCTCTTTTCAATGATGCAAAACTCGAGTACCCTTACTTAAGCAACTTTCTGAGAAAAACGCAAAAAGTACTCTCAAATTATTTTAATTGTTTTATTTAAAACATTTTTCCCTAAAGTGGATATTTACTGAGATAAATAGCATATTCCATACCTTTTGGACACACTGTATATTTTAATTCTTAGTCAAAAAAAAAAGTGCAAATTACTAACATCCATAATTCAGCCCTGAGGAATTAACCGCTTGGTAAATTATGCTATATTAAATTTGGTCATTGTTTAATACATCCTAGTTCATTTTATGGTAATTATTGGCTTTGTTTGATACTTGGTAAAAATATTTTTTTGAAACTACATATTAGTTTAAAAAAAAATGTTTTTCAAAAATATTTATTCAAGTTTGAATTTTAATTTATCAGTTTCATTTCTCCACAAAATTTCGATTCCCAAATTTCACCAGAAGTTTACGTGTTGGACTTGAGTGATAAGGTAATGTTGGTGGATCAGCTAGACAAAATCAGAAAGTAATTGTTTCATCTTTCCAGTCATGTGAACATCAGAATACTTTTAATAACTTTGTCGAGGAAAATGTCAAAATCTATAAGGTATCAGTAGGCTACTTGCCTTAATAAGAGTTTGTAACAACAATTTTTTTATTTTGAACAAGTTTACTGCCTAAAATGACTTAACTTGTGGTTGGTGATCTATCGACGGATGCCATCTACTAATAATCTCATAAACTATTTCTAGTGTGCAGTGCTTAGTGCGAACAAACTCATAAAAAATAAGTAATGGTTAGTTCGCATCTGGTATGAGGAAAACAAATTTGCCTGGCATCAGAGAACGGAATATTTATTTGCATTAAAAAAAATTAAAAATACAGGGCATTGGAAACCAGGTCACCCAATTACACTGACAGTGAACATGTTTAAGCTTGATGAAGTAATTTATTATAATTAACTTTCGTATCCAAAAAATATGGTAAATATGTCAACTTTTGCAAAAAAATTTATAATCTTTATATACAAAAAAAAATTATTAAAATGATATCATGATTCGAAAGGTCTCGTCTTGTTCATTAAAATATAAAATACATCAAAATTTTTATGACGTTCTGTGCAGCTTGCGTTTAGCACTTTGCTGTGTTAACAACCATATCATTTTATCTCTAACAGGGGTAGCTCTTCTGTTTAACCACAATAGAATTTTAAGTGTTCAGTCTAAAAAAATAATGACCAAACGGTTTAGCAGTTCTTTCTGTTTATAAAAGGAAATTAGAAATATACAAAATTAAAGTTTGATAATAAAAAGATTAAAAAATATGAATGCCACGAGAAAAACATTTTATAATTTCGTTTTACATTTTGTAGCACAATTTATTTAAAAAAATGCAAGTATAAACATCTTACTGGGTGCAGGTGCACCAATACAGGAATAACCATTGAGATCTCGTTAGTAACAAAAGATTCAAAGTTTGTTAAATTATACAAAACATTTTCATTCCATTTCTTCAGTTTTTTTGTTTGCTTTAATTCCTAACAGAATTTTATTTAAATCCTTTAGATGTTTAGATATTAATTTATCACAGAATTAAAACACACAGCGTGTCCAAAAGGTTTGGAATATGCTATATATCTCAGTAAATATCCACTTTGGGGGAAACTGTTTTGAATAAAAGTTGTTTGGTACTTAGTTTTCCACCATAAGACAAAATGTAAATATTTTTTTTTTCAAATGACAAAAGCGCAATGAAAAACAATTGAATTTTTTTAAATGGCAAGGTACCCCTATATCCTATATTATACTCATTTGAGAGGTTTTTTTTTTCTCTTTAGTGATGGGGTTACCTTAAAAATAAAGTTTATGCTAAGAGGCCTGAGAATATCGAAAAGTTAAAAGATTAGAGAAGAGATGGGTGTCTTATTACATCTGAAATGGTTTGGAATGTTATTAACGGGTTTGAAAACCAAATTTATCATTGCCAAGCTGTGAATGGTCCACAGTTTGAACACTTTTTGTAAAGTTCATCAAAAAATTGTAGTTATGATGTTTTTATTACGAATAAATACTAAACAATTAAAATAATTTGAGAGTATTTTTTGCGTTTTTCTCAAAAAGTTGCTTAAGTAAGGGTACTTATGTTTCGCATTATTAAAAAAAGAAAGAAATTCTCTATCGAATGAGCATAATATAGGGGTATCTTTGTCATTTAAAAAAATTCAATTGTTTTTCATTACGCTTTTGTTATTCGAAAAAAAAATGTCCTATGGTGGAAAACTAAGTACCAAATAACTTTTATTTAAAACATTTTTCCCCAGATTCCATACCTTTTGGACATATTATATGTGAAAATGTAGGCTCTTATGTGAAGCACCACTTATGTTATATTTTCATTCATGAGACCTTGGTGCAGGCCTTGTCGAAGGTAACATTCCAGCATACTCGCTGATGACATCTTCAGGCATTCAGCAGTTGACACTATCAGTGCATACATTATGTACTCAACACTCATACAAATGTTTCATTCCAAACCATTTTTAAACATTAAAGTCTACAAAATTGACAGAAACCGCTGCTAGATGTTCACAGAAGTTCTCGAACGACACTGTTATATATAAATATTACAATATATAATGAACTATGAAGGAATTAAATATAATATTATTTTAGTCTGATTTTGTGAATAATCGTTGGTTTTAATAAAAAGCATGACTTTTTTTTGTAAGAGGATAATTTGTGACCAGGGCTGTATTTATTTGGAAATGTAGGGAAACTGCATTTCCTTAGATGTAGTTTTAAGCAAAAGTGCAGAATGTTTCCGTATGTCCAATACTGTGGAAAATAATTTGTTAGTTATATAGAACTATCTACGTAGTATAACGTATTTTTGTAATAAATAAGGTGATAAATGCGGGAGGCTATCTCACGCATCATCAATTTGTTTAGTACTCCCATAAGTGGAAAAGCATCATATGGAATTAATTTTTATTGCACCCACGGTAAGCCTTTTCAGGCAGTACATGATGCTTGTACAGTTTTATTTAGTTTATAAATTATTATGATATAAAACCCCTTATATTTTATATTCTCTTTAGTATCATTATTTTTTTGTAATTGCAGGGAACAATTATAGTACTGAATTTTTATCCACTTTACTTCTATAATCTGATTGTACTGACTTTTTGTTCCGATTTAAAATAAAAAGCAAGTATCCAGTTTTTAAAATCTTTACTACAACCTTATCACCCTGCCATGTCTCATAACTTATACAGCCCTGATTGCGACTGTACTGAATAAGCTTGTGCTAAAATCCAAGCACAGTTTTTTTACCTAACATAATATTCTCAAACTTCACAAACGATTGTACTCTAATCAAAAATGAATTATATGTGAACGCTGTTATAGGATTTTTGTTGTGCCTGAATGAATGTTAAGATATTTGTTTTAATTAACCACCTACTCATAAAGTTATTGTGCTTCTATTTAACTTTTAGCACTCAGTGGCTATAACTATTATTATCCCAGATAACACTTACAGCGTTGGGATTTCGTTTGTTATTAAAGATACAGGTTTGCTTAAATTAGATGAATTATTCTTCATCATGAGGGGTTCTTTTTTAAGTAGAATGTAACTATTATTTTAGATTCTTTTTATCACAGAATTTTTGTGATATTACCCCTAATTTAATTTTTTCTTATGAGCAGTCAAGTTGGCTTTGGAATAGTCAAATGAGCTTTTTTTCCTCTTTCTAATGAGATAAAACTTATCACATCTATTTAAATAAAATTTCAATGTATTCATATTTTTTGCTAATGTCCGAAGTACGAGGAATTTTGTACTTTTAAAAATAGAATGTTACCTGGGACACCCTGTATATGCAGGTATTTCAGCCAGATGTACTTTCTAGTGTCCCTATATTATGGAATGTGATATAAAACAACCGCCTCGTGATCTATCGTAATACTTGGTTCAAAGCAGCAGTGAACAACCTTTATTTTGGAAAACTTTCAATTTAAGTTACTATCAAATTTTGAATTTTAAAAAGTATGCAAATATAAAGATGGCCGTGCATAAAGCACCTTACCTCAATAAAAATATATCAAATTGGGTCAAGTTTATTCCATATCTAATCAACTTTAAAAAAAAAAGTAATTTAAATCTTCTTACCTCAACGAAATGATCAAAAGCGGTTCATAAAAGCTTAGTAATAATGTACCTAACAAGCAAATCAATACTTTATAATATACAGTGTGTCCAAAAGTTCAGACTTACTGTAGACAACTTCTCAAAAATTGTTTTCGAGAAATATGTATATATATATATAAAATCCATTCCCTTTTTTACCCATAAGTGGTCTATCATTGTTATAAACAATTTTAAAAGATACATTATTTAACTTCATTGTATTAATAATGAATCACTTATGGAGTTTTTACTGAAACATCCTGTAATGAGGATTTTACAATATTTTTTATAAAAAGCTTCTTTGAAACAGGAATTTATTGTTATCGTTTTTGTAAATGTTATTGCTCACGAGATATTCCTAGAGTCCCGCATGGAATATTTTATTGCTCCATCAGCGTGCTCATTGAATTCCAGTGGTTGGAGTCAGTGGCGGTGGCAGGGGGTTGGGGGGTCAGAACCCCCCATAGGTTCGCAATAAGTCGTTATAGAGCCGGAGAACTGTAAATTTTGTGCTTGTGGATTGTGGTTAGAGTTGTGACAGATAACAAGAGTGAAAGTCAAAGAGAAATGGTCGTTTCATATATCGTGTTTATCAATTTGTTCAAAATAAAAAAGCCACTAAGGCAGTATATTTATTGAAGGTTTATAAGTACCTTATTTAGTATAATTCAGGTATATAAAAAAAATTTGAAACAATCAAAAGGGCATGATTATGCTTGAAAATTTATGTTTAATATGAAAATATTCATAATTTATTCGTTTAAAAAAAAATTAAATTACAAAGTTCAGAACAGACAATTTGATTTCTGATGAAACAAATTTAAAATGGCTATTTGCAACAAGAAATATATACAGACTATGCTGAAACAGAATATTAAAAACACTGTTGACAGCGTCATGTTGACCTCCACTTAATGTAAAGCTCAAAGCTATCTTTATTTTTATAAATAAAAACACAGATAGACAGTAAACTTAACCAGATATATGTGGTCACGACCATACTCCGATCCACCTGTAGTTCGGTCTCGGGTCACTGGACCCTGTCAATCAGTAACATCCATCTATGAGGTGGAACATCACAATCGCTTATATAAATAAGAAGCATAATATGATAACGATTTAATTGTACCATAAAATTACAATAACAACATTAAAATAAAAATTCGCTCAATCTTTAAACAGGTTTTTGGCTTAAATTACAATATCTTGTACTGTTCAGCACCCAGAACTAATAACCGTTCACCAATATAGCTACATTATTAACCAACACCCCATCCAAAATTTAATAGGCAACGAAAATTATTTAAAATCAACCAGGTTCGACAGCTGTAGTTCGCATTGATGAACTAGAAGTGTATGGAGTCTCCGATGGACGAGGGCGTGATGAACCACAGATAAATAACATGGTTAAAATAGATTACGTTATAACAGAGCGCCCATTTCCACGCGTGTGACGTGGGAACGTGCGTTCGACATCAGAGCGTCCGACAGACGGTGGTCTCGGGGCCCACAATGCTTGACTAGAACGGCCTCTTGCCTGTCGGACCATTGGTAACTGGCCGTACGGGAGTTACAAGTAAGCATCGAGTGTGTGCGTCTCGTTGCCACCGGCGCTCAGTCCCGTCCGACCGTTGTGACGATGAAGATGATTATGACGATGATGGATCCGATACGGAGTAAGTGTATAAAATGTGTGCGCAAGCTCGCCGAAATGTGCAAGCCGGGTTAAACATGATATAAATACTAGGATAATGACTTGATAAAATAAAAAGTGCAATAAGTTACTAAGGGCCGACAGCGTTAAGTACTGCCGCATACTATGATTTTTAGACGCGGCTTGCCGAAATCAGCGGGCCATAATACACAACTTACTTTAACTACCTATTTACGTAATTAGTTAAATAGTACTGCTTGTATGAATTTAAGTTACACATAGATAAAGTATAAAACAAATCATTTTTGGAGGCAAGACGTTGTCGTGCCTCGCAGCTTTGGTTTTATAAATCCTTAATGTACCTCGGCTAACTCTAGTTACAACTAAATCTGACCTAGAATACAACAAAATGACGGCGAGGAGAAGCAGTAAATACTCTATCATATAAACACTATTTTATGCGTGTGTGGTTATTGCCTCCCCTCATCAACATTTGGCAGACAACATCTGATCTCTACTGTTCTTACATACTTAATAATAATTAATATTGGCGATCCGCCAATGTTGGAGATAGTGTACGACCAACAGTGGCGATTCGCGGACGAGGGCGAAAGCAACCGCGAACTGGCGTGGACTTGCCAAGCCGACAGTGCACGGGTATATCCCAATCAGCACGGCGAGCCCAGTCAGAGTGCACTGTGGGTCACGCACCCTCGAAACTGTGAGGACGCCGGTGTTGCGCCACTCAACTAGGCACCTAATTAAAACGCTATGGACGAACTCTGACTCGCCCAATTATTGCTAATCATGGTTAGTTCATTTGGCCAGCACGGCTCTTGGATCGCAGCCACTTAGTATCCTTTAGAAAAACAACTATCAATGAACAAACAATGCTGTTAATGCGGTACCGGAGGCTGAGCCACCGGGCCGGTCGGTACACTGGTGCTGCTCGGGAAAAGAGGTTGGTCGGTCAAAATTGGATGGGAAGGAGACGTGAGCAGGGAGCTAAACAGCAGTTTCTGTGTGACTGTGAGAGGATAACCGCTCCACATCTATTTCGGGAATCGTCAACTCGTCTGGGATGTTATCGGCATACTCAATGGAAGAAGTTTGAGATAACCTCTTAGAAAGTGAAGTCTGTTTGCGGAGTACTTCAGCAAGGGAAGTATTGCTGTGTTCGCCATACCGAGCATCTAGGCCCTGACGGAAAGCATTAACTACTCGGATCTGAAATGAACAAGAAACAACAAAACAGGGAGAATTAAAATAAGAACATTCCCGGAAAGGTGGCGAGCAGTTAGCACAGCCCAAAGATCAGTACAGGACGAATATACTGAGGCCCTAACACATGCGGTGCCTATCTACGTTCAACAATATCGCCAGTGCTGACACACACATGACCTGGGTCCATCGAATTGCAAATTGTGCAACACAATTCTAATAGCACCAGCATATACAGGGTGTCCAAAAGGTACGGAATATGCTATATATCTCAGTAAATATCCACTTTGGGGAAAAATGTTTTGTATAAAAGTTGTTTGGTACTTTCCACCATTAAACAAAATTTATATTCTATTTTTTCGATTAACAAAAGTGCAATGATAAACAATTGAATTTTTTTAAATGACAAGATACGCAATGAAAAACAATTGAATTTTTGTAATGACAAGATACCCCTACATTATACTCATTTGATAGATAATTTTTTTCTCTTTTCAATGATGCAAAACTTTAGTACCCTTACTTGAGCAACTTTTTGAGAAACAACAAAAATTGTAGTTCTCATGATGTTTTGTTAGAAATAAATACTAAATAATTAAAATAATTCGAGAGTATTCTTTGCACCTTTCTCAAAAAGTTGCCCGAGTAAGGGTACTGAAGTTTTAAAAAGAGAAGAAAATTCTCTAACGGGTATAATATTGGGGTATCTAGTCATTTAAAAAAAATTCAATTGTTTTTCGTTGCGCTTTTGTTATTCGAAAACAATATATTAAAATTTTGACTTATGGTGGAAAACTAAGTACCAAACTACTTTTATTCAAAACGTTTTTCCCTAAAGTGAATATTTATTGAGATATATAGCATATTCCGTACCTTTTGAATACCCTGTATATAAATATATAATATACACACAAGAGCATATGCAAGACCGACTGGACAAAAAAAAGTCGTCAAGTGACGGATGGAAACCGCAAGATTAGGGCCAAAGTTGAACAGTTAACAAACATGCAATCAATATGTACATGCCACGAAATAGCTGTGGCTGCATACCATCATACATACATGTGATACGGAGGCATAGTTCAAACTGACTTGCAGTACTGCCAGAGCAAAATGTATTTGTGTTGAGCCGTCATACATGCCGTGTACTGGATTATTGAGACAGGCCTAAGCTTTACATTCATTGGTTTTCATTGCAGATTAACAGAAGCTACAACTGACTTTCAGTAGAAACCAACACAAATATGGACAGGTATATTATCAGCAAGTGGTTTGCACTCCTCCACTGGGCTAGATAATAACCGATTGACACTGGTAGCAAGCAGTCGGATCTTATCATACCGAGTGATACGGAATCAAAACATTGAACTTGCAAGGTTTTCACAGACCAAAACAATACATTTTTAGAATTCTTTGAGCACCACTTAAACACACACGTATAACAATATTCAAATACATACAGTCTTTACCAGATATTGGTTACTTTGCTTACGTGATTTTGCCCCACCTGTATGTATGTATATGTGGGTATTAGTAAACACACAAACAATATAAAAATATAATAACACATATAAGGTAAGGCATATAAACACAACCTAGCAAAACTCTTTAAAATAAAAATTCATTCGTTTAATAATTTTATTTAGAAAATCGATTATCGAAAACAGCAACCTATTAGTATATTAAAATAAAAACAAAATCTAAGTACACTTCGTCGGTATACAAAATGACAAAATATATTTCCAAATAAACAATTTTAATTTATGTAAACAAATGGAAGCCTCTACAATAATTTAACAAACAATACTATAACTATATGCAACGAGGCCGGTTATGTTCCTGTAAGCAAATCAGGCATCATAGAGCACGTGGGCATTGATTATAATGATTCTTCACAACCAAAGCGTTACGCATTACTTATTATTATAATTATTACGATAGGCCACAATCAATCTGCACTTGAATCTATGATGCGTCATTTCTTTTTGACGTGTAAACAACTGTTACGTATTCGAATTATCAAGACAGATATTGATGTTTCTCTCTTTTTTTTTGTGAAATTTTGACAACAGAATCGACATATAATTCGGCCGAGCAGTCGTTTTGAGCGATCATATGCATCTGTGAGCTAAGGGTAAAAGAGACATGCAGCATGCAAACGTAAATTAGGAGCCTTACAGGCATCAAACAAGAAGAATACGGAAAAACTAATCCACAAAGCGTAATGAACTTAATATCGTTGCTTCGAAATTGCAGACGAGGCAGCCGGCGACCGACCGGACGGATCCGGTCGTCTCGCGACGGCGCCCCCGTACAATGTGGAAGCAATGGCCAACACAAACTAACAAGAGCAAACGAGCGGGCACACAAATACGTAGCGGACAGAAAGATGTAGGAAAGCGGCTTACAGCTTGGTCAGTGGAGCTCTTGCTGTACGGAACCGGAATCAAACGCTCTTGCAATTCACCACCTATCACCTTCAAGAGTAAAGGGCAACGTTAAGAGTGGTTCGATAGACAGTGACAGACACATACAATAGATAGTGCACAGAATGAGATAGATAAGATAACTACTGAGTAACCTAAGAAGAGTCGGGGCGGCGGCAGGTCGGTTAACCTTACGCCGGTACGCCCCGCTGCAGGTGCATGCATGCGTGCGTGTGCCCGAGTATGATTGCACACACCGCGCACACTGCACACATGCACAGACCCGCCGGTGCTGTAAATAAAAGAGTGTTACAATCAACAGACACACGATTGCTCGAAACGTGTATCTACCTTTGGCTCAGTGCCGAGTTTCAAGAACAGAGCATCATATATTATTGTTAATAAATTGCTTCTCTTCTAGCATAAGGTATTAGCGGTAATAAAGAGCAAAAGAAACAGTTAAAAACATAAACATTTCAAAAATGGTTAATTATGTGTGGATGTGGTGTGGCCTGCAATTCACTAACTGGTGGTTCTAGTGTATATAGTATAGATATATTACAAGATCGTTAGTCGTAAATTATTATTACATGACGCTGGCGTTCGACACACAATACAGTTGACTCGCAGTTGTGTGCATGCGTTGAATGTTCAACAAATAAATTTCTGTCTCCATCACCACTAACCTGAGAAATCTAAGGCTATCTAAAATGCTATACATACAGCTATTCTACAAGTGTATGACGAAACAGTATATACAAAATACAAAATACTCATATTTGGTCAAGTAAGAGTCTACTAAGTGCTAAGCTTTCAGTAAAGGAGAAGGTCGGGGGCAATGGGGCAGGAGCAACTACGGCAGGGTAGCACTAGTAACGAGCGTCATGCAGTGCTCGCTGCGGTGTAGAACCGGGCAGGACCGGCACTATATGCGAGTCTCATGCACAGGCTTGGGCAGCTCGGAGTTGGCGGATACGGAGGGTGTAAACTGCGGATTGTAAGGCGGAGGCCTCAAAGTATGAGGAGACAGCAGCCGATTGCCAGTGTGGTCGTCACGCTCGTTCTTCAACTGCTGCGGCAACAGTTTGCTGGCGGTCGGATCCTCATCGATATAAGTGATGTCTGATAGAGGACGTGGCGGCCAGGGGCCAGTGTGGCTTCGCGAGCTGCGCAAACTGTGTAAGCTGTGTAAACTATGTACCGAGCGGCGTTCCTCCAGATCCTCCAGGTTGGACTTGAAAGCTCTGATTACTCTCAGCTGCAAACACAGGGAAGCAGGGTACTTATGAGGCCGGGATCTGCATGCACACACGCACCGTGATCACTCTCTTTCGCACATCATGCGTGCCACGCGCACAACCGCACTGTTGCAGTGTGCCCGTTACTTATACCAGCGGACATTCACGTCCTTGAGTCGCGTTTGGTGATAATTTAAAGTCAAGAAGTTAAAAGAGTGAGTAAGTAGTAGGATTATATTGTGTTAAGTGTGTGTTGCGACGAAACCGAAAGGCACACCACAGTCATTTTTTTTTTTTTTAAAGCAAATAGGAAGTCGTAGCAAGCAGGTTGACAAAAGCTTCATCTAAGCACGCGTAACATCGTCCATGACCCATTTTAATTGAAACCGATTACGAATACGGAACACGCAAAAGAGAAAGTCTGCTTTATTTGGCTGTGTTGTCATTATGGTAGCGGTCGACACATTTGTCGTTATTCCTATTCATCTACATTCCCAATGACTACCACTGAAACCAGTTAAGGGGACTGCAACAAGGGTTAGGGTGGCTCTACATTTTAACACCACAGTGCAACACAGCAGTAACGCATTTGAACAAACTGTTAAGCAAAAGCCCTTCTACCAGCTACGTACTTGTTTGTACTGCAACGGGATTTGCTTGAGACACCCACAGCTTTCCTAAACCTCAGTTTCTCTCATGGGTTCCGCAGGCTGACAAATAAATCAAAATTATACAGGGTGTTTCACTTTTCCATGGGACACTATTGCTATCTCCGTAAATGTTGAAAATACAAGGTTGCTTAAATGGGATAAAAGTTAGCTATTTAGAAGTGTATTTTAGACAAGATCTTGTTTTGTTTACAAATTCCATGGCTTGCGTGATGTAACGAAAAAAACCAAAATCGATCAAAATTTTTAACTTAAATATCTCGGCTATTGTTGCGAATACACAAAATGCCAAAGGAAAATGTTTTGTAAATTTTGTTTTCTATAAGATGGTGATGGTCAGATTTTTATTTATAAATTACCAGGCGAGATATTTGACAAAACATCTTTTTTCTAAATGACTTAGATTTAAAGATTATTTTTTTCTCTTTACAATGATATAATATTTTCTAGTCTATTTTCAAAAATAAGCGAAATAACCCAAAAAAATGCAAAATGTTAAGATAAAATCAAGGTTGCCACAAAAAAACTATAAATAACTTCAACTGTTTTAATTTAAGCCATGGAATTTTTAAACAAATTAAGATATTGTTTAAAATAAACTCCTAAATAGCTAACTTTTGTCACATTTAACAAACCTTGTATTTTCATTATTTACGGAGACAGCAGTAGTGTCCCATGGAAAAGTGAAACACCCTGTATACCTATAAAGGGTACAAGTACAAATTCTGGGTACGCTGACTTGACCCACAGGAATTTATTCCGCGAGAATCTAAGGAGTTAAAATGTTACAGATAAAACTGAAGAGACTACTCGATTTAGATTTATCAATAAGAATGCAGAACTTGCTTGCAACATCAAAATACAGTCAGGGAAGTGAGAGCAAACATAAGGCAGATCGTGGAAGTAAGTGAAAAGATCCGTGGGTGTGGGTGTAGTGCAACCTGAGACAACACAGCCAACTTGGGGCTCGGGCACGGATCGAAACGAGTCAAACGAACATGCAATTACTACCCGCTAATGGCGCTACGCTAAACTACGTGTTCCGCAGTCTATTACTACTAAAGGCACCACAGTCAGGTGGTAGAACGTTCGGCTGGTAAGCATGCCTGGATAAAGAATAGGTGTAAGTTGCAGCAGGCAACGACGGCCAGCGCTGCTGAACCACCGCAGCCTCCTCAAGAGAACATAGAATACAACTTGAAGAAATTACTTCAGCAGGCACAGAAGGGCCAGCCCTGCTGGACGATTACAGCCTTGTTAACAAAATACAGGTTAATATAAGCGATTGTTAGTTAAAATTTAAAATATCACCAACTTCTGTATTTAAAAAAACAATTGACGAGGACTAGTGTATATCCACTGTTAGCCAATAGCCTTGTTATAAAAAGTTACATCTATTAAAAATTATCACAAAAATATTCGTCCGCTTAGTTAGGATTGCAAGTTCCAATCGGAGTTCCTGTGTAATTAGCAAATTATTGTTTCAAAATTACGCCGTACATCATAAAATAAGCAAAGGTACGTATCAAGCACTAAACAATTTCATGTTCCAACTATTAATTACTTTAAACTTCACTCTATTTACAACTACTGCAAGATGCTTCAAAATATTTTAGTATAGGCAAAACAGATTTGCTAAAATAAATGTCTCGTTCTTTTGTTTAAACACTCAAAAAAAAAACAAAAGCTTGCTTGGTAAAACAAAACTGCAGCGGAGGGACACTTAACATTTGCTGGTTAATTAGAAAACTCGAAAGCAAAGTTATAAAAGCCAGAGCTCTGCTACCAAATATTTTTATCTGAATAATTTTAAATGTTTTTGCTTTTGCACTTAAAATAAAAAGGCCTCTAGCTGTTTTAAACAAAACCATTTATACGACTTTTAATTTTCGTTGTAACTTTAATTTTTACATTCAAGCATTCCACTAGACAAAACTAATATAAATATGATGTAGATAAAGCCTATTTTGCTTGTATACTAAAATTAAATAAACCTTGTGTGCAGATCGTTTTCAAAATTATACGAGGCTATAATTCAACAGATATAGCATTTTCTACATTACATCATATGCTTGATAACGCCTTTTGAAAACTCAGTGGGTGATAATGATTTCTGGAGCAATGGATAATGGATCTCCTACCTTTACGTTGTTAATACCACAGCACACAGTTAATTTAATTAGTTCAATTATAAAATTCGGCCATCATACTAAAGTAAATGTATTGTGTAGATTAAAACAGTCATCAATACAATATATGTAGCATCATCTGAAGGGATGTATAACTTCATAAAATAACGAATTAAAACAAGTTAACCAAAATATCTATTAAATTTAATGTTCTTTTAACAGCTCAAAGGATAAAAGCACTTTAGTAAAATTACGAAAATAATTCTTGCCTTTCATGATCTTTTAAAATTACTATCATGCCAAAATGTACAGGATATAAATGAATTCGAGGCTTGTTCCATTATTCTTTAATTTTAATTTAAAAAATTATGTCACCTTGTAGTCTTTTCCAATTTCACTGAAAATTATTTTGCTGTTGCGACCGAAACATCCTATATATTTTTATGTAACACAAAAAAAAATTTAAATACCTTTCTCAGATCATAAAATCTTATTTAAACAAACAAAACTATGGGTGCTGCTGAATTGATTAAGATGCGATTCGTAATAACTGCTAATAACTAATTTTGCAACATTTAAAAGCCATTAAAATAGTGAATATTACTTTGTAAGAGACAAAAAAAAAGAGACAAAGTTATAGTAAATTTTCGTTTTTCGTCTGTAGTGCCAAAATGGAATCCGATAGAAAACATCTAATTGCATAGGCGTTATTTTCTCAAAAAAATAGTACAAGAGACCGAAATCAGATTTTCACTATCTATTCCGGTAACGGAGATACTCCGTAAAACATTGGAATTTGGCCCACTCTGGGGTAGTCTATTTTCGATGCCCAAACAGGGAGGGTATCTCGGTTATTATCAGAAAAAAACCATGTACGTAGTCTCGATTTCTTTTTTCGAGAGGAGTTCATTGCCGTAAACAGCCATTTGATATCTTTTTTAATTTTCGAAATACGGCCAAAAACCGATTTTTGGCATTTTCAAAAATGTTAAATATCTCGCTTAAACGAAAAGATAAAGAAAAACTTTCAGAGACATTTTTTGCATGGTTTTTTGTCCTTAACAAGATAGCGATATTATTTTTTTTTTTACTCATAAATATCGGTATATTACACCCAACTTTCGTATTTTAAATAGCAACCATAGTTGGCTTTGACATAAATCACTATCTTATTAAGGACAAAAAACCATTCAAAAAATGTCTGTAAAGATATTTAACATTTTTGAAAATTGCCAAAAAATCTGTTAACGACAATGAACTCCTCTCGAAAAAAGAAATCGAGACTATGTACTTAGTTTTTTTCTATTTCTGATAATAACCCAAATATTGTATGGGCATCGAAAATAGACCACCCTGTACACGTTGAATTAAACAGATTTTATGCATATAAAACATTTTGAAAATATCAATTGTTCGATTAAGAACTTAAAAGAAAAAAGCAAGCTCGCTTTTGTTCATACCCAGTACTTTAAATTCGTTTTAACAAAACTCTAAAATCCTTCAAGATATTTTACGACATCCAAACGATCATTTCACACTAAATTTGACTTTTGAGGAAAAACATAAGAACTGCAACTCGAGAGAATTTTTTTTGTTTTCTAATGAAATCAGATTTTGTAAAACTCTATTTCACAATGTTTTTCCATTACATAAAACGCACATGGTAAAGATTTTCAACATGATGTATGAGAGGCAAAATTTATGTGCATTTAAATTAAATATTAACGAAACTTTAAAAAAATAACGTTTCTACATCCTTCAAATTTTGCTAATAATAATGATGCATACAACCGAGATATTTATTCGTAATTTTGTTCATCCTAATGAAACTGTATTTTAAACAAAATTAATTTTAATGACCGTATGGTCACCTTAACTAACAGAATACAAAAAAAAAAACAATATGACTAAGCTACAAGGAACACTGACAGCTAAAGCGGGATATAGGAACAGCCTGAGTACCAGGCAGAACTGGAGTAACATCATTGATTCCGTTACACAATCAGATATCAATGCATCATGCTTTCAACAGACTAACACCTATTATAGAGGACGGAATGAGAAGGATGGGAATGGGAAGCCTCAACTGATGTGATGTCTAACTACCTATCAAATCCTATTTAACTGAGCTCTGTTCATCAATCACTCATGGACATACTGTCTAAAGTACACTCACCACCCTGGGGATGTACACATCGCGACAAACCCAGCGCGATCAGAGTTACAACCGTTTAATTCACATTGCGACTGGCACAATGTACACAATGCACACACTTACCTGTGTCTGTAACCTAGTCAAACCACGAATCCATAAGATTTGACCAGCTCTGGGCTTTTTGTCGGAATCGACATCGTACTTCTCCTCTCCTATTGCAATAGCCTCTGTGTATTCTTCGGGATGCCCTCGTCCCCAACTGTAACAAACGTTCACTATCAATTTAAGTCAACTCGATATTTTTCATGAAAACATACGATAGGATCTTCGGTATTTTACGTGTGGGCACTGTAGTAACTAGCTGACCCCATAGCAGTGTCCCGACTCCAAAGAAAAGGCACCAGAGCCATTGTTCCAGTGTCAAACTCTTCGTCGCGAATGCCATTTTGCCGTACTGTATGATCAAAACCTGTAAGAAGTTTTCGGTTATTATTATTTGCACATCGCATAAAAACACCTTGTACAGTACCTGTGAACCACAGGTGCCGATCCAAATAGAATAAAATATTGGATTCGTGAACACCCCTTCGAATACATTTCTTTGTCCATGAATTTTTCTAGCATTAAATTCATTAAATAACGTCATCATTACAAAAGAGTTAAATATAACAGTAAAATGCTGATTAGGTCCAGCTCCTATTTCGGCACCACGACCTGATTCAATATCTAACATTTTATCCCCTGTAAAAAAAAACACTCACTTATTAACCACTTACTCAACAAAACGAGTTTTAAATGTACATGTTTTCAATATTTTTATCCTCATAACACACACAACAGTTATTCTGCTAAGCTGCAACATTCTGTATTGTTACACACAAAGTATACAGGGTGTCCCAGTTATCGTGAACGGCATGGGGATCTCGTATTTAGGAGCAACTATTCTATGAAAAAAAACTTGAAAAAGTTAATAGTTTTTTTCGCTATTGACAAAAAACGAAACAATAACGTTTTCGGTTTCTGCCTTTAACTTGCTTATTTGAAATCATACTCAAAATATTTTTGGACATTAATGGGACACTTTTTGGCGTAGATTTGAAATTTGTTAATACATTTTACCCATCTTCATTTGTTTATGTTATTTTAACATTAACTTTGTTATTTTAAAAAGAGGTTGTGATTGACTGTGACACCGTTGAAGAGATTTTTTTTCTCGTTTCATTGATGTATGGGTTGTTAGGTTTATCTTTCAAAATAAGCAAGTTATTACAATATTATTATATTTATTAAATTCAATAAAGTGGCCATTGAAAAACAAAAAAAAACTTTACATAAATAATCTAGCTATTTTATTTATGTGGTGTTTTGTTTTGTTTTTCAATGGCCACTTTGATTACACTTAATAAATACAATAATATTGTTATAACTTATTTTTATAGATAAAAATAACAACCCATATATCAATAAAACGAGGAAAAATCCATCTTTTTAATGGTGTCACAGCCAACTACGACCTGTATTTAAAATAACAAAGTTGATGCTAAAATAACAAAAACAAATGAAGTTGGGTAAAATTAATTAACAAATTTCAAATCTACACAAAAAAGTGTCCTAATAGTGTTCAAAAATATTTTAAGTATGACTTCAAATAAGCAAGTTAAAGGCAAAAATCGAAAACGTTATTGTTTTGTTTTTTATCAATAGCGGAAAAACTATTAATTTTATTCAAGATTTTTTTTATAGAATAGTTGCTCATAAATCATATAATTTTGACTCATTCGACCAACTCCGCATCTCTTACCTTTTACGAGATCCCCATGCTGTTCACGATAACTGGGACACCCTGTATATATGTTTTTTACCTCGAATTTGAAACCCAACACTTTTGACATGTTTAATTAAAGACAAGTTACTATTTTCACACTACATTAATTTTGCTGGTATAAATACGATTGCCAATAATAAACAAAATGTTACTGTTGATTTTTTAAACAGGGATCAATTTTTTAAAACAGGCAACAACTTTTCAAAACGGGGTAGGACAAAAGAATTAACGCACTTTCCTGAAAATTAAATATCACAACTATCCATCCACTTTCTTTTGTGAAAACCGTAATAACTCTCATTCAATGTAATTAGTTTTTCCTCGTCACACTAACCTAACACTTACCTACAAAAAGAAGTGCAAATATTACAGTTAACTGATAAACAGCTTGTCCAAGTATATTCTTCATCATTGTTCTCGATATTAAAGGTTTCGTTCTTCCATAAGGCTTTCTCAACAATAAGTCTGGGGTAGGAAGTTCTGTAGCCAACGCCAAAGATGCAAGCGTATCCATAATAAGATTCACCCATAACATTTGTACAGCCTAAAACAAGCGAATCATACAGACGTGAACCATTATAATTGATCGGTATTTTGTACCTTTAACGGACTGTCTTGTACTGCACAGGCACCAATAAACGCTACAATAACAGCTACAACGTTCACAGTAAGTTGAAACTGCAAAAACTTTGCTATGCTGTCGTAAACATTTCTTCCCCACATTACAGCTTTAACGATACTGCTAAAGTTGTCGTCAGTTAAAATAATGTCGGACGCTTCCTTAGCCACGTCCGTACCGGCAATACCCTACAAAAATCCACAAATAGATGAAGACTTTACGACGCACTCTCACAACATACCATTGCGAAGCCAACATCAGCCTTCTTCAAAGCTGGACCATCGTTAGTGCCATCTCCAGTTACTGCAACTACTTCTCTTGCCTCGGTATTTTTACTATCAATAATACCTTTGACCAAGGTATATTTATCTGTAGGTGAAGATCTGGCCAAAACTCGTAATTTAGGCCACACTTTGTCCAAAAGATGTTGCTGAACCTAGGATATCATAGGATTTTTAAAAAAACTGTTCGATTATGGATGTACAGAGTGGTCCAAATTCGATGGGATTACATAGGTATCTTGCTTAATAGTCAAGACAGAGAAACGGTTAAATTAGCAAAAATGTGCAGCTTTTTGGGACGAACGCAGAACCGTTTTCAAAAATATTCTATCATTTCCGGTCTTTGAGTTATTAAAGAAAAACTGTTTTTTTTTTGTTATATTTATAATGTAACATATCTCCCTTATTGTTTTAAATATCGAAAAAGTTTAAAAAGATTATTTTTAGATATTCTTATGTAGATTATGATAGTACTAAAATAAAAAAATTTACGCTCGCCGTTAAAAAGTTATGACACAAACTCACCTTTTTTTAAATGGGAGCGATAGTTGGCTATGACCTGTTTAAACTCCTTATTTTTTTCCCATTCCAAATATATAAGGGTTGATGTATTTATTTTCAATAATACGCAAGTTACAAGGGTTTTTTAATTTTTTTAAAGATGAAAAACAAAACGTAGGCTGTGAAAACACAAAGAAAAACCGGAAATGATAGAATGTATTTGTGTTTGTCTTACAAAACTGCACATTTTTGGTAATTTAACTGTTTCTCTATCTTCAATATTAAGCGAGATGCCCATGTAATCCCATCGAATTTGGACCACCCTGTATACGTACCTCTCCAGTACTATCCCTAATTCTTCTGTTAAATTCTTTACCCTCGAGGATAATAAAGTCTTCGTTTGGTTTTAAAATACCGCATTTAGTCGCTATAGAACGTGCCGTATTAATATTGTCACCCGTGACCATCCGAACTGTAATTCCAGCTTTCTGGCACTTTCGAATAGCGTCGGGCACTTCCGGGCGCACAGGGTCTTCAATACCAACAACGCACAAGCAGGTTAAATTTGATACAATATTCGCTTCGTCTTCCCAATTTGGTTCATTGTCTATGTGCACTTGATTAATTTCTGCCTTGCCAGGTACAAAATCGCGATAAGCTATAGAAATGGTACGTAGTCCATCGCACGCCATTGGTTCAATAACTTGATGCAAAAGACGCTCTTGCATATCTCTGGTGAATTTTTCCAGACGGCCATCGTGGCCATAAATAAAGGCACACCTAGAAATTTAATTTTTTATTTTCGTCGTGGCAAAACAACACGAAAATCATTACTTGTTTAATATCATTTCAGAAGCACCCTTCGTGAATAATCTAAAACCACCACCTTGACGTGGAATAATCGTACTCATCGATTTTCTCACAGAATTAAAAGTGTACACACGACTAAACGTTTCTTCCGGTTGGTCATCACGAACAGTTTGATAATTTTTTTGCAAACCTAACACAAAACCTAAGAGAGCACATTCAGTCTTGTTACCAACTTGCTTTGGCAGATCTGAAGTAGGGTCATCAGGAGGCTAAAAACGATCATTGTTTTAAAAAAATTATACGACACTATCTAGCAGTTTGATTACCATAATTCGAGATGTATAAGCAGAATTAATTGCTATGCCCTGTACTATTAAATTTCCAACATTTGCAGGGATGTCGGAAAATTTCGGCATCGTTTTACACAACTGTTCGCAAATGTATGATTGAACAACGGTCATTCGATTGGTTGTCAATGTGCCAGTTTTATCAGAACAAATGGCAGTTGCATTACCCATGGTCTCACAAGCATCCAAATGCCTTACTAAATTGTTGTCTTTCATCATTTTCTGGATAAAAAAACATATCCAATTATAAACAATGTCTAATTGGTATTTAAAACAAATTTCAACATTACAATTATTCATAAATGGACCGTAACGAAAAAAAAAACTAATATTTAAATATTTAATAACTAGCTTAATTTTTTTGACATTCCAAACAAAAGAATACGATGAGGCAATGAAAAAAATTACTTTCTGATACTTTTTTTTACGTCAATAACAAGTTTTTGAATTCATTTTTGCATGTAAGTAATTAAACTTTTAATGAGAAGCAGTTACAACTGCACGTTTTCTAACATTTTAATTGAGAAATCTATTACAAAATACATTTAAAAATAAAAGAACCAGTTTAAATTTCATCCTGTGTGCTTTCTTAAATAAATTTGTAATTTTCCTCTTTTAATACTGATTTTATAATTGGTTATAGTCCGATTACAATTTTTTTTTAAATTACATATTTCATTCTAAAAAATAAAAATACGTAGCATCCAATAAACTTTCTTCTATTGCAATAAACCAGTGCATGTGCACATGCTGAAAGACAACCATCGCACCAATCAATGAATTATTATTGTAAATACATTTTTACGTAGCAGCAAATTTCATTTTTTTTTAGTGATTTTACCCTGTCTAAATAAATGTAAAAATCTCATCGTATTAATTTTTGAGTTTAAAGGAATAACATAAAAACAAATAAAAAACATTCATGTTGTTATCTATTATTGCAAGAATATCAATTATCAATGTAAATATAGCAGCAATTTCTGAAAATAACGTTTGCAGACTAATTACATCATAAATAAGATACTAATGATTCATCAAAATAATAAATAACATACATGGATAATAATAATAATTAGCTCCAAAAACTAAACAACTGGTCATCTTCAAAATTACATTGGTGCTGTAGAGTGTAATTTTTGAAAGTACTACATCGCTCAACATTTTCGAAAACAAGTGCATACTCGAAAACGGTTAATTTTAAGCCTGTATGACCTTGTACATTTTATAAAATACATTTTAAGGAGGAATCCAAAAATCCAATAATATACAGGGTGTTCTATTTAAAATAACTAGCTTGGTTGCCATTGCAAATAAACCGTAAAAAACAAAACAAAATCGATTATACCCATAAAGCATGAAAAAATATCAAATTAAACAGCGTTTAAATTAAGGAAAGTTTTGTTTTGTTTTTGAGGGTATCTTTCGTAATTGTGTAAAAACAATTTTACAATGTCACGTAAATAATATCGTTCATTTTTTAAATTAGGAAAAACTCTTAACCAATTATGCAAAAGTCTAAATATAGGTACCTCCCAAAGAAAAGAAAGTTAATGCAAAAATCAAAAACCAAAATTAAATATTAAATTGAAAATAAAAAGGTTTTGCACAATTCAAAAAAATAATAAAACATTATTTAAAAGAATTCATTTTTCAGATTTTTTAAATTTTTATGTAGAGGGTTGCAGATATCTGGAATATATTTTGATACTTTTAATGAGCATAAAATTTTGCCACTTTTCCACATTTACCTGCTGTGTTTGTTATGGAATTAACAAAAAATGTAATCAATTGTTTGATATAACATACCAGGTGTCTACAAAAGGTTGTATATGCCAATTACTAGATTAAACACTTTACCATTATTAAATTGCATTTACAACCCGTTCAGTTAATTCTTATGTGTCTGTGCTGGTTTATAACTTGCGTTTCACAACATTCACTGGCAAATACCGTACGAAAGATACCGATGTAAAATTTTGACAAATACATGTAATATCGTTTAACCGATATAAGGTCCCTGGAAAAACACATTAAGAAAAGAGTTCTTACCTTAACACTATACGCCAAAGATAGCGTGACTGCAAGAGGTAAACCTTCAGGAACAGCAACCACCAATACAGTAACACCAATAATAAGATGACGCACTAAATTATTAGCGTACGAATTTTTCCAAGGTTTATGGTCAATAACAAATGTTTTAATACAGAACTGAATAATCAATATAACTACTGTGAGGACTGCAATTGTGGAACCTGCGTAGCCGATTTGTATGGCCAATTTTGTAAGTTTAGCTTGTAACACAGATTTTTCTTTTTTGTGGCTCTCAGCCGATGACGGGGTGGTGTTAACATGATTTTCTCCTCCTGATTCTGGTATGGGTTCGTGTTTGTTTGAAACTGGTGCGGGAGAGTTCATGTGGCTGTTTCCTGTCACAGCAGCCTCTTCATCTCCTAAAGAGAAACTTTCAACATCATACGCGATTCCAGCGCTCAATCATTATTTTTTTCCTTTTTAATTTATTGACTTCATTTGAAAAATGCTATTTTGTTAAAAGTTGTATATTAAAATATTTTTTAATTATTTATACAAATCAATTATCTTAATGTTCAATGATTTTAATCAATTTAAAGTGAATTAAAAAATTGTTATAGTTATTAACTTATTATAATAATAGAAAAATAATAATTCACCTGTTAGGCTTTTCTTCTTCCGCTGCTTTTTAGCTTCTGTACAAAAACACATGCAAAAGGAGAACATTAGCAATCTCAAAATCACTCCCAAGTCCTGATAAGGGTAAAGTATAAATAAAATAAAAATGATCCGTGATGCAACTCTATTAAAAATATTATGTATACGGTAATAATTAATTGTATGCAAATGTGACTGCAATAAAAAAATATTGCATCATGTATCATCGGTGCAGCCGGCTGCTAAACAAAATATAATCTGTATGTATATGTAAAAATAATTATTTTAAATTGACTTGCAATCAGGAATACATAATTAAGTTGGAGTTGGGGGCATATTGTCATTTAACATATGAGCTGTGTGCACTAACACTGAAGATGACAATGAAGTACAAGGCATCTACAAGGTTTCTACAGCTAGTACTCGAGAGTACCACTGCAAGTAACCTAAGTACTGGATAGGGCACGGTATCAAACATTTGGACAAACACATGCTTAAAAACTGTAATTGCACGCACCTTTTTTCATCTTTTTAATTTCGGCCTCCTGCTGATCAACAGCAGCGCCCAACAGTGTGAAAATAATACCAGCTTGTGAATTGACTCCAACAGCGGTCACCAACATTTTTCCAGAACCTTCCATAACGTGCGTACCCGACAGTACCATAGGATCGAACGCCTCTCCTTTTTTCACATGATCGGATTCACCAGTCAACGAAGACTCGTCGACCTAACAACAGACACAAGTAATTTCGCGGATAACAAACCGACACCAAAGTACCTTTAAATCGTTCGATTGAATAAGACAACCGTCTGCCGGAAGTAAGTCACCATATTTTATTTGACAAATGTCACCCACAACAATATCATTAACAGCGACTTGTCTCACTTCCCCTTGTCGAATCACAGAAAATTTATGTTCCCCTTCGATACGACTTTGAAGACCTCGAAACTGACGCTC
The DNA here is from genome assembly GCA_947652605.1 of Elmis aenea. Lineage (NCBI taxonomy): Eukaryota > Metazoa > Arthropoda > Insecta > Coleoptera > Elmidae > Elmis > Elmis aenea. Next base: position 30,646,983 of record OX393584.1, on the reverse strand, counting down.
CTTGGTATAATCGTTAAAAGCTGTTACCAAAACCACTACAATAACGGATATCAAAATAGCTAAACCTTCAATCCAACCGTGACTCGTTTCATCGTCGTCAAAAGCTGGAAAAAAAGTTCGTAGCAAAATTGTCATCTTGGCATAAGGCACATGAACACTCACGAACATCGTCTAAGGCCGGTTGATAGAATGAAAGACCTAAGGACACTATAGCAGCTACTTCAAGTATGATTAGTGTAATGTCCTGCAGGGCTTCCCACACTAGCTGTAAAAACGTTTTGGGAGGTTTTGGGGGAATAGAATTTGAACCGAATGTTTCTCTTCTGTGTTCTAAATCCACATTTGAACCGCTAAGCCCTAAATTTTACAAGAAAAACAAATTCAGTCAAGTAACAGGTTGGGGAATGGTAACCAAGACTTGTTGCTCCTCCTCTGATAGACATTACCTTCGCTAGGTGATGTGTATAACTTCTTGCATACTTCTTGTATTCCTCCTAAGTCATTTACTTTGTTGATACCTTCGCGACCTCGATGTTCCATGAGGTCGCGCAATTGTTTTAGGGTGATGCCATATTGCGCGGGCCGGCCGTCTATCGTAGCCATCTCTCGTAGCTAGATCTATTAATAAACAGCGCGATTAATGTAAAGGAACTAATCTCAACATGCGGGAATTGTGTTACCAGTGGGTTAATTAAAAAGCCGATTACGTCGATACAGACGGCACAGTCAAATAATGTGTAATTATTGTTTCAATAATCGGTAATTTGTAAAAACGCCATTCGACCCAGTTTTTCCGAAAACTTTGGCAAGGAAGTGTTTCGATTACCATTAAAAATGATCAGACAGGATGCATTCCAAGAAATGAAAAAGTAAGAAGCCGGGTAGTGTATCGATCGGAGAGTGACACGGTTTAAATTAACACTTGGGTTGTACTACTGTAGTAAACTATGCATACGACGAGCCCAAAACAGACGTCGTCCACGGTAGCAAAACGCTAAGAACCAACAAGGAGGTACTGCTCGGAAAGCTAACGACCAATTATGCATAAATCAAAAGCGCTGTCCTATAAAACTTTGTTTCTTAATATCTTTAAAAACATTATAACGTGGTACATTACAACATGTTATCAAAAAGTATGGCCAAAAGTCGAAAGCGACAATATTTTTAACGATTCTACGGTTTTATTTAATCGCGACATTATCGTGAAACATGCAACTTTTCGTCAATACTAATTAATCAACTAAAATAGATATACTAATGCTTCTTTGAACAGAACTCGGACCATTTTCAGCTGTTTTTCACGTAATATTTTTGTACAATGATCGACCATGCGCAAAAACATATTTGGATAAAGTAATGTAGCAAGGCATTATTTTCTACTGTAAATAAAAACGTTTTTATCAAATGTACGATGTTAATAATAAAGACACATGCTCATCTGTGTACGTAAGTGTGTATAATAAAACCCAAAACAAATGAGCCGCATTAACCGAACGTTACAACAGAAGCTGATTTTCTGCAGGCTGCTACACTGTAACGTAATCTATATTTATAAAACACGTGCTCCACATATCCATCAAAATAGTAAAAGTCACACATATTAACGAATTTGACCTAGTAAGGCATCTAATTGATGTGCTGATATTTGGGCTGTTAGTCATATACCGTCATTGGCTTTATTACGTGACGTTAAATACATCGTATATTATTCACTTTCACTGTTTCTTAGTAAACCTGTTTCAATATTGTAAAATAACTTTATTTACGAAATATTTTTTAACCGATTTGCGTCGTCCAAAACACAACACCGAATTAACATCTACACTTTTGTTTATAGACTGGCGTGGCGACTTGGAGCTTTTTAAGCGGCTCCAGATGTACCGTTTTTTTCGTAAAAAAGCGGCAAAGATCCAATCTGAATTGATCACGCTTTAAAATGAAATCACACAATAAAGCAAAATAAGAATTTTTCAAAAAAACCTGGGAAATTAGTATTTTTTTAGCGTTCCAAAAAGTACCTATCTGAGACAATTTTTAATTTAATTAAAACCTATAATATCACCCACGTTTTGGGGGGAACTACCGCAAAAAACTACGATTAATCTGTTTAATTACGCAATTAAATACACTTTACGATAGTCAGTAAATCTGTATGGAAATGATCAAAATACTTGGTTTTTTAAGAACGAAACAATTCTAGTTATGTTTAAGATACTTATACAAATTTACAGCCCACTGTATGCAACATTATTGACTCCTCTTCATTTATTGTTGCAGTGCTTTAAAAATTACTACAACATAATAAACTTAAAAAAATGAATATTAAATCAGGCAAACGCAAACCCAAGTAAAGGCAAGCCTGAAAATCAATGGTAAAAGTGAAAAACAAACCAAAATACTTTCAAACAACTCTTAAACAACCTTGGGTTGTGATACCCAAAATTAATAATTTTGTAAAACATTGTTACCTAACATAAAATCGATTTTAACCATGTGTAATATCACGAAATAAATATTCATTACAGCTATCTAAAAATGCAATAATTAATTCACCAAAATACAGTCGATTTTTGACTGAAAGTTCTGTATGTCTTTATAGTTTAGTTGGAAATGTTATTAGTTAAAGGCGGCTTTATTTTTACCACCTGTTTCACGCGTCTTTGTTCATCTGTTTGTTCAAAATTTGCATTAATTTAATACTTTAAATTAAAATGTCAATTTTTTTCTTGTTTGACACAACTTATTCAGTTTTAAACTTGCTAGGTTTAAAAAAAAGTTACTAAACCGATAGGCACAAGCACAACCATTAATAAACACCCGATATTATTTTACTATTGACTATTGTGCTTATTTTAATTTTAATTAAGCTTGAATTTTTACACTAATTACGGTGTTTTTGGTGTGCCCTGTTTACTCATTGCTGGGCTTACCACACACGAGCCGACTCTGATCTCAGATTACGGTTAAATATTACGCAAGGAGAATTCCCTGGGCTATATTTTCGATTTTTGATAGCCGGTTACTAATACAAAACGTAGTTATGAAAAAAACTATAAGTAATTGTTCAATTGTAAATTTTTACTGTAAATAGTCTTGTTATTCCGGATGTACTGGACATGATTCTAATCTACTATAGGACAGCGGTTATTATTAACAATAAAAATATACAACCAAATTTCAGCGCGATTTACTGTCAACGTTAAGGATAAATTTTGTAATAACATTAATTAATAAGTGCTGCTTGCCAAAACAGACCAAACAGATGTCTAATTAAAGTACGTAAATTAATGAGGAACGATTAAATTCATAACGAAACGGATTATAATCCATCGAAACAAGTGTAATAAAAACTGTACAGCACATTTTCTTTCCAAACAATTACTTTGCAATGTTTATGCACCAAATCGCAACTAACATTAAAGAAGTGTTTTCAGGTGCAACTTCATTTGTTTAAAGGTTTCTCAATTATATTTAAAAATAACCTGTCTGAAACAGAATAAACACTGACACATTGCTGAAACGTATGGGCGTATTGTATTCTAAAGTTTAAATATTGAAAATACAGCCACGTATATTAAGTTACACATGATTCTTTTAAAATTCAATGATTCACTACATATCCGAAGGAATTGTTCCCCGAGCAAATTCACGTATGATCAACTAATTTTTGTTGTGAAGATATAAATAGCAGAGCTCACGATAAAACATAAATCAACAATATACACAAACAGAGATAGATTAATTTGTAATTACCTCTAGTACTAACACTTTGTGGGGAATTTTTAAAGCAGTTTAGGTGATAACTTTACTTTATAAATTTGGTGATTACCGGAATTTTCAAAAGGCTCGCTTTTCAAAGAATAAGAATGATATAAGCGTTTTACGTGGGTCGCGCTCTAGGCCGGCATGCGATGTGTAGGTATTGCGGACAGTCTGTACGTCACGAGGAAAGTGTAACAGCACTAGCTACAATAGTGTAGAAAACTTCTGTTCGCAGGACAAGTGCGACAGCACTAAATTAAAAAGACTTCGCCAGATACAAAAATATATCAAATAAAGTAAGTCGTGTCGGACCAACTAAAAACACATCGGTGTGGGTTTGACTTTGCGATAAAATGTATACCACATGATCCGATAACCTTATTGCGAACGCCGACTGAACCCGAAAAAATGTATTGTTGTAAACAATATTAATTTCTCAAAAAACACCGGTACGCTCATTGTTATTGGTTTTACCTGGATGCAAAAAGCGCGCGCATCTGTTAACACATGCACATTAGACACACACACGGTCGAGACGTGGTGCTCGAGCTTCAGTTAATTTTGTACATATCTGGGCCTTGGTAGGGAATTACACGGCTGAAAGCAACGCCCGTCGAAACAGTGGCGTTCGTCGGAAAAGAGCGCAATATACTGAATCATAAAATGACTCGAAATTACTAACCACATTGGTTAGTAGTTTTTATCTAGCCGCGGTTCCGTGTGATTATCAAAACTCCAGGAAGCTAGCTAGTCGATGACGTTTACTTAACTGAAAACTTAGTGTGGCCCATGTATAGTTTGTATTTGAAACTTGTATTCTCGGTTTAAAAAAATGACCGAATTCACACAAATTAGGATTCAAAAATTCATCATAATTTCTTTTTCTCATTGTACTTTGGAGACGTGTTTAACATCGGTTGACAACTGTGCACCTTAACTTTAAATTTCAAAAATGCAGGATAACAGAAATGAGTGGAAGTTATTTATAATGTATGCCAGTCAGGAATTTCATGGAGACATGACGTCATACAGGCCGCTCCACACTGACTACTACCGACACTTTGACGGCGCTCACTAGCCTCTCGATCGATTTCGCATAACTACAACATTTGTTATGCGGTAAAGCACAATAATCAAACTTAATTAACCAGCAGGTCATAGTGATAGCAAATACCTATTATTTAACTCGGTTTTACGATTACCGTTCGCATTAAGTGCGAAATTTAAAACAGACACCACGACACAAATAAGTAGCATTAATGTTCACTGAGCAATGACGTCATTGTAGGGTGGCATTTAACACCCACAGATTTAAAAATGAACTGACAGAAGCATGAATATTGCACTGATGTTTAATCCCGCATGGACATACCATGCAGAACATTCGGCCCATCCCACTGGAGAGGTAGGTGCAAGCCGTGTTGGCGTTTGACCTAATTCTAAGAGGGACATGGACAACGTGCTACAGGAGAACGTGCGGTGCAGGATGGCAAGTGACTTTTGCAGAGTACTGCAGCACTTACTTTGTACCCTAGTCCAATATGTCCCGGCTTCGGTAGCGGTCGCCCCGAGCCCTTGTCACAGTCCAGCCTGACTAGTTGTTCCGTAGTTACGGTCAAGTTAACATTGGTCGCCCGAGGCCCGAGAGCTGAATTACCAAAAGCTGGGCGTTTTTCAAACGCACCCAGGCACTACACGCACACAAACTTAACTCGATCGCTCCTCTCCGAGCCGTTCTGGCCAGTGAACATGAACAGTCCGATGTCGTAATGCACCACCGGACCGTTTTAGAGCTCACTGGCGCTGTTGCCTACCATTACCTCTTGTTCGATGCCGGGGCATGCTATACAGTGCTGCCTTTTAGCCAGCGCGCGCAGAACAAACACTGTGCCATGCGCGGATGCCCTCTGTTGTTCACTAAAAATCTTAACACACCCCGCCCAATGCCATCAGTGCTCGAAAGAAGCGGTTGTGTATGTCGCGCAGAGGCAGTAAAATCAAAACGGTGAAATTGGGATGGGACAATAAAAAGCTGTTTTGCGGTTTTACGAATAAAAAACTATTGAATGTAAAAAATATACCAACACAGCTCTTAACTTTCCTATATCAAAAAGTATTTTTACAAATCTTTTGAACTAGTCTCTTAAAAAAAACTTGTATCAAGTTCAAATTCGACCATAGGTTACTTTAATCGGCTTTGCAAGTTGCGGAATCGGTTTTTGACAAAAAGTCAATTTTTTAAATGGAACTATGGTGGTACCAGCGGTTATTTGAATGGAGCTTCTAACGAATCCATCGATACCAATAACTTGTATTTTTATTAAGAGTCAGCTTCAAAAACTTCAAATTACATATTGTGAAGATTTATTAGGAGATCCTTTGTCTTTCCAAAAATGTAAAAATATACAGGGTGTTCCATTTTAAATAACGAAGTTGTGGTCATTTCCGGCGAAACCGGAAGTGAAACAAATGTGTGCATGTGCTCAAAAAACCCGTTTTTTGCACATATCATATGTTTAAAATTTCATTTATCTAAAATCAAAACTAAAGAAAATAAGGGGGTGTACCACACTTCATTTACATCCGGTATGTAAATTTTTATCCGTATAAGTATAACTTATAAATATTAAAATTCGATACCAGTAACACTCCGGAAGTTAATGACGCATGTCTGCGTCACCATCATCATCATCTCATCAAAATTTTTATACATAAGCAGTCTGAATCAACCTGTTAATTGCGTAAATTACTTGGCATTATATCATATTTTTATTTATCTTTAACATTTTATAAGGAAGTTTTTTAACGTTCGATTTTAATTGCGTTATTTTAACTCTTAAACATGTAATACTGCCAAAAATTAATAAAAATATATTATAAAACCTATCGAATAATTTTAATACAAGAACTAGCATTGACAGCGTAATAACTAGTTAGTAGTTGAAATATTAGAATTCGGCAGCCGATTGTCACCGCCAAAAACATTTAAAAATACTCATTGTTAACAAAATCAGGTGAGACTATCGAGTAGTGTCGAAATAAATATTTGACGACATACAGGGTGGTCCACTTTTTTGAAGCAGGACTTTAACAGTCGATACAAAAACTTATTTTAAAGCGAATATTCCCTATCAACATGGGTCCATAAACGCTTCATTTTAAAGATACAGGGTGTTGAAATTTTCGAAAAAATATCGATAATTTTTTACCATTTCTCAACCAGTAGATATATTTCTACCAAATTTGGTTATACAGCACCACCTTACAGGTTACCACATTCGATGAGAATGTTAGACCCCACAAGCAACCAGTGGCGGAGTTGTGGGGGTTCAGTTTCAATGAATTTTATAAAAAAACTAGTACGAGCCTGTTCAAAATCAAACTCGAACTGGTTTTGGGGTAGATCATTTTATTCTAAACAAAAAGTGTCTCTTAACTTTTCTTCGTATCTGCCACCGTTCGGCGTGAAATTTGATTTATTTTACTGAATTCGCGAAAAATTGGCTCATAAATTCGATCTAAAAATATCGCTAATGTTCGAAATAAAGAAGTAATTACCGATTTTTACAGTTTTTAATAACAGAACATGCTAATTATGAGGAAAGAAATTCCGCTAAATTAACGATTAATGAGCATTACTCTGCAATTTTCTGCTTTTCGCAATATTTTTATGAATGCCAAACATTATCGAAAGCCTGGCTTACACCTAAAAATGTTGCAGTGCAGTATTGATGATTCTCCATGGATTTGTTGATCGCATCTACGATCCTATGGCACTGTTGAATTGTGGGGTGTGAGTGTCTAAATCCAAGTTGGTGATCTGGCATCCAGGTTAAATAATATATGAACACTAAAACTTTGGTTTGAAGGTTCGTAAAATTAAATATTCATTGAATTTAATTCATTAACCACAAAATACTAGATTTAGTCAAGGGCATTCCACTGGTCGATTTTTAGGAAAGCGAACGTAGTAATTTAAATGCTCAGAAATAAAGTATAGACGAATTAAAATAAATAATGCATACTTCCACAACCGTGGTTTATAATATTATCGAACTTGAACTTCTTTCTATCGTTCCGCGAATTCGGTGTGCTCCCACTCAGCGCTGGACATACAAATTATGGACGCCTGGATTAATGATTGCAAGAATGCTATATTTTAACGAAACACGTAGAAATGAATGTTTGAAGAAATTCTTTTTAAAATTTCATTGTCGGAACTATAGTCCAAAAACATAAGGTTCGATCTAAAAATATTGCGAAAAGCAGAAAATTGCAGAGTAAATGCTCATTAATCGTTAATGTAGGTAGCGAAACTTTTCTCCTCATTATTAGCATGTTCTGTTGTTAAAAACTGCAAAAATCGGTAATTACTTCTTTATTTCGAATATTAGCGACACTTCCGGTAATACCGGAAGTTGACATCTACCTTCTTATTTCAAATACAATGGTCTATTTTTTATTGCATTTTTGGATTAAACACGTTATTTTAGAGGGACTTTTGATAGCATTCCCTATACCTATGTGCAGTCATCTTTTAGATTTTTGGATTTTTTTGAAAATTCCCAAGACGTACTATTTAAAAATGTTACAATTTGCTGTTAACATTATCAAAAATTCTTAATAACTCGAAAATCCTTGCAGATAGGTATAGGAAACGCTAATACAGATTGATGCAGAATGTAATTTCGCATTAGAAAATGAAAACAAAAAATTGGGCATTGTATTTGAAAAAAAAACGAGTTTTAGGGTTTGAAGTTGTATTAAAAAAAATAATTTTTGGACCCTGTAAGTAATGCATCGATTGCAAAAATTCCAGTATTAACTCCAAGGTTTCTTCAATGCATAGTCTCAATTTAAGCGCTTTCTCTTCAAAAATGGCGGCGGTAGATAATATTAAGCATCACGATGAAAATCAAACAGTCCAAAAATCTAAAAAACGACTGCACTTAGGTATAGGAAACGCTATTAAAAGTCCCTCTAAAATAACGTGTTAAATCCAAATGCAATAAAAAATAGACCATTGTATTTGAAATAAGAAAGTAGACGCCAACTTCCGGTATTTCCGGAAGTGTCGCCATCTTTAAAATATTTTCATTAAACAGATCATATGCCATTATGGACATAACCATAATTTCAGATTAATACCTTTTTTCATTCTTCATATATTTGTAATGCCCGTTCCCAATCAATCACCCTGTATTCATGTTACCATCAGTCACTTTATCGTAGAAACATACAACGTTGGACTGCAAGAAATAAAAGGAGCATTGAGGATGATAAAAAAATTGTCCCAATGCAAGTTATATATCTTTCAAATCAAAGTAAATAAACTGGTGTGGCCACCAAATGACTTTCGCCATAACTATATTGTTTCTTCATACTACGTATGGCGAAAGTACAAATATATTGCAGTACTTTAATGTTCAACTTCTAGTCTTTGTCCGTGTAACCAAAAAAATATTACAGCGTACTTGCAGTTTCATTTGACATGGTAAAATTACGCTGTTTTACTGTATCCCATGTAACACAAAACTATAGTTTTGGCCTCTCATATTTGCTCTTAATAACCACCACCGCAAGGTGTTGTATTAATATCAATTGTATACGTGTCGGTAACATTGCATGACTCCATACAAAATTGGAAAATACCCTCACGCAGATGTAAATTTTTCAGGGTAATTACCAAGGATAAAAGAATAATACATTGTCATCAAAACTAAATTCTAATTTACGCATGTTTCGATGTGAAGATCATGCGAAGCTTGGAAACCGTTACAGATAGAGGGTTTGTTAATTTAGCAAAGAGTGTTTTATGCCTACTAAAAATCTAAACAGTCACGGTCCATATCGTGTACAATTCCTGAAACATCATGAAAAACCGAGAAGATTCATTTTAAAATTTTAGTTATAGCTTTCTTATTATTAACATCAAATCTTTGCAATTTGGAAATCTTAGGTAAGACAAAGCTCTTAAGTCTTCAACACAGTGTTGTCAAAATTAAGCTAATCTACTTAGGTTTTGAAATTCGATTGTAAACTTTTTTATTTCTTATAGACGCCATATTCATTAAATGAATTTTGTGATCAACACAATTACTGTAAAGTTACAAAAAAATGTTTCACATAATTTTTTTAAATCGTACAGTAAAAACAGACATAAAATACAATAATTCGTTTTTGATAAAGACCGAACATAAAATCTAGATTGTGTTAGACATGCTCTTTTTACTCATTTGTTTTTGTTATGTTAAAATTGCCCTTTTTTTATAAACGGTAAAGGTCCATAACTCGATAACCATCGAGTTTTAGCCTACGGTTTATATAAATTTTTTGCTTAAGTTGACTTAAGGAACATGCTCCTTAAGTTTGGCCGTTTGTTCATGCAACACCCTGTATATAAGAAGCATGTTACTGAACATTTTTTTGTATTTTTGAATTAGAAAGACAGAAAGAAGTACATTACATTTTATGAATCGTATATATCTTCAAAAACTAATTGGCTATGTCATTCGCAACTACAATAAAACCACGAGTAAAAATAAGATAACATTTAGTATCTCTTTTGTAAACACGATTTGTAAATAAATAAATAAATAAAAGGCATATTTAAACGTTGTATTAGGCGAAGCTTTTTTTGTTGTAAAAAACACGCAATCCGGTGCAAAATAGACACAGAAAATGATTAAAATTAAATCTGGAAATGTATAAACTAGATAACAATAAACGTAAGCAACGTATGCATAAACATATTATGAATATTTCTAAAAAAAAAAAAAACTGGGTTACTAGAACATAACGCATTAAACCGTACAAATATTGACAGATATAAACTATTCAATTCAAAGGTACACTAAAAATAAAATAAAATGCTTTAAACTAGTCATAAAATTAAATATTTCTTTAGTTAACTAAATTTAAATTCTGTGAAGCCATGAGATAACAATTCAGTCTATTGAGACTATATAGTTTACTATTAAAAACAAGCATGTAACGTTAACACAAAATAAAAGTAAAAAATATACAGGGTGTCCCAGATTACATTTCCAGCATGAGAGGATCCACAATCAATTTTTAAAAGTACAAAATTCCTCGTACTTCAGATGTTATAGCAAAAAATATGAAAATGTCGAATTCCTTTTTTCTCTCATAATTTTTTTGTATTAATCATTAGAACAATTTTATTTGTACTTTCTTAAAGTACTTTTTAATGGAGAATGTAACTGTTATTTTAAATTTTTCTTAACACCTATCATTTTTGAGATATTACCCCTTATTTTATTTTTTCTTATGGGCCGCGAAGTTGGCTATGTAATAGTTAAATGTTGTTTTTTTTCCTCGTTTATATGAGATATTACTTGCTATACCTATTTTTATAAATAAGTCACAAAATGAAAAAAAAAATCGTATTTTACCCATCACTTATCAAGCTATCTATGAAAATAAAAACAAAAAAACAACTATGGGTAAAATACGATTTTTCTTCATTTTGTGACTTATATATAAAAATAGATATAGCAAATAATATCTCATTTAAAAGAGAAAAAAAGCACATTTAACTATTCCATAGCCAGCTTAGCGGCTCATAAGAAAAAATGAATCTAGGGGTAATATGTGGAAAATGGTAGGTGTTAAAAAAAAAATCTAAAATAACAGTTACATTCTCCATTAAAAAGTACCTTAAGAAAGTACAAATAAAATTGTTCTAATGATTAAGACAAAAAAGTTATGAGAGTTCAAATAAATTCGACATTTTCATATTTTTTGCTATAACATCTGAAGCATAAGGAATTTTGTACTTTTAAAAATTGATTGTGGATCCTCTCATACTAAGGAATAATTTAATTTAAACAAACCTGTATCTCTTATAATAAGCGACATCCCCGTGCTGAAATGTAATCTGGGACACCCTGTATAAAAGGTACATGTTTAAACATTAAATATCCTTTTATCTCCAACGGTTTTTAACATGTTTTTTATGTTGAAACATAGGCCCCAAACATATGCAGGGTGTCCCAGTAAGCACTTATATCAGCCCTGCAACTTCTTTTTCTTTAAGAGATCGTGGTTTAGTGATTGTTATAAAATAATAAAAGGTTTTTAATCCATTCTTAAATACATCATTTTTGAAATATTTCGTTTTAAAATATTGTTTTTAAGTATCTTTTCAAAACTGCTTTATAATTTCGAATACATCAATAAAGGCTACGGAGTTTTCCTCTCACATACTACACAATTTAACATCCTTTTTAATAATTTTTTTTTCAAAATTGGGAACAGAACAATCAAAGTAGCGTATAAAAAAATATGAGATCGTAAAAAGTGGTAAAAAGTAACGAGAATTTTTCGATAGATTATCAGTGATGAAAATAATGCTCAAATAATAAACAAAGCCATAAATTAAACAATAAAAATGTTTGTGAAATATTGCATAATTTCAAATATTTAATTTGGAGCGCTTTTTTTACATAATTTTTTTGTGGGACTCAAAACATTTGCATACTTTAGTTCAAGAATAAATATTTCTCAACTCTGTGAATATTATTTGTCCACCTCATACGAAATTTGTACTAAATTGTTGATAATAGGAATCACGCGTCTTGGGCTTAAAAGCCCGTTACTGTATTGAAAATTTGAGTTTAAAACCGTCGAACTAAAACATAAGTTAACTTTTACATTATAAAATATTTTCTTCGCACCCTTTTTGTTTAATAGGCTTTACACACAGTAGGTAATTGATTGCAAATCACATCGAAGTTTCCATAAATCAATATCAAAACTAACCGAGCGTGTATATCTTTAAAAAGCTTATAAAAACATTCATTTTGCTATTAATATACAGGGCAATTTAAAATGGGTGTAAGAAATTGTGACAGTTTGTTGGGGAGGTCGTTTTGACTATAAAATGTTATATGAACATTGAACATAGGCCCCAGTTCATTTGGTGTCACAGGGTGTTATTTACGCTCGGTCAAACTTGTGAACCTTAAACATCGATAACTTTATTTTCTTAAATACAACACCCTATATCTTATCACATAGTCGTATGGAAATTTTGATTGTCTTTTAAAAACGTTAACCATGTTTTTTATACCTAAAACTGATATAAAAACGTTATTTTTTGTTGGAGTAGGTCAATTCATTGTTTAGAATGCATTTAAATGAGCATTAAAGCATCGATGTTTGTAATATTCAATTGATTAATTAAAACGCCATTGCCATTAGCAGAAAACGTATATAACTGCTATAAAATACTAATAGCAATAAAGATAATTTATATCAACTTCTTTAGACATTGTAAAACTTTATAGCACGGTATTTAATTTCGGTATAAAAATATATGAAGCGATTCTAAAATACTTTTGCACACCAAAACTGCAAACCAATAAAAATCGATGTCATTTCATGTTCAAGGGAAAACGGTCTCATTTAAAAGATGCGTATTTTTCCTGTTATAAGCATGTCTTCATTGATTTCCTAGGTTTAAGATAATTTAAATAAACAGTTGTAAACAAGAGCATATACCAAGAAGATGCAATACAGTTAGCGTGCTATATTTGCCGTGATGCTTTCAAAAAGTCAACTTTTTTTTTAAATCGCATAAACAGACCTATTTTATTGACAGAGAATTAAATTTTTAATCATTTCAAGCATACGGATCTCGTTTATTATAGGAGAATTAGATTAATTATATCTTAGTATAAGAGGAGCTACAATCCATTTTTAAAAGTACAAAACTCCTCGTACTTCAGATCTTGTAGCAAAAAAAAATTAAAATGTCGAATTTCTCTCATAACTTTTTTGTCTTAATTATTAGAAAAATTTTATTTGTACCTTCTTATGGTACATTTTTATTTAGAATATAACCATTATTTTAGATTTTTTAAACACCTATCATTTTCGAGATATTACCCCTAACTTCATTTTTTCTTATGGGCCGCCAAGTTGGTTTTGCAATAGCGAAAAGTGTTTTTTTTTTCCTCTTTCTAACAATAGATGTTATGTTATATCTATTTTTATAAATAACTCTGAAGATCAGTAAAAACCGTATTTTACTAATATTATTCTAAGTTTCAAGTTACTTCCGTATTTGGTCACTTCCGGTTTAATCACGAAAACCGCCATAGCGTCAGTCGATTCTACATATGCACTTTTGTGATAAATAGTTTTTTCCCATCTCTGTCAGACGTCGCATTTTCGAACAAAAGTGCTGGTACGGGTAGTTTGAAACACCCTGTACATCATCGTAGAAAAAGTATTATATCGTCATTTTATAGAGAATTTCTGCGATTTACAAAAATATAAGCTTTATAGCGATTTTCTCTTAAAGTAACAAAGTTATAGGGGTGCGACAGTCAAACTAAATCACCCGGCTTTATTTTTCGCGTGTAAAGGAAATTCGTTCAATTAACAATTTTTATTAATAGAATGTATCTTGCAATAAAGAATGAGCAATTTTTAATAACTTTAACGGTTATTTTAAGTGTTCGTTTATGTAATTACTTTTATTACATCGTACCTGATCATCTACCATTGATAAAATTGTTAATTACTTCAATTAACTAAGAAATATATAAAATACACCGAACGTAATATGATGATTTAAATGATGTTGTATATTGGTGCAGGTGCTCAATTCGTTTAAACCAAAATAAAGCCCGTTTTTGAATAAACACTGTGAAACAAGGTTTTGTACACGGAATGCCACAAGACAATCGCGTGTCGTACGTTCACCTCAAGGACTTCAGTCCTCTAACATACACCAAATAATGATTACTAACATTGTGTTGGTAATTATGCCGAAATATAATAGTTTTATTGATCACAGACGGTGGTGGCATATTTCCCGAAAACAAACGCTGTCGAAGTGACTACAGGGTTTTTAGAAAAGTTTTTTTTTCAGTTTAATTTTCCTAAAATTTCACATATTATTGTTTAACATAAATAGCCGGTATGTAAACACATTTTTCCGATATTCCATGCACACATGTGAAGAGTTAAGGCATCCACATACGTACGTGCGTATTCGGAATGTCCGCAAAATAATCGATAGCTGTTCAGCTAGCGTTAATAGTTTAAACAGTAAAGTTTTTATGTCCGCACTCGATTTTTTACTGACTAATAAGAAACCTAAGTAAATTAAAAGGAGTTTACTCGATTCATTTTTCCTAAGGTGGGGGAATCGTAAATTTGTTTTTAATTAACAGCAAAAACTTTTTAATATAGAGCAGTGTTCCCCAATGTGGGGCAATAACAAGCGAGATATAGTCAAAAAAGGAAAAGTCGAAAAATCGAGTAACAAAAGACGATAACCAATTTTTTAGTTTTCACCATTAACTTTTTCTCGAAAAAAAAATAATCGAGGATGCGAGGTCCGTTTTTCAATACCTCTTATAGTTGCCGACATTCCCTATGAAAACATCTAAATTTGCCCACCCTGTACTAGTTTAAAGCTTATTCAGAAAAATTAAAGGCATAAATATTTATTGTTAACAGAGTGATAAAAACAGAAACTTTAAAGTTGATTTTCTCAAAATGATCTACATGTGATGTGGCAAAAACAACTCTAGAACGACGATTTAACAAATTAATTATACTTTATATTGTGTACATTTGCAATATTACAGTGTTAGACGAGTTTTTCTTTAATATTGTTTAAAACAAACACACTTTATAACACAACAAAGGGTTGTTTTTTCTTTAGCGATTAAACTAAAAAAAACGTTGCAACCCTTTCCGCAATTTCATCCCCTAGACTAGACTCGAATTAATTTATAAATAAAATAAAAACTTCTCTTATTATTCGTAAATAGAATGAAAGAAATTTCAGCAAATGAATCAACTTCTTTAATTAAATTTTATGAAATTGTAACTTAAAAAGTGAAGCAGTCACGCGCCCTAACTATTATACAGTTGACGATATATTGTTAGCATAGGTTCATTTAATAATAATTCAGCATTTAGTTTGATAATGTATATTTAAAGACTTACCAGCGTTCACCGAACTACTACTGTGCAATGACAGATGTGTGCAAGTTCTATTATGTCTCTTTAAATTGGCACAATTGTGGAAACGGGTCAGTTACTGATAGCGTATCAATATTAAATTATCCCAAAGTCTACGTTATCTAAATTTCAACTGTCACAATTACGTTTTCATCTGATAAATTTGTTATCAGCAGGTAAATAGTAACCCATGATGTTCGTCCAAACAAAAATACCTAAGAATATTGTTTACTAACTAAAATCCATTGCCTGAAAGTATTTGTTGAGGTTACGTTAACAATCGTGCTGCGGTGAAGCAATTACGGCATTCACAATTTACCACTTCACCATGATTAATACATTTACTTTTAATATTATCACTATTGTAACGTTATGACGTCACATTATAATGTCATCATCAAAATGATAACGATGACTTCCAACTGAAACAACCAAACGGTGTGTTCCAACCGTACATTTATTTAGCATCTCTAACAATAAGTAAATAATTTTTTTTTAAATTACTACGACAAACCAGCAAAAAAAAACAAGCACGAAAAATTTTTTTGCTTTTTCTATAATTACTTATAAATACAGGGTGTCCCCGTTATCACCGCAAATATTTTAAGAGGTGATAGAGGACCTTTCTCTAAGAAAAATTTTAAGTAAAATTTTTTCCTAAAATCAAGTATGCTAAGCAGGTATCAACACTTGCTTGATTTTTTTAAAGTTCTGCATTTAAAATACTCTGTCGCCGAAAATATCAATTCTATCGTAAATACCTAGTAGCTTTTTAATAGAACATGAAATTCTCTACAAAATTGGTTATAATTATTTTTTGTCTACAGGCAACGGTTTAAAAGTTATAAAGCAGTTTGTACAAGAAAATGTGAAAAATTTAAAAACTTTAATTGTTTCTTAGACTTTGCAACCGCTGCCGCTGTATCTTTAAAACGAAAGGTTGTAAAACAAACAAAAAACAGAGGGCCCATTCCCCATAGCAAATTTTATGGGCTACAACTTTGGTTCAGTGAAATTTTTGGAAAATCAAACTGACTTTTCGGAAAAGTTGAAAATAAGGAACAGGGTGTAAAAAAAATCTGAAAAATAATGTTTTGTATTTAAAAATGCTTTTAAAGAGAGTGCGTATTGAAAATGATGGAGGCCATTTTGAACACTTATTGAAGTAATTTTGTGGTTACATGCTTATTTTATTGTGTTAAGATGAATTTGCATTGTTTTGCAATTTATCGTTTTTCTCTCCACCTTTTCCACTATTATAAACATTTCTATGATAGGTTTGGTTTGATTGATCAACATAATACGGAAGCTGCAAGTGGAACTGATTTTAAAAATATCATTAATTGTGGGACATTTCTTCTTCATTATGGGTAACGATTAAAATATGTTTCACTTGCAGCTTCAGAATTATTATTACTTTGAATAGAACATTCTAACATATCATACTTTTCGTAATATTCGTAAGTCATTTCGTGTTTTTAAGGTACAAAAATATAAACTATCAACAATTAAACGTGGTTGTTTCTGTCAAACTATCATTAAAACAACAGAATAACAGATAGTTTTACCAGGTATATTCTGAATGACATAAGCCTACTACTAAAAACAAAATAAAACTTGAAATATTACCTAACTTTTGCTATAATGTAATAATTAATAAATCGACCCCACATGATAAACAGGTATATTATTGGAATGGGGGAAAAATCCTCTTTCTCGTGATGCCACAGCCAACTATGTGTTCAATTAAAAAAAATACAACTTTATGACACAACTCGAATTTAGATTTTTTTTTGAAAAGTTGTCTACGCCACTGCATTCTTATCAAAAAAGTGCCTGTAAAACGTCAAAATTACTTTTGTTTACAGATCGCTGTGAAAGAATCATTCAAAAAATGTTCTATTTTCGGTTTTAAGCTGTTATAAAAGAAAGTGTGTTTTTTTGTCATTTATTAATATGCCATATCCGTCATTATTAATGATATAGACTTAACAAACTGATTTTTAATTTACCTTTTTACGTAAAGGCCAATGACGTCAATAAAACAATTATCTTTACCTACCACTTTAAACGATGCAACGCACTTACGATTTTTGAATGGTTATCCGTAGTTACCATAGACTTTTTTCATGCTATTTTTGCTGATATCATATATTACAACGATTTGGGAAATCAAAAATAAAAGACTTTTCCATTGGTTGCAGACTTTTGAATGTTAAAATTACTCTAAAATTAAGAGGTGGAATTTTAACGTCAAATTTCAAATTTTATGTTATTTTTGAATTCTAAACAATCTTTATTTATGAAGTTTTTTCTTAACTCTTAAATGAGCACTTTACTTTTGTGAAAATTTTTTAAATCGCTAAAATCTAGTGTCCTATGAATGTTTATCGAACTTTTATTTAACTTACAATTAGTTTTAGGTTATGCACCAACTTTTATCAAGAATCAAATTTTCTTAGAATTCGATAGTAAAAACCTTTTCCATTTATTGCAGACTTTTTGAATGGCGCTGTATACATTTAAAAAATGTGCATGTAACTCATTTATTTTCAAAACCTTTACTATTTTATAAATTAAAATACCTTTATTTAAACAACTAACGTTGTTACCAATTAATGTGTATCGGTATTGTCGTTAATTAAAAGATTACTTACTACAACTTTAATATGATATATGAAGCATGAAATACCGATAACAAATTTATTTCCCAAATTGTAGAATAGAAAAATGTACGTGATTAAAATGAAATTATTCTTTTGATACACCTACTTTAACAGTACAATATTGTAATAAGTTTTATCATAGTATTATCGATAAAGAGTGCTATTCTTTAAGTTTTTGAGATCCATTAATCCAAATTCAAATACGATAATAGTATTATGAATTAAAACTAATTCGATTGATTGCACAATTAATGTCACCAATAAACCTGATATAAGAATAATCGGTTATTTTAAAACTTGGAATTAATTTTGAGATTTTTTGAAATAACCATATTTTACAGGTATTATGGCTTAATAATTTGTTTCAATTTAGTTAAAACAATCGGAGCAAATTGAGAGTGATGGCAGCGCCATCAGAGTTCCGGTTAGCAATGTTTCTATGGTTGATTTTAAATTTCTTAGCTAATTCCTCAAGACCATCGTGTTAAAACTTGTTTATTGAAAGAATCCAACTTTTCTCCTATTAATATGATAAAAAATAAATCCCTAAGGTAAGTAGAAAACTACATCAATAGCTTGTGAATCTTAAAGAGTCGAGCTTTAAATGTTTTATTAACAGATATACAGGGTGTTATTAAATATTGCAAAAAAATTTGGGAGGTGATGCCTTATCGAAAATTAAGGGGGGTCTTTTATATAAAAAAAATCCTTAGACGTCTCCTTTCGGACACCCCCTAAAGGGGAGCTGTAAAATAAGGTTTTTATTTTATTTCTCAAATTAGGACAAATGTAGGAGAATGATATTTGGTAGAAGTTTTATACTTATTAAAAGGTTTCCCTTAGTAATATTTTTATTCATCTCACACTTTCACAGGGGGCTGAAAAGTGCGACCGCTATTGGTTTTTTAATCAAAACTTTTTGGTGGGTTAAAATTTTTCAATTAAAAAAATTGTTTTTGAAAGCTTAATAAGTTTAAAACATCTGCCAAATGTCATTTCCCTACGTTTACCCAAATTTGAGAAATAAAATAAAAACCTTATTTTACCGATCCCCTTTAGGGGGTGTAACTCCGAAAGGAGACGTCTAAGGAAATTTGTTTATTAGTCGAGTGGAAAAATCTATCAGACTATTTAATTAAATCAATAATTAATAACACTTTTACGTGTACTACATTAAAGCTCTACTTGTGATAACATGTCAATCTATAATTACCTATATTTAGCAAATAAAGTTTTAATTTTTTTTTCGTCTTTATTTTTTAGAGTGTCATTCGGTAATTTTTTTAATAACTTCTATCTTTTAACAATACCAGATGACGTAATCATTTTAATTATCTACCAAATGTACTGACGCAATCCGTCAATAGTTATAAAACAAATGACGGTAGTGAGCTGTATGAATATATCGTAAAGGATATCAAAGTGATAATAATCCGAATTCAACACTCACATAAATAAACAGTCATTAAAACGATTATTTTAAAACCCAAGTGCGATGTAGTAATGATATCAAAATTGTTAACTTTATGATAGAATTGTGTTGTTGGTCTTACTTAGACAGATATAATTTAATAATATTTTATGACCACTTAGTTGATATAATACCGCATTTAAAAATACAACACGTTTTTTTTTTACTGTATCGTCTTCGACGCACATATATAGAAATGAAAAGGTAATTTAAATGGTTTAATTTTATTCATTTTCATCAAACTGTTTAGCGTCACAGATACTTCATAATCATTACGTAAATAATTTTGGTATGTAAACATTATAAGCAGAACGTATCTTGCACTGGCGTTTGGGGTTTTCCCAAACATTAAATTGTTTATGGTTGTTATTCAGACTAATTGTTACATTGTTTTGCAACACGTCAGGTCATTAATGATTTAAACCAGTGGCGTACCTACCGGTGCACGAACTGCAGAAATTTTAATCCCACCTTTACCAACTTTTATGGCCACACTCGAACTGCATAAAAATATTTTCGAACCCTTGATTATATGGGTAGACCCTAATTTAATGTTCCAAGAAATAATTCCAGAATTTGCCTAATGATCAGGTAATTTTATAGGTATAAATACAATGCGGCAAGTATGATAAGTGATAGTAAATGACACCTTCGTCATCTGGGAATCACTTCAAGACTAATACATTTGAACAACTTACACGAAGACATCAAATTCCCAATGGAGGAAGCGAAGATGGGGCTTTGCCTTTTCTGGACGTGCTGGTAAAAAAGAATTTAACGGAAGCTAGGCAAAAATGTTCTGACATAAATTTCACATCACTGCGTGCATGTACGTTACATAGTTTTAAAACATTTAATCACCTCTTGGTCTTTTATTACCCCCATCGTTATGTTTAATTATGTCGTTAAACCTACAATTATCCTGACACCTGTAGTATTAAATTCCTTATGCGCAAAATCAGATGTCAATTGAATTTTTTTGCCATTTTTTTGTCATGCAACTACTCGGTGTTTTCTTAATTCAGTTCAATTCAAATATTCCTTTATTCTTAATTTTGTAATAAAGTACAAGACATATACAGGGTGTCCCAGATTACATTTCCAGCATGGGGATCTCGCTTATTATAAGAGATGCAGGTTTGTTTAAATTAGATGAATTATTTATTACTTGGTATGAGAGCAGCCAGAATTAATTTTTAAAAGTACAAAATTCCTGGTGCTTTAGATGTTGTAGCAAAAAATATGAAAATGTCAAATTTCTTTTTTCTTTCACAACTATTTTGTCTTAATCGTTAAAATAATTTTATTTGTACTTTCTCAAGGTACTTTTTAATGGAGAAGGTAACTTTGTTTCGGTCCCGGGCTGTGTTTCGGTTTCCAATTGTGGCCAATAAGGCCATCTTGGCCATCGTGGTCGTCTTGTAAGATTACATTTAACATCATGAATTTTAGTATTCTCTCAATTTGGTTGATGATTTTTATATACACAGAAAGTAATAAAATTACTTTTTTTTATAATTAAGAGTGAGAATATTAGTATCCAACCATTGTCTAATAAATTTAAGATCTTGCATCGCCATATTCTCTTCAGCCCATGTACTTGCCTCATTACAGATTTTTTATTGCTCAAGAAATAAACAAGCTACGAGAACATAAAAAAAATATTGCAAATTCAACTTTCGAAGTGTATCTCGGAAACGGATGTAGATATTCCATTTCCGCTCACACTATTTAATCTCTCTCAACAAGTTGATTTAGCAACGTGTAATCTGTTTTTTTGTAGCATCGTTAAAAACGGTAATTTCTGTGTTTGAAGTTTATCCAATTGGACCAGACATAAGAAACACCCTGTGTATTATTTTAAATCTTTTACTAGTCAGCAATCACTATACCACCATTTTCAACTAAATTGTTAGAGGAATTCGTTAAGTTCTGAAATATTACTTATTAAAACAATGGTAATTTAAGGTATGCAGTGCTAAGTACTAAGCAGCTATTTCGAACAAAATATTTCATATTTTTTAAAGTAATATTTATTAAATTACTACAATATTTCTGAACTACAGTTGCATAAAAGCTATTTATACAAAAAACACCAAAAGCGAGCAAAACTATGAAATACGTAGATGAAGTAAGAATATGTATGATAGCAGCAGGTGAAGTTGGTATAGCTAAGATCAAAGTAAGCCTTTTAAATACCGTGTTCGTTTTAACATATGCATTTAAAAGGTCAATAAGTAGGCTAAAGGTCAAATATGTTGAATATGTTGGCTGAAAATTATAATAAATAAGCTTATTACATTCTGTGATTTTTAGAAACGTGTCAGCGCAATTGTTTCCGAATTAAAAAAAAATAGTATTTGATAAACGATTCAGATTTTTTTGTGGCAATATTAATTTTAAAGACACGAGGCAAACTTATTATTTTTTATAACCAACCCACAGTAAGCCATGCCTTCATTGAAAAGAACATTTTCTCAAAATATAATATTTTATACGAGTACCAGTACGTCTATAGCAAAATATAACGAAGGTATAGTTATGAAATTTATACGGAAGCAACTATATCTTCGTTATTAATTTGTTGCTAAGATAGACCTATACACGTTTCTAAAAAAAAAAGTTTTTATACAGTCATGGCCCACTATGGGTTCCATATAAAAAATTATATCATATCTCATTACAATCGTCACAAAAAAAATCTTAGCAAATTATACTGTAAAATTATGATCAACACACATACCAGTTGATTCGGTTTGACTGCCCCACCCCTATAACTTTGTTATTTAAGGAGGAAACCCCTGTACATTTTTGTAAATCGCAGGAAATTCTGTAATTTTAGAATAGTTTTTCTATCATGAATTACATTCAAGGCGTTACATATAGAGGACACCTGTGTTTGATTTGAAGGGAGGTGGTGGACACTTTAAACATTGCAAACACTAAAATGTAGCCGTTCTTTTTTTGTTCACATTTTTACTAACAATTCTTATTAATACATTTTAGTTACTAGGTATACAGGGTTCTCGCTTTTCAAGGGCCACTATGGGGATCTCGTAAACGGTAAGAGTTACGACTTCAGTTAAATTAGGGCAAAGTTGTATATTCAGGTGCTTAATAATTTGACGCAAACAGAACTTATCTAGCTTTTTTAGTTTTTGAGATATAAGGGAAAAAGTAAAAAAGTGGATTGATAAGTGATGGGTAAAATACGATTTTTTTTTCATTTTGTGACTTATTTATAAAAATAGGTATAGCAAGTAATATCTCATTTAAACGAGAAAAAAAAGCACATTTAGCAATTCCATAGCCAACTTCGCGGCCCATAAGAAAAAATTAAATTAGGGGTAATATCTCGAAACTGGTAGGTGTTAAAAAAATATCTAAAATAACAGTTACATTCTCCATTAGAAAGTACCTGAAGAAAGTACAAATAAAATTGTTCTAAGGATTAAGACAAAAAAGTTATGAGTGTTTAAATAAATTCGACATTTTCATATTTTTTGCTACAACATCTGGAACACGAGGAATTTGTACTTTTAATAATTGATTGTAGCTTCTCATACTAAGGAATAATTCATCTAATTTAAACAAACCTGTATCTTCTATAATAAGCGAGATCCCCATGCTGGAAATGTAATCTGGGACACCCTGTATAGCCCCATATTTATCAGAATCTCTTGACCTTGACCGTACAATCTCATTACCAATTCATTAATGTAAATTATTACTTTTCCTCAAAAATGTTTTTTACCTTTATGATTTCGACAATAATACAAATGACAGTGTGAACAACTGATCTCAGGCCGATTTAAGATCATTCCAGAAGACGTGACATTACTAATCCAATAACTTGAGCGACCTAATAAAGTTGTAAGGAAGAAGTGTCAATAAATTTGCAATTACAATACAACATGCAACAATTATTTTTCGCACGAAAACCGAATTAAACAATAAATATATCGCAAACTCTTCAAAAATCAAAAAAAGACCGGACCTGCTGTACTCCGAAATTCCTAGGCATCAATAAGATCTAATAAAAGTAACTACCATCTTGTAAACCGTTTTGCAGTAATTATAAAAACACCAGGCAGTCCACTAAATCAAGTTACTTAGGTGTAGGGTGTAGGTAAGCTAAATAATATGCATTTTTAATTGTATGCCACAACTTTTTTCATAATTAACATTATACAACTTTTTACACTTCATTTTTCATTCCATTCACTAAAGTTTCCATTGTAATACCAATACGGGGATCCTGGTATTACCCGCAAAAATCAATATCAAAATATATTACTCAGTGGCGCAACTAGCGGAGAAGTGCAAAGGCGTCATTTCACTTCTTGATACAATTAATTTTTATGCTGTTACACAGATGATTGTAAATATAAACATAACATAAAGCTTAAAATTACGAAGTGTAGGCAATAGATTGTTCGTAGGAGTGCATTTTGAAATGTTTATAAAGTGCTGTACAGGTTGTAAAAACGATCTACTGCGTTACATGGGTAACTTTGTTATTATGAGAGTTGAAGAGTCAGTTAAATTATTTAAGTTGAGCAGAATTTCAAAAAATTTAATGATATGAAGTTGTAAAAAGCTAAAAAAATGACAAAATTTTCACGCAGGGCCGTCGACAGGGTATAGCATTGAGGCCTTAGGGCGCCGTAGTATGTGTTTATAGTTATATTTAAGCTGTGTTGAGTTAATTGTTGAAGTTTCTTACAAACCCAACATTTTATTATTCCCTGAACCATTTAAATCTTATGATTAAGCATTATAAACATATTCTGAAAATTTCAAGTCGATATCATAAGCAGTTCAAAAACTATTCGCGAATATGTTTCGAAACGAGCATAATTGTAAAGAAATTTTGCTTTGTTGAGATAATTTTTGAAGTTCCTTACAAACAAAACATTGGATTATTTCCTGAACCGTTTGTTTGTTATGAGTAAGCATGATAAACATGTCCTGAAAATTTCAAGTCGCAAGTCGATATCATAAGCAGTTCAAAAACTATTCGCGAATATGTTTCGAAACGAGCATAATAGTAAGTAAATATCGCAGCCTTTAAAGCCGGGGTGAAAGTGTCGATAATTATTTTAAGATATAACACATAAAGGTGGAAAATAAAATTAAAGTTGTTTGATCGATATATTTAATGCGGTATTAATACTATTAGAATAATAGCTTATAAATATATACACATATAGGGACAATAATAACATCGAACTGAAGAGCGCCGACAGAAATAACCACGATAAAATACTTACATTTAAAGAGCGATGGAAATATTTGTTGAGCAAAAACGCAAGACAATAATGCTAGCAATTTAAAACAATCTGCTTAATGCTTATATATGTTTTACCCATACATACCTACAACATTACTGCGGTGCGCAATAAGAACGTCTGCAATAACAAATATGATGAAACTAACTAATTTGTAAAATAGCTTTATTTCATTTTAGCCTTATATGAAAACTGAAACAATAACGCGCGCATCTGAAAAACAAAAAATAAAAATAATAATGATGACACGTGGAGGTTTCATATGATAAAACTGATTTCGCAAAATCTGCTGGAACTTGCGTTCAAATTGTTTTAAATGTACACAGGCTTTATTGTAAACTCTTTTGTTAAAAACATCATTAAAATAACCGAATTAATATTTTCACACATGACAAATTACAAATTATTTCACTTTACAAAGATGTTATCGCAAGTCGTTGATATTATCAAGATCTATCTTTTAAACAACAAAAAAACTGACTCAAATTCGCAACATTTAATGTAAATCAAAGAACACAATATGATAAATACGCCCACAACAAACCAATAATGCAGTACAATATGAAATCAAAATATATTTTAGAACTTGCTTGTATAAAGCCAGCAACTTGTTTGTACTTTTGCTGCAAACTGTTTGTTCTAATTACTTGTACTTGGCAATACAGCAGCTTTGATGAGTTCCAGTTCCTAAGTCAACTTGAAAACTATCACGAGTATATCCTTAAAGGCAGGTTTCTGCGCCCTTTTAACGATTTTTTTTAGAAACTTTCGGAGTTGGCAGTTGAAATACTTATTTATTATGAAGTAAGAGCAACGCACTAATTTATACATTGGTTCTTAAATTACCTGGGCAATTTTAGCTAACATAGTCCAAGCCGTTTTTGTCAATTAAAGTAAAAGACGCCTAAGCGTTGGTACCTCTTTAGCAATATATACCGCATTTACGGTTAATAACATTAATTCCGTAAGACAATATCCTTTGTAAGAACAATAACTAGAAAAATTATTAAAGTCATACTTCTAAAAGTACCTGGGCATGTTTAACTAACATAGTTGAAGACGTTTTTGTGAATTTGGGCAAAAGACGCCCAAGCGTCGGTACCTCTTCTGCAATTTATACCGCATATATGGTTAATAACATTAATACCGCAAGACAATATCCTTTATAAGATACAATAACTAGAAAATTATTAAAGTCATAGTTCTAAAACTACCTGGCCATCGCTATAGTAATTTGACACTTTATAACCTTACACAGGTATTATTTTTCGACAAAAAACCATTATTTTATAAATTGAAAATGATTCCTCTGGCGAGTGTGTATTCAAGGCGTTACACGAAGTGGAAGACAATTTTGAATTAACTCCAAGCTGATGCTTGCAGTGGCGTAGGCAGGGGTTGTTGGGAGGGGTGGGGTCAGGACCCCCCATAGGTTTGCAATAAGTCGATATAGGACCGGAGAACTGTAAATTTTGTTCTAAAAAAAGGTACTTGGCTCATTTTAAGTTTATTAACCCCCACCCCCATGGAAGCATCCTGCCTACGCCACTGAATGCTTGTAATGCTTGCAAGTCAATGCTAAATCCAAAAGAATAAATAAGCACAACCCAGTAAACTACGAAATAGATATTGATTTTTTCTTGAAACGAAAATACTTCGATGTTGCGTAAGTCTTTCAACAAATTATTTTATTTTATATACCGTCTGTTCTTTATTTTATTGACGCAGCAAAAAAAAATAAATCATGAAACTCGTATTTCGTTTCTCATAAAAATTGTGTAAGGAAAAGTAATTTAAGTTCTTAATAATTAAATATAAATTAACCGCTCAAAAATTAAGAACAAAAATTGTTTTCCCAATTTATAATGTTGCATTTATTATATTCTTTTTGAAGAAATAAATTTAAATCCTAATTATTTTAAACTCTCAGAGCATGAAAAGCTAGAAAATTACGATTACAAAGCGAAATAAAACGAAGTAATTACCTAAGTGAAATTTATTTCAGATGTAACAAAACAGCCTTAAAATTTAATTATGACATTTGAAATAAGTTACTAAAATGTTGACACAAAAATATTATGCTACGCATTGCGATTAATAATCCCTCCAACCCTATTTAAAAGTATAAACACTATTCTCTTATTGATTTTCCTTTTGACACAAAGTAGGCCCAGATAAAAAACGAACACCGCATAATTTTCAGTTATGGAACTGGATATTTCAGTGCAAAATTACAGAACCAGAAATCCATGGCTTCGTACAAAACATGAAGAAATTACGACAGATTAAATTTGCATTAAACTGTTTGCCAAGGTCAATGCCATTTCGGGCATGGGACAGGGCCGCTATGCCTCAATGTGCGTGTTACATGTAGCACAGCTGACCGAATTAGACAATCAAGTTCGCTCAGTTATTGGTGATTGGTGATTGGTTGGGACCGTGCATTAGAAATATATGAAGAACCAAAAAGGGTATTGATTTGAAATTTTGGTTATGACCACTATGGCATATGATCTGTTTAATGGAAAAAAAAATCAAAATGGTGACACTTGCGGAAATACAGGAAGTTGACGTCTACTTTCTTATTTCAAATACAATGGTTTATTTTTTATTGCATTTTTCAATTAAACACGTTATTTTAGAGGGACTTTTGATAGCATTCCCTATACCAAAGTGCAGTAATTTTTCAAATTTTTGGACTTTTTTGGAAATTTTTTGATTTTCATCGTGATGCTTAATATTATCTGCCGCCGCCATTTTTGAAGCGAAAATGCTCAAATTGAGACCATGCATAGAACATGGAAGAAACCTTGGAGTTTATACTGGAATTTTTGCAATCGATGCATTACTTACAGGGTGTCCAAGATTTAATTTTCTTTTAATACAACTTCAGACCACTAAAACTCCTTTTTTTTTTCAAATACAAACCCAATTTTTTTTTTCATTTTCTAATGCAAAATTAAATTCCACATCAATCTTTATTAGCGCTTCCTATACCTATCTGTAATGATTAAGAAGAAGATGTCTTAAGTAGTAATATGTATGTTATACAAAATAGACCGTTGAAGGTAGATATTGCTTTAAAAAGTTTCTTCAAAAGCAATATTTCATCTAACAATTTTCGTCCGATTAAGAAGAAGAAGTAAATGATTTTAACATAAAAAAGATTTAACTCGATTTGGTTAAGTTATAAATTAACGTTTAAATGTATTTCAAAACGAAATAAGTCAAGGAAAAAGGTGCAATTTCACCTTTTTAAAATTATTTTAAGCGGCTCTTCCAAGCTTTCGTGTAAACAAAGAATAAATTTGGAATCTTTGTATTATCTTGTATAAAATTTTACAAAAAAAAAAACTTGCTTCTCTATGTAAAATCAATCCTGCCAATTTTAGAATTTCTACGAAATAGCTCTGCATTTTTTGCTAATTAAAACACTGCGTGTTGCTACAACAACTACCGTAACGCTAGCTAATTAGTAAACTTCTGTACAGATTTCATAGAAAAAACGTGACTTTTAACACAATTTTACATTTTATTATACCTGATAGTTTTGTTTAGGAGTTTATACATACAAAAACAAATAGTACAAAATAATCGCAATATATATTATACTGCACTTTTTTTTTCTAAGACTTACACAGCGAGTGAATATACGTTTCATGTTCAATATCGTTTTCTTTCTAACAAAACAAAATTTTAAAAAATTATTGAATCGAACCGTACCAGCTTAGCCGGTTACCCAACCGTTAATTCCAGCTACAACACGTCTCTTATGTTACAGTAAAAATGTTTGTTTTGAAAAATATGTTGCTACAGAAATTTGTCAGATTAAAAGGAACAACTTATTGATTATACAAAAACCAACTAATAAAACTGACACCAAAAAGGTTTAAGCACACCAAGCTGATTAACACCGTTCAATTTTCAACTGCAGTGGCGTAGGCAGAGAAGGCTACAGGGGAATCAGAACCTTGCTCCACATGGTCGCAATAAATCGATATCGAAGAACTGTAAATTTTGTGCTAAAAAGTAAAATAAAGAGACTGACGACTTAAAAAAAAAAGTTACATCCTAACTCGTCGCGCTCAAACTTTTATTTGTAACTAAAATCTATTGCGTATAGTAAAGCTTTAAATATTGCCCGATTAAATTATCGCAAATAATTTACAAATTCAGAATAAAAAAGCTTGACCTGAACGGATTTCTAATTCCTTAAGACGAAATACCACTGAAGCATTTTATATATGGATCATGTGTTTGAAGTTTGCTCAAAATAATATGAGAATCAAAGACAAGCACTGAAAAGTTTTATGATAAATACAGCAACTTCCTTTGAAAAGATTATTGAGGCGCCGTACAAAGAGGCAATTTTAAAGATTAGCAGTTTTCAAGAAAAATGCAGCAAAATACTTAGGTATTACACTGGACGCTACGCTGGAAGGCTCATGTCAAAAAAAAAAGGAAGAAACAGATATCAAATATTTAAAAAATGTACTGACTAATCGGGAGGAATTCCTCTCTGTCCCTACATAATAAACTTTTGCTATACAAGCAAATTTTAAAGGTTGTATGGACATATGGGATACAGCTATGGGGATGCACCAAACAAAGTAATATTCAGATCATCAAGAGATTCCAGAACAAAACACTAAGGAACATCGCTGATGCACCTTCGTATTGCAGAAATAGTGACGTACATACATCGGACATGGACACTGTAATCAACACCATTAAAACGTTTGCCAAGAGCCACGAAGAAAGGCTCCATCAACATGTAAACGTCGAGGCGATCCAGCTCCTGGACGCTACAGAGTTAGTAAAAAGACTTAAAAGGGTTAAAGCTTTTGAGTTAGTTTAAGCAAAAGTTAAAAAAGCAGAGACTGTGCAGCAGTGTGCACGTTAATAATTACTGTACTTATAATATATTAGCAAGCTAAGGAATACTATTGGGTGAACCTTAGACTAAGTTTAAACATTATTAATTTAGGCTAGAATTAAACTGTTCATTGGTCCAGATTGCATTTCAATGTAATTGAAAAATAATAATTATAACACTAATTTGGCCAAAATGGTTAATTTTCCAGTCATCATTTAAAAAAAAAAACAAAGTTCAGGTCCAAGCTTAAGTAGTTTTATTCTTGCCTAAATGAAAATAATGAATTAGTTAAAACATGTCTTTTTTTTTTTATTCTCGTCATCATCGTTGCGTGTTGAATGTTTTTAGGTAATGTAAAAAAACTGATAAATTTCTTTGGTAAGTTTAACGTAATCTACATAATCCGACATCAAAAAAACTTATAATCACAAAATCAATAACAAGATACATTTATTTTACGTTGCCCTCGTGAAAAAGTCGAGTGTTATTTAAACGCAGTTGAGAAAATACCATTTTAAAACAAATTAATCTTAAATTTATGTTATTTTAACGAAGTTCAACATGTGTGTAAAAGTAAAACATATCATACTTTTAAAATAATTACCTTGACGTTCTCATATCGATTTTTAGTTGTACCTTAATTAGACAAAAACAATTATCCAATAGCGCAATTAAACTTTGTCAACACTTGTTTACTTATCAAGAACATTTTTTACCAATTCTAGGGGATGTACGTTGATTGCAACACTTGCTTCACTTGCGCAAAATTTTTTACAACTCCTTTTTAAAAAAAAATTATAATAATTAGGCTAGTGTAAGTACAATGAAACTTCTGTACTCGTCAGCTCCTATATTAATGAAATCCAAAACTCCTCAAATATTTTCGATTTTTTTATTCGACTTTTCAAATCGTTCGGAGTTTAAGACTCTCTTGTAAAGCAAACTTTTTAGAGTTCGTCAAGGTAAATCTGGAGCTGCCACATAATAAAATTAATAATCATTTTCATTTCTTGTTTACGGTACTTACACAATAGGTATTAAAAAGGGATTTGAGTAGGGTTTTTTAAAATTATAATTCTCGTTTGTCCTACGACGAATCTTTGGTCAGAACAATAATATTGGTCTTGGAATGTTTAATAATAATCAGTGCAAGAAATAATTTTAATAAAATGTCAAAAAGACTTTCATGTTACAAAAATGTAGCTTTAGCAAGTTGCATTTTCTATGTTTACGTAAATGTTTAATGATGAAATCTATTTCTTTTAGTGAACATTAATTTTTTTTATTTGGAAGGTGTTTGATAAATGCGAATTTTATTAAAACATAAAAATTCTGCTTGGCTTTTTTCGAGATATTAATTAAATTCATAGAAATGTGTTTTTATTTTGTTACTTGCGCACGTCTTCAAATTAATGTCAATTTAGAATTTAGTTATCTGCATTTTTATGAGATATAAAGTAAACACAAATTAATTATTTTTGTGTTATTACCAAATATAGTTTTAAATGTGATTTATTTAATCTTTTTTAAAAAATAATGTTCGTTAAAATTTATCTGCGTAATTCTATGCCAACGAATGAACTAAAATATCTTGCAATATTCTTCTAAACATGCATATTAGCATATTTACTTTTTTGCGGTACAGTTTAACAAGTTTGATTATAAAACAACTAAATCAATAATTTAAAATACGTGTACTAAAATTAAACATAATTCTATTCATAACATAATCCTCGATTAATAAACTGCAAATAACATTGTAATGTTCACGTAAAATAATCAAAATTTATTTTATACTGTACAACTTGAATACTCAACGTTGTTTTACAACCTCATGAATACGTTTTGTTGAAATTTTCATTTCAAACATATTCAAATAATTTTTTAAGTGAACTTTTTAATTTTAAATCGGTATCATATTTTTACAGACAAAAACGAAGGTTGGCAACCATCAGTTATTTGCAACAAGTGAACAAAAGGTTCAGTAATTTTTTACTATTGTTATGGATTCATAGTTGTTTAAAGTATTAAAACTGACTTTTGTTACTACTATATTACATTCTTTAACAAGCAATGTAAGTTAGTAGTAAACCAACCATATACTTCAATATAACATTTATAGGTTATGTTGGTCGTTTATTTGAAATTTTAACATAAACAATGGCAAAAAATGGAGCCGAAATAATAATTTGGTATGTCAGTGTTCTACTCATGTATAAAGCAATTCTTTACTTTAAATATTTCAGTTGTATACTATTTGTGTCAGTAGGAGTCCTATTTATTTTAAACAAATCGACAGCTACTTCTGACTTATTTCGAAATACAGACTTAGAATACACTTGGATTTCTCATGGTTTGCTTAACATATTAGGATATTTGACAGTATTTTTACCAGGTTACTTAGTGTACAAGTATGTGCGAAAAATTAATTATTTAGATAAAAGTGGTACGTTATGTGTGTCATATTCTTTTGATTGTTACCTAAAATATGTACCTCACAGGCAGCAATTTTTTTACCCTTATCATAAGAAAATGTTTCGGAGAAGAAGAATTGATAGATCGCACAACACCTGTTTGTACAAATACACAGCCCCAACGCACCATCATGCAAGATGCGGTCTTGCTTATAGGTTATTTTGTTGGACTTCAGATTTCATTTTTGACATGGGGTGTTTTACAAGAGAAAGTCATGACACAGGTAAATTTTAGTATTAAAAATACTTTCAGATATGGTAAAGTAATTTTTTTTAGAAATACACCAATGCCCAGGGTAAAAATGGACATTTTAAAGACTCTCAGTTCCTTGTTTTTGTAAACAGAATATTAGCTTTTTGCATTTCGTGTATAGTTATTGTGTGTACTCGACAGCCAAGACATAAATCTCCACTATATAAATATATATTTTGCTCATTATCAAATATTCTAAGTTCATGGTGCCAGTATGAAGCACTAAAGTATGTTTCATTTCCTCATCAAGTAAGTAGATTTCATAAATCTTGATCTAACATTTTTTTCGGAGCTATAGTAACAATTTTAAATAACTAGTATAGTTTTAAACCAACTGTTTTCTTTTTCCAAATTAAAATTAACTAATGATCATTTAAATTACTTCAATTTGCTACAAACTAAATTATTATCAAATTGTGTTCCTATTAATTTTGATATTATTTGTCTTTTAGGTATTGGCAAAAGCTGCTAAAACAATACCTGTAATGATTATGGGAAAATTAATTTCACGAACAAAGTATGAATATTATGAATACATTACTGCCATCATTTTATCGATTGGTATGCTCTTTTTTATGCTGGATACTGGAAGTGACCGCAAAGGTATTAGTTAATTATTTATGAGAACAGCAGAACTAGCTTAGATATTGTTTTGCAGGTTCTACAGTGACAACTTTCTCAGGGGTGATTCTTTTATGTTCATATATTGCATTTGACAGTTTCACGTCCAATTGGCAAGGAGCGCTTTTTAAACAGTTTGGAATGAGTCCCGTGCAAATGATGTGCGCAGTGAATTTTTTCTCGTGTATTTTTACCGCAGTCTCACTGCTGCAACATCAGGGATTTATTGTGTCTATAAATTTTATGATAGAATTTCCGTCTTTTATTTTAGATTGTTTGTTGTTATCTATATGTTCTGCTGCAGGCCAGTTATTTATTTTTCGCACTATAGCTACCTTCGGACCATTGGTGTTTGCTATTATTACTACTATACGACAAGGTCTCTCTGTACTGCTAAGTTGTATTATTTATCAACACCATGTTAATACCATAGGAATATTTGGTGTTGTTCTTGTATTTTTCAGTATTTTTTTGCGTATTTATTGTGGGTACCGTGTTAAAATAATTCGTAAACGTACACAGAATTCTAGTAGTTTAAAATAATGATTAAACTTTTGGACAAGTGGCGTTTACATATTATTAATTTGTGATATATCATATTTTAGATCATTTTATACCAAATATGTTAGTGATAGGATTTACTACAATGAACTCTCTGTACACATGTATATGTGTAATTTCATTATACAACATTATGCTAAGTGGTGTGTTTTTTTTTACATTGCATGAATCATAATGAAAATCTGACTGGATACAATATATAAACAATATTTAAAGTTTCATGACAAAAAAAAGGACTTAAAATAAAAACAAAGAATAACATGTTGCCAGTGAACTAAGCCGATACTTCAGCAACCTCGATTGCTTGAAGATGATGCTTTTAAATAAATCAGATACGAACTAAATGCATTCATTCAACGTAATTATTTAAACAAAAATTTAAGCATCAATCAAGTGCTTTGACACTAAAGGAAAAAAGTGGACAAAAAAAGAGAGTGAACAAAAAGATCGGGACAAAAAAGATGACCATGTTCTCTTTAAAAGAGATATTCTGACAACCCTAATTTTAGGTATGATTTTTAATATCAAAAATTGTGCATTAATCTTCACAGCTAATTAAAGTGTTGTATTAGCTATAATCAATTCACGTGCACCATTATGACGTTTAGAAACATGTTCAGTAGATAAAAGTCCTAATTTAATTGAAAACCTTTTTGCCTCTCAATTATGTTTATACAAATACTTATTAATAAATAACTTGAAAACCTACAGCTAAAGCCCTCTCGTAGCTGTACTTTGTAGTTGTTTAGCTTTGAACTAAGCTAACTTCACGTTCAAAAAATACAAATTTTTATCTTATGTTGGTAATGTTCATTAAAACAGTGTTTTATTTATTTTAATGTTGGTTTTATTTGAGTTGTCATTAAACGTCAAAACAAGTTTAATTTATCTTTTAACTGTGTAACTTTAAATTGCAAACTAATACAACATGCCAATGTACTTTAATTACTAGTCAGAATGTTTAGTCGTTTCAAGAACGCAGTAATTGGTGTTGTTAGTGGGACAGAAGTGGGATCTAATTCCATTACAGACATTCAATATCCTCCTTTACCTCCTAAGTTTAATTATGAACGTCCTCATTTTCTTAATTTACAAGAGGAAGCTATCTCAATGTCAGCCGACCATAGACGTAGGCCAATTATTCATCCTAGTCAACCGCTTCCACATTTTGCGGGTTATGCTGAATGCATTAACGGTGGAAAATCTCGATGGAATGAAGATCAGGCTGTTGCACTGGAAAACTTTATTGTCAAAGAAATACAAGATGAATCAACAAATCAAATAGTAAAGTATAATATACCGTATACGTACTTTGCATTGTTTGATGGACATGCTGGAGTAGGAGCTGCTGTTGCTGCAGCTCGGCAACTCCATCATATTTTACATGTACGTACCTTTTTTAAATATTTACTGTAATAATTGTGGCCTGTTAGTATCACATGTTTCTGTTTAATTTTTTAAAGAAATGATTCTAGTGATTTAATTTTTAATTGGGGATAAAAACTAACAATTATGCTTGATGTAAGGTGAATGTTAAGTAGCAATCATTTAATGGGTCGATTTAATAATATGATCATGGCCTTTTAAATTGAGCTACCAAGCAATAAGACCAGACAAGAATTTTTTTTCGAAGAGCCAACATTTCAGAATGTTTTACAAGCAAAAGCTAACATTTGCTTAAAGATTTTATGATCTGATGATATTACTTCTTACATTTTATTCAAGCAAGCGCTAGTTATTATTTGCTTCGTTTATCAGGAGCAGTTTAAGTCTTCATGATTTTAATATTATTAAACGATGTTTTTCTTTAATATTGTGTGACAGTTTGCAATCTGAAAATAGATTTTTGTGTGAACTGTGTTTTTTTTTGTCGATTTTATTAGTATATAATTGTTCGCTTATTGTATACATGTACAAAAATTAAAGAAATGCAATGCAAGTTAAGTTAAAATTTGGGAAACATGAATGAAAGTTTAATTTTCTCCAAAGGTTTCTCGAAAACTATGTTTTTAAACAGTTTTAACTTAAGTAAGTTTTTGTGGAATAAATGAAACAGTTTTAATAGTTGTTAATTTTATTAATTGTTGTCATATTTTGATGTATTGCATTAAACGTAGTGGTGTTAGTCACTATTGTTGGTATAAACGAAACAGTCACCATAAAAGCTTTAGTGTTAATTAAGAAGTAAAACCTTTATAGCTTATCAAAAAAAATATATATATATCGCTTACAATTAGATGTACAATTATACAATTAATTGTATGTACAATTGTACAATTATGGCCATTTTTACACAAACCAATATTAAAAGATAAAAAAAGTGCACTATCTAGTTTGTTTTCCAATTATTTAAAATACCAATTCTGCTAATTATAATACGGGGTACTTTCTTTTAGGAAAAGTTAGTGGATACTATAGATGATGTTTGGTATGAATTAATGGATCCTGAACGTACCAACTACACTACCAGAGACTCATTGATTACAGGTGCCCTAGAAATTTCATTTTATATAATGGTAAGTTGATTGATTAATTTTATTGTCACGTCCTTGGGCATTTTCGACTACCATTTGCAATCACGCCGATAATGTATACAGCAAGTACCAAACATTTTATCCGAACCATCTCAATCCTCGTTTACTTTGAATAATAGAGGTTCTATTGTACTTAAAATGAAGACCACCCTGTACTTAACATATTAAAAAGAAGTCCAAAATTATTATTATTTACCGGGTTATTCAGTTTGAGTGTCGTGCTGCTATAATATTATTATTTAAAGAGGAAACCCTCTTTAAACTTTACATCATCTATATATATAAAAACCTTTTAGTTTAACAGCTCTGATTTTAAACAAAATGTCAATTGCAGGATCAAGTGATAGCTGAAGATAGACACAAATACCAAGCAGCAGGAGGTTGTACAGCAATAGTAGCATTAATTATATTAGGTAGTGTGTATATAGCTAATGCAGGGGATTCTAGAGCAATAGTATGTCATACGAACAACTGGAATGCACTTTCTACAGATTTTACACCTGAACGTGAACAAAATCGTATAAAACTCTTGGGTGCCCTAAACCCCACGTTATTAGGTAAATTTGTACATTTTCGCTTTGATACCAATTAAGCGATTGTATTTGTAGGAAATGCTTTTAATACAAAGGAATATATTAGACGGCCTAAAGCTGATGATTTAGGAAAACGCATTAAATATAGAGAAACGCATATGACCGGTTGGTCGTTTAAAACTGTAACTCAGGACGATTTGAAGCCACCTCTTATAAGTGGCTTTGCTAAAAAAGTAAGTATTGCTTTTATATAGCCTGATTTAAATTCAAGGGTGACAATTATTATTAGAGATGCACCATTGGTGGTCATCAATCGTACGGTCCTTGGCACCATCTTTTTTTTTTGCATGGAATCCTTTGCAAACAAGTAGGGTGTGCATAAAAAACTTTAAAAATGTCATTTGGGGTATATTAGATCTGTGTGTCCAGAATATACACGCGGCACATAATTGATATTTTATCTATTTTGTTTATTTCAGCGCCATGTGTATTCTTAAAGATACACGCCTAAAAATGCTTAAACCTTCATTCGTTCGTCGTTCTTTGGTCTTCGGTCGTCGTTCGACGTTCGTCGGTCGTCGTTCGTCGTTCTTCGGTCGTCGTTCGTCGGTCATCGTTCGTCAGTCGGCGTTCTTCGTTCGTCGGTCCTCTTTCGACGGTCGTCGGTAGTTGTTCGTCGTTCGACGTTCTTCGGTCGACGTTTGTCGGTCGTCGTTCGTCGTTCGGTGGTCGACGGTCGTCGTTCGGCGGTCGTCGTTCGTCGGTCGGCGGTCGTCGTTCGTCGTTCGTCAGTCGTCGTTCACAGTCGTCGGTCGTCAGTCGTCGTTCGACGTTCTTCGGTCGTCATTCGACGTTAATCGTTCGTCGTCCGTCGGTCGTCGTTCTTCGGCCGTCGGTCGTCGTTCGTCAGTCATCATTCGTTGTTCGCCGTTCGACGTTCTTCGGTCGTCGTTCGTCGGTCGTCGTTCGTCGGCCGTCGTTCGTCATTCGATGGTCGTCGGTCGTCGTTCCTCTTTCGACGGTCATTGGTCGTCTTCGTTGTTCGACGTTCTTCGGTCGACGGTCGTCGGTCGTCGTTCGACGGTCGTCGTTCATCGGTCGCCGTTTGTCGGCCTCGACGGCCTTCGGTTGCCGTTCGACGTTCGTCATTCAACGGTCGTCGTTCGACGTTTGTCGTTTAACGGTCGCCGGACGTCGTTCGTTAGTTTTTTTATTTATTTACATACAATTTACACATATAAATAAACAAGTTTTTTTAAAGAAAAAAGGTATCTTGGTTACCAATCTAAAAAGCTAATTTTTTTGTCTGCCTGATGGTGTAAAAATCCAATATGGCGGCCATAACAAATAATAAAGTTGACTATCGGAACTTGAAATCTAGAAGGCTTAGAAAATTTCTGTTGACGTCATCAAAATCAGGACGGTCAAAAACATACAGTTACCAAGTTTAAATTAAATAGTGTCAGTGGTAGGGAAGATAATAATATTTTTCTAAAATCACATTTTTTAGTTTTTTTGTAATAAATCAAAAACGAATCAAAATTTCCAGGATTTCTTTTCAGATTCTTAATCGCCATAAAAATGTGCAACTTTTCTCTGATCTAACCGACCTTGTATCTCTTACCGTTTCCAAGATAGCAATGGTGAGCATCGAAAAAAGCACCACCCTGTATTTCAAAAATTAAAAAGATATCAAAAATCTGTTAACGGCAATGATTTCCTCTCGAAAAAAGAAATCAAGACTACGTATTTAGTTTTTTCCTATATCTGTTAATCATCAAGATACCCTGTATGGGCATCGAAAATAGGCCACCCTGTACACACCCTTGGCTATGCTGTTGAAACATGATATTGCAAAAAACTGACTATTAGTATCACACAAACATTTTTTATCATTTAATTAAATAAAGATCTTTAAGAGTAATTTGTATTGCCCTTTATATTTTTAATTTCCCAATGTGTCCGGAATCAAAAGTTCTTCTACATTTATAAAATTATTATTGAGTAATTAATATTTTACAGTTATAAATTTGCATGTAAATAACAATTGTTTTAAAAGAACAGGTTAAATGGAAAGAATTTTTTGTATACTGAGCTTACGGGCCAGAGGACTCTAGAACAACGCTTCTTAAACTATGGGAAGCGAAATGCCGGGGTCGTGAAAATTAAATTCAAACCCTTGATTTTATTTTGGTTTATTTTTTTACTTTGGTTTGTTTTTGTGCCAAAAACTACTTTTATTTTGACAAATAATATAATTACTTTTTTTATATGTATATTGTTCAACAAAAAAATAAATGATTTATGTATTTATTTGTATGTTTTATTTCATATTTAGTACATGGGGTTGCGAAAAATTTCGAGATGAAAAATGGGGTCATGAATAAAAAAAGTTTAAGAAGCGCTGCCCTAGAACAATCTATTTATGTATAAATCACTTTTTCCACTTATGATTAACAATTTCTTGAGAATTGCACTGCAGTTAAACCTCATTTAATAGTTTTATTATTCACGCTAGTTTTGTTTCGTTTCAGAGTCGATTGATGGCAACAATCGGCGTGACTCGTGGTTTAGGTGATCACGATCTAGTTTCTATTCATTCTAAAGTAGCCATTAAACCGTTCTTAAGTCATTTGCCCGATGTGCGGATATTTCGTCTAAACAAGTCTCAACGTGACGAAGTGTTAGTAATGGCGACCGACGGCTTATGGGACGTTGTATCGAACAATACCGCTGCCTCTTTAATCACCAAAGCTTTGCAAGGATTTACGGAGCGACAGCGTTATGGTAGTGCGGCCGCTAGTTTGGTAAGTTTCGCTAGAGGTCACTTGGTGAGAGAACATTTTTGGCAAATTCAAGACAATACCGCTGCCTCTGTGGACGACATTTCTGTGTTTGTTATACCGACATTGCCATTTAAATTAGAATTCGAGCAACTGTGCTCTTTAGTAAAGACAAATAACGCGGACTCTTTGAATTTTAATAGTGTTTCTTAGGTATTAAATTCACTTAAAAAAATGTTTATTTGCTTCTCCCACAACTAATTTCCTTCAGTTCTTTGTTTTATACTTTACAGATACTGAATCTCGTTAAAAAAAGATTTTGTGATATTTATAGTCGCATCAGTATTATTAGGCATGTTGACATATTCCTTCTTATTCCTAACTTATTTAACGGAACTGAACTATAATTTATTTCAAAACATTCTGAATGTGAATTTTTATAGCTAGTCTATGTATATTTATAGATGAAGATATTAATATCAGATCAATAGTAATTAACCAAATAAATGAAAGTTTTTAGTGAAAATTTTTATAGGTATTGTAAATTGAAAATTCATTATGTAACGAGCATTATCAATATTAAATAATCAGCCTTAGTCTGACACGTTGGTTATATCGAAACCCAATCGAATGAAAATAAGAACAACCATTCAAAAAATCGTCTTTTGCTTAGTTGTCGCTAAAACATATTCGATTATGATATCGATAAATAATTTTATTGTGAATTTTACAAATATGTGTTTTTTTAGATTGTGTTAATAAAATTAAATTTTTTTTCTTTAGTATTTATTGTTATTTCATAATAAATATTATGAGAAGAGAAATAGTACAGGAAAAATTGAATAATTTTGACGACGCTTAATAAAATTAATTTTTTTTTTTTTAGTATTTATTGTTATTTCATAATAAATATTATGAGAAGAGAAATAGTACAGGAAAAATTTAATAATTTTGACGACGCTTACCAATGAAACATTCTTATACTTGTAGTAACAACTTTAGTTTTTTTTTCAAATTCTGAGATAATTAATAAAAATAGATATGACAACCCATACATTTTTGAAATCAGAAAAAAAGAGCTCTTTAATGGCCCCATAACCAACTATCAGTGGCGCACGCAAGGGGGGGATTGGGGGGATAAATCCCCCCCGAAAATTTGAAAAGAACTAGAATTATAATTACCATATTTCAAAATTGCGCTACAGACTGCTTTTCCATACAAATAAAATATATTATGTTTGTATATTTTACTAATACTACTTTTGGGTGTTTGACCTTAATTTTTTTTTTTTAATTGCCTGTGGCGCTGTTATGCGGGGGGCAGCCGCCCCCTGGACCCCCCGCAACTCTTTCTTACAACTCACTTTTTGTGTCTAGCCCCCCAGGTCATTTTCTGATTGCACCATTACTAGAAATTATGTTTCAATTGTTTGTCAGAGACAAAAAAAATATCTAGTTATAAATAGTTGATATATTAATTTTTAGAATTAGCAAAAGTTTATTAAAATTGTAAATTAGAGGACAGATTACTGATTATGTACTTCTACTTTGTAATAATTTGTAAGAAAATAGAACTAATTATTTTTGTTGGGCTTTTGCATAGAAAAATTTCACTGAAATGATATCCAAATGACGTCATGTGTAAAATTTATCTTAATCAAAATATCTTCATTTGATAACCTTAATATATGCTGCATATATCTTATTTTCTTATGAATTTTTTTTTTTTCTTCGCTAAATATTAGTTTTATTTTCTGTTGATTGCTTGTGATTTTAGAATTTGGGAGTGCAATATATTTTTAAAATATTCATGTGATGCTGCAGTTTTGCCCAAAACTATTACAGCCGACTTGTCTACTTTTAATATTGTCGATTGACTAATATGTTGTTGTGTAACATTTTTTGCCGCAGCTCAAACTGAACCAGTATAATACACAAAATCCGTTTGCTGTATTAAGATATTTGGTTTTATATTTTACTTCCTATAAATATTTACAGTTATTAGTAATATACAGTGGGTCCAAAAGGTATGGAATATGCTATATATCTCAGTAAACATCCACTTTAGGGAAAAATGTTTTGAATGAAAGTTGTTAGGTACTTAGTTTTGCATATGCCATACCTTTTAGACACACTGTTTATTACAAACAGTTAAACGTTTTCTATTTTTATTTACATGAAACTACCAAACTGGTTATATTCAGGCATAAATATCTTACAGTTTGTATGTTTACTTGTACAGTGTATATATCCAAGTTTTTCAAATTTATTATTGAAAAATCTATAAAAGCTTGATAAACATACAAAACTGTATTTGCTGTTTGGACATGTTATTAAAATTATATGTAATGTGTATTTTAAAATTTATTTGAATATTAAAGGTATAGTTGAATTGTGTAAGATAGCCAACATATTTTTTTTTTACATTTTGGATGTACTATAATAGATTGGTTAGTTTATGTACTGAAACTGCCACATGTAAGCATAAAGAAAAACGACATATTGATTGGATGCTAAAATTTGTAAGCTTGTTAAATTAGTGAGCTAAATATCATTATCTTTTACCAACTAACAACAAACTGTGATGTGAAGAAAAATTCTAGTTGTAAAGTTTATATGTTGAGACTGCAAAGTTGCATATTGAAATAGTCCTGTTATAGAAGCATATTGTCTCAAACTGATTTTAATGCACTCTGTTGGTATTTAGTTCAATAAATAAATTGAGTGATAGTTTATGTGTTATTTTGTTGTGAATTATCCTAACCATTTTTCGATTTGGAAAACACTTATTTCATATAAACACATAAAAATTATACACTTTTTTTCCGTCGGATATTTAAAAGTCTTAATGAAAGAACTTGTTGCTCAAGTGGTTATTTAAATAGACGAATTCAACAAAACCAACAGCTTGGCATTTTCTTAGGAGCTGGCATTAAAATTTTGAAACAATTGTGATATCCTGTCAATCATAGTTGACTACTCGATAACAAAACAAACGCTCTTTTTTGTTGACACTTCCAACTAAAACATTTTAGGAGATGAGATTTTTTTAAAGTGAACTTAGACATCTACCACAAAGTTTATTGATATGATTATGAAACACCCTGTTAACATAAAGTGTGTATCAATGCGATTTGTTTTTTTAACATAATTTTTGCTTGTTGCATTATAATTTCTGTCATAACTTTTTTTTACATATCTTTATACACATCTCTTTTATTTGCATTCATATGAAATATTAACTACACTAGATGACATCCAACGACCTTAAATCATTACAGGTCTGTAATGTCAAGAAATCTCTGAAGTGATGGACGGTACTAAAATATTTTACTGCCACCCTGTGACAAAAACTTAAGAGATCAGTTGGTTAGGTACTCGAGCTGAAGCTAATATAACCCCAATACCTACATACGATCTTATAGTAATGTAAATCTTGAGTTAAATACCCATAAAACAATTGGTAATAAAACGTAAATTAATAAATTTAATAGGAATACTTGTAGCATATACAAATGTACAAAAATAAATACTTAATAACAATTTGTTATTTATAAAAATATATATAAACAATCACTCTCAAACTAGAAAAATCCTGGATTAGTGTGTTCTATGACACATCGCTTACAATACTTCTTTACAGCTCGATATCCTTCTAACGATATTTGGCAGTCTTGAATGTTAAGTTGCTGTAAACCCCTACAGTAATAAGCTATACATTGCACACCTCTGTCGGTTACCAGATCACAATTTCTTAAACTCAGTTTTTTCAAATTAGGACAACTCTCGGCTAAAGCACGCAGTCCTGCATCACTAACGTCACATTTACCAATATCCAAGGCACGTAATCTAGTACAAGATCTTGCTAAAACTGTTATGGCATCGTCAGAAACTGCCTCGCATCCCCTA
Source organism: Elmis aenea (assembly GCA_947652605.1). Taxonomy (NCBI): domain Eukaryota; kingdom Metazoa; phylum Arthropoda; class Insecta; order Coleoptera; family Elmidae; genus Elmis; species Elmis aenea. Next base: position 30,603,243 of record OX393584.1, on the reverse strand, counting down.
ACGTTTAAATATCGTAATTTGTAGCACCTTTTGGCGACTACTTTAAGACCAGCATCACTCACTTGATCGCATTTCGCTACAGAGAGATAACGTAATGTAGCACCTAATTTGGCAAGTTCATATAAGCCAAAGTCCGTTATATTCGAACAGTCACTAACACTCAGTTCCCGCAAACCAGAACAAAAACTTGGCACAAATTTTAAACCAGCATCTGCAACAATACGAATTATATCTTTAGTTGTATAACTAACAATTTTAAGATTTTATGATTTATTAACAACAAGCTACGTATTTTAACCTACAACACTGCTTTAAAGATGATTCTACAAACAGAAAGCCTATTTTCCATGTGAATCTAGGAGGCTATTTATTTATATCGTCATTGATAAATGAAAAGAATACTTATACACGGTGTTTCTTAGGTATTGTAAAACAATTCGGAAGGTGATTCCTTATCGCAAATTAAGGAGGGTCTTTCATATACAATTTTTTCCTTAGACGTCTCCTTTCAAAGTTACACCCCCCTAAAGGAGAGCCGTAAATTAGGTTTTTATTTTATTTCTCAAATTTGGATATATCTAGGACAATTATATTTGGTAGATGTTTTATACTTATTAAAAGATTTCCTATAGTAATATTGTTAATCATCTCCCACCTTCACAGGGGGCTGAAAAGTGTGACTCCTGTTGGTTTTTTTATCAGAACTTTTTGGTGGATTAAAATTTTGCAATTTAAAAAAAAATCTACCCAATATGAACATAAACAAGCCATGGCAACCACCAAAATGAATAGTTTTATGTTGAAATATTTGATGGTTTATGTTTACTTATTTTATTTTTTACTCAAAAACGGTAGGTATTACGAGAAAAACTATAGAATAAAAAAAGTTTCTAAATAAATCAAGCTTTAAAAAAATTATTTTTAATTGCAAAATGTTAACCCACTAAAAAGTTCTGAAAAAAAACTAACACGGGTCGCACTTTTCAGCCCCCTGTGGAGGTGAGAGATGATTGAAAATATTACTATGGGAAACCTTTTAATAAGTATAAAACATCTGCCAAATATCATTTCCTTAAATATATCCAAATTTGAGAAATAAAATAAAAACCCAATGTTACCACTACCCTTTAAGGGGGTATAGCTCTGAAAGGAGATGTCTAAGGAAAACATTTTATATGAATGACACCCCTTAATTTTCGATAACGACACATCTCCCGAATTTTTTCGCAATATTTAAGAAATTGTTGTATATTGTTGTTGGACAAGTTTTTTGAGACTGAAAAGATATACCAAAAAATTAAAATAGAAATAGGTATTTTACCTGTAATTTGTACGCATCTACGGAGGTACAAGTAGGCAAGTTGTGGGCAATTACGGACGATCACCCTAAGTCCGTTATCTTGTAAAGCGAGACAGTCTGTAAGATCTAAATACTGCAACTGTAGTCTTCGAGGTGGTTCGGGTCCAGCCGTTACACTTATGCATGAAATTTGCACACATCCTGTGACATCTAAATGCTGCAAGTTGTGACACCTGGTGGCAACTTCAAATAAAGAATTGTTTGTTACGGAAGTGCAACCTTGTATTTGTAAATGAGTCAGTTCTGGACATCTACGAGCGAGAAGCAGCAATCCTCGATCAGTTAACTTAGCACCATCGGTAAGATGCACTCTTTCAACACTAGGGCACGCTCCAGTTCTTCCTTGGCCACAAAGTTGCCGTAATACCCCACGAATGGCTCGATCTCCACTAATATTTTCGCCTTGTAGAGTTATAGTTCTCCATAATGATGGAGTCCACGATATTATTTCAAACCTTCGACAAACGCGTGCACAAACACTTAAATCTAAGCTGGGAAGAAATGCAAATATTCGTATTATAATGTCGTCAGGTAATCGATCGAATGAATTATTCTTTGAATGAAATTTTTTGCCTTTATAAATATTTCCATCGTTCCATAAATTTGGTGTTGAAGGGCCAGGACTTGGAGAAACCAATGTGTGATATCCCTGATCTAGACTAGGGCTCGATTTACCTAATTTTGCGAAATTATCCAAAAGATAATTAGTTTGATTGGTTTGATGAACTTGTGATCGAAAATATTCAGGGCTCGGCGTTGACTGATTCACTTCCCTTTTATTGTAATTCTCGTGTTCCCAATAATTTCTATTAAATAATAAAGAAGATAAATCCAGAGAATTTTGTTTCTGGTATGAATTCATCATGCTATGTACTAACGGTGAATGCCTCAAATTTTCTGATTGACTGGAGCTGTGTTCAAATTTTTCTTGATAATCAGGTCCCTCGTTGCTTAAGTATGAATGTGCTTGATAAAAAGGTTGTTTTAAATAATAAGCATTGGATGATGGTTGCTTTTGTAAATAGTCATTGTCTGCTGATAATTGGTTATTTGTATTCTCGCTATCATACATATGCATATATTGAGATTTATAGTTGTAAGTATTTTCTACATTACAAGGATGGTCTGTAGAGTCCAATAATTCTGAATGCGAAACCGTGTGCCCCAAATGTACCAAAGGACATCCTATTGGCCTCGGAGAAAGTCTCTCCAGCAACCCTGGTGGCTGGCTCATGGTTGGCGGCACACCTAGAAAGATAACTCTTGGTAGCAAAAATGATTAAAATTAAATTTAAAAATAGAACAAAATTAGTGTAGCATACAAATTAAAATGTATTTCACGAATACCCAGTATGAACATAAGCAAACCAAGATTATCAACAAAAGAACAGTTTTATTTTTGAATACTTAATGGTTCATGATCACTCATTTAATTTTTTAACTCAAAAACTTGTTGCAGGAAAATTTAAATAATAAAAAAAGTTTCTAAATAAATTAAGCTTTCAAAGGATTTTTTTTTAATCGCAAAATTTCGAGCCTCCAGCAAGTTCTGATAAAAAAACCAACAGGATTCGCACTTTTCAGCCCCCTGCGAAGGTGGGAGATGATTAAAAATATAACTGTGGGAAAGATTTCAATAAGTAAAAAACATCTACCAAATATAATTGTCCTAGATATATCCAAATTTGAGAAATAAAATAAAAATCTAATTTTACCGCTTCCCTTTAGGGAAGTGTAACTCCGAAAGGACACGTCTAAGGAAAAAATTGTATATGAAAGACCCCCCTTAATTTTCGATAAGGAATTGTCTACCGAATTTTTTCGCAATATTTATGAAATAATCGATTGTTTTTTGAATTCTGATGCTGTGTTAAGTTAAAGACTTAATAAAATAATTATTAAAATCATTAAAAATGGTGATAAATTTTTTTTAAGCAAGAGTACCAGCGTTTCGTGATAAAATAATGAATATTTTTGCAAACATTTGTTAAAAAATATTGCTAATGAAGTTAAACAATTAAACAGTCAAACGGTTAAAATGTTTAGAATATAAAAGAAACATGAGTGCATTCGCAGGTCTCTGGAAGTTACTAATTCTGTAGGTACCTATATTATCATTAGTTGAATTTTATCATCAATTATAACCACCCACACAATGTTAATTCTAAAAGCGAGTTATGCAGAATGTGCTATTTAAATGTTTAAAATATTTAGATACATTACGTTACATAAATCAAAGGAAAATGCCACACAGTAAAATTTGTTATCTACTTAATAAAATAAAGTTGCCTACATATAAAAGTTGTTGCACTGAAAAGGCTTATTCAGGAAAACATTAAATATGTATGCATAAAAACAAGTCTCATAACATTAGAACCTTCTACATTTTGTTCTGCTGTGGAAAACACGAGCATTTTTTTTATTACTATGTTTATCAATGACCTAAACTGATTCAGGAAGTATTCATAAACCAGTTTTTTAAATCAACTCCTTAGAATACTGTAAAATAAATTAAAATAATAAAACCAAATGAGCTAAGAATACAAATCATAGTACTATGAAAATTGTTTAAAAATCGCTAATCCAGTATAATATTAATAAAAATTAAATTTACTTCAAAAATTATCTGAGGTTATAAAAATTAACCAAAATAGTGCAGTTGTATCCAAAATCGCTTCCTCTTTCCAAATATGTAAAAATATACAGGGTGTTCCATTTAAAAACACAAAGTTGGGGTCATTTCCGGCGAAACCGGAAGTGAAACAATTGTGTGCATGTGTTCAAAAAACCCGTTTTTTTGCACATATATGTCTAAAATTTCATTTATCAAAAACAAAACTAAAGAAAAAAAAGGGGTGTACCACACTTCATTACACCCGGTATATTTCAAGTTTTTTTTAAATTTTTAAACATTGAGTTTCTCATTTTTACTCTAGTGTGCTTGCACTCTATATAGCTAATACATCCGCAGTAATTTACAACTTTTTGGTACTTTTCACTATAAAATTATACAAATAACTGTTTTATATTTTTAAGTATGCCATATTTTTAGTTATTTTATCATTCATCTATTTTAATGTCATATACAACAATTGGTGATAAGAAATTCTCATCATAAAGTTACATGCACTAATTTAATTAATCATTGTTTCCGCAATGATACATTTTTACTGTTATATTGTACATACTTGCACCAAATACTTTTTTAATTGCCGAAAGCCACAATTATAACAATTCTGAGGTCACTTTTGCAAATCCATTGAAATAATCGTAAAGCATTAATATTTTTAATACCCTATTATGTTTGATATTGGCTTCTCGTCGAGTTTTAAAAATAAACCCAGAAAAAACGACTATTAATTATATTTTGTTTTTCTCAAATAAATCACGGACCAGCTACTGTACTTTTTGTTTTAGATTCTAATACAGCAACTTTGCCCTATTTAAATCTTAAGATAGTTTTAATTCTCCATGTTTAATCTCAAAGTTAGGACACCCTGTAAATACATTGGGTTCCAATCTATCCTACGATCTTAGATGAAATCAAAACGGCGCGTAACAACATTTTGAAATTGATAGGGCATGTTAAGCTAATGTATCTCAAGATATGGCCAAAATTTCAAAAACATAAAACACGTTTTAGCGTTTCTTGCATAAGTATGTGCAGATTTGTATATACTCATGAAATTACTCCCTTCCTACGATCTTAGATAAAATCAAAACGGCGCGTAACAACATTTTGAAATTGATAGGGCATGTTAAGCTAATGTATCTCAAGATGTGGTCAAAATTTCAAAAAAATAAAACAAGTTTTAGCGTTTCTTGCATAAGTATGTGCGGATTTGTATATACTCATGAAATTACTCCCTTCCTACCAATCTGCATTATTATTATTGCATTATAAAAATCATAGAATGGGATTAAAGAATTTTGTAATATGATGATATTATGGCTATCAAATGAACTTGGTTTTGAGGATGTGGAAGAACGTGATGCATGGGCGTCCACAGAGGAGGGCAAACGGGGCACTTGCCCCTCCCTTAAATCGAGTGCTCCATTAATGACCAAATGAAAGAGGGTCAAGTTAAAAGTTCGTTAATATTTTAATGCATTTCTTTGCGAGCTTTGCCTCCCCCTGGATAATTTTCTGCGGACGCCCATGACGTGATGTGCTGGATTTGCCAATAAATTCATCGTCAATAATACACCTACCTAGTGATTTTCTAAATTTTTCTGTAAAATTTAAACTGATCCTATGGAATTTGTATGTCTAAATATGAAATAAATTATTGTGTGGCATTTTGCTTTTAGGCCAACTTTCCAGGAATGTATTTCGGCGTCGTACGAGTATATTCAATAACTTAATTCGTAAAATATATTTAATGTGTATTGTTGATCTCCGAGTACTGTCACTCGGCAGAAGAATCTATAACAATGCGATTTTAATCGCATTGTTATCTTAGATAAACATTATAAATCTTGACCTAAGTTACGATAACTGTCCATCCTAATTAAACCCCATGAAGCCGTTTTTTTTTTTATATAAGAGAATCGATGAGCTGACCGCAACCGAAGCCTTACATTCGAGTGTGATTCACCAAATCTAGTTTTAATATTAACTAGGCTAAGGCATATTTTATCAGTTCGACATTTTTCTAGCATAAAAAACCATGTAACAAACCTACACGGTACCTCCATGAATTTACATTCCATTATAGTATGAAAAATACACAAAGCATGTAAGAGGCCGCCTAACAGTCGCCTTTCAAGAGCATCGAATGTGAAAGTAAATCATATTCACCTTAAGTTGCTTTAAATGTACCACTAGCAGATGCTATCTTTTAATATGAATTATTATTACAGTATTGAAGGAAAGGGACAAAAACGGAACACGGCAATAAAAATTAGCTAAACTAATTATTTCACGTACATGTATTTGTAAATGTGTAAGTGTGCGGTTTTCTTCTGAGATTTTCGCGGCTGTAATAATTAACATAAGGTTTTAATCACAATAAAATTAACTCGGTAAATTACCCGAAAACCTAATGAACAATTGTTTAATATGTGTATGATAGATATCATACGGTGGTAGTTGGTAGTACCCTCGACCATGGTAGTCGCGGTATTAAATGCAAACTAATTGCAATAATTTACAAGTACTTTAAACATGAGCCACTTTTATGAAATTGAAATTGGCTTATCATAATTGAAATAAATCACGTTTCATCTATTGCTTTTGTGGTTCTCACTTTTCCACCACTAAATCAGTCTAATCTAAATAGTTTAATAATTAACACCAAAAGTATATGTAAAAAGAGCACACATTTTACAGACTATATTTCGAAGCAAGCTAGTAATAAGTACGTTTCCTCTGATTTCATTCCGGCATTAACAGGTACCTATTTGAAATATTAATCTTAATAATAAAATCCAAAAAAATGTTAAACATACCACATTTAAGTAAGTCCATTTTCCGCACCACATGTCTGAATCTACAGCACTACCAGGTACAACGGTGGAAGCGTTAACATTATTTAAATATTTAAACCATAAATATTTTAATTTTTTTAAATATTAATAAACGAAACTTCATAGATAATTCGACGACATAACTACAATTATGGCATCTATAGCCGCACAGATTCGTACAGCATTCCTGTATCAGTCACATGACGGAGGCTTGGCATATTTCTTCATAACTATGTTGCTTTTTATTCTATGCAATTTTTGTACGTAGGTAGAATATATTTGATTTAAAGAAAATAAAATGAATGATTTCGTGAGCAAGCATATTCTTCCAAAGCGAGTTAAAATAAATTCTAAATAAGAACAATTCAGTGATTTCAATGTAGGGTAAAGCGCTAAACCTAAAGGTCGTCGACATTTTGACATCTCTTAACCTAACAGTTAGGATTCACTTACAGATATGAACTATTTTGTACACATTGCACATACCTGCAGCAAATTTGTTTTAAATATGAAGTAATCCATTTCTTTTGGGGCACTTTATGGCACTATAACTGGGCTGCACTGCAAGAGCAGCCAGCACGCAACAGAAGTAGCGCTCTCGACATACATCGAGTTCGCGGAGATCGAATGTTTTGCTTTGTTAGATGTGGATGTGGATGAAATGGTAAAGTTTCGTGCTTTCTGCGGCTCGTTCGGTCGCTGACTGACCGCTCTCGAGCAGAGCAGTACTTAGATATTTCGTAATTAATCATTCAAAGATTTGAGAACAGCTGAATATTTACGAAAGAAATGCAATAGACAGTTTTTGTTGCTTCCAGTATTTAAATTTTATGAATTTCGTACAATCTGCAAAATAATAACTTCTAAAATTAAAATGTACAGTGGCGTAGGCAGGATGCGTCCATGGGGGGGGGGTCATAAACGGTAAAAAGGGCCGGAGACCCCTTTTATTAGCACAAAATTTACAGTTCTCCAGCTCTATAACGACGTATTGCGAACCTATGGGGGGGGTTCTGACCCCCTAACCCCTCGGCCTACGCCACTGAAAACCCCCCCATAGGTTCGCAAGAAGTCGTTATAGAGCTGGAAAACTGTAAATGTTGTCCTAAAATAAAAGGTTTTCGGCTCTTTTTAGCGTTTATTAACCCCCCCTCCCTGATGAAACCATCAAATATCCTGCTGCTAAAAAACTTAAGAAGTGGTGACCTAAAAAAATTGATTCTCAGCTCTTTTTGCGTTTATTAACTCCCCCGTGGAAGCATCCTGCCTACGCCACTGAACACTTACGTATACAGTATGCAAATTCTGTTAATAAATCGCAAGCTACACTTTAAAAAATGCTCAAATACAGAATATACTTTTTTATTTTCATTAACCTCTCTGATAGCTTACGTACATGGTCAAACAAAATATATATTTTAAATTCCTAATTTTAATAATTTTTCATGTGTTGATGCAACTACTTTTGTATTTGTCGCGCAAAAACACCATGCACCTCATAAATACATTTTATCACAATTCAAGTACTTTAAAGACACAATAATAAAAATATTTAATGACGGCCCTGTTTAAAACTAACATAAGAAGCATTAACGTCCACTAGAAACTGCAGGGAGGCAATGCATTTATTGTATATCTGTGCTTTTTTTTTTTAGAATATACTAACAGTATATTAACCATACGTTCTTAAAAAGTCTTTTAAATAAATAAATAATACATCGAGTAACTATTAACATAAAAACAATGACATACGACATACAAGTAAATGATGTCAAAGTCCACTTTCTTCTTTCGCTCATAGATAATTCTATATTTCTATAGGACGCGTTATTCGTTTATTCAGAATTTTTGTTCTCAGATTAAGTTTATTATTAGGCAATATTAAAAAAAAAAACATTAAACGTTTTGCAAAAGTAGGAAATTATTTTTCTTGCGGTATTAAAAATTACTTGCTGAGCAGAACCTGTACTGCTGTACAGTGTACAATGTACATCATCTGTACCTACAAGTTTCACCATAGATATTCACCAGTGGCGTAACTATTGTGTATTTTGCCACGGTCGTCTATTATCAGGAATGTGGGCATTGCGTGATTTACGTGTTATTAGAACTGCAATCATTGCAGCACGAGCTACGGCTACAATGCAGTGCTAGTGTTATTATTTGTAGTGTTTTTTTTTTTTTTTTTATTATTTCGCCTGGTAATTTCAAGTTTAAATTTGAATTTGGCGCGCAGGATTTAGATGAAGCGAGTTTGTATGTGCGAACGGAGCGTCGTTGTTAGACCGCTCGTTGTTTTAGGCCACGTTGTTATTAAAAATTTTGTGTTTTTAATGTAAGTCGTCCCGGAATTGAATTTTTTTAAATGTGTGTTTTTGGCGTTTACATGTGACCGAGATCATAAAAATCAAAAATTTTGAACTTTCTACGCTAATTTGATGTGAGTTTAACACAAGGTGGTGAAAATTCTAGTTACGTTTATCGTTGAGCAGTCATACGATTGTTGGAGTTTATTTGGAAGCCAATGTAAATTGAGAAGGCCCGTTGCTTAAAAGGGGAATCCCGAGCTTGACTAAGTTGCATCTTTTTGTCTTTCTCAGTTCTTAACCGGTCCACACTTGCTGGATAGTGAAGAATCTTTTTTTTTTACTGAGACAAATTCTTCCACGATGGCATTTTCTGAAAACAGTTTCCTCCTCAATATTTGGAATTCCGATAAGAATTGTGCACATGTGAGTTACTACAATGTTTTACAATTTTATATATTTCAATAGAGGTATTTGGGGTGCCGTTTTGCTTGTGGGGCGACCTAAAACCACAACCCATTTATCCTCTCTCGTATTGTAAATTCCTTGTTGTACTCAGATTATATTTTGCACTTTAACACATTGAATATACAAAAACAGCATGTTTTTTTCAAATACTCAAATGTCCCATGTCGTTAGTCAATCTCAATTAACAAGTTTCATTTTTAAATACGATATGGTTCTAATAAAACTTTTCGATACGGTCCTGTTCTAAGAATTTTTATCAGAATGACCAACCGAACTGTATTATTATGAACGTCTCGATGTCTAAATCTAAATGCGTAAAAATCTGGAGTTATTTCATGCCACGAACTTCTATTATTTTTAATGTAATTTGTTTTTCTTTGTCCTGAAAGAAATAGTTTTTGAAACTGTTACATACTTGTAACAAAATGTCGGGTCCTTTAACTTGAACAAGCAGGTTTTGGAAATAATTTATTTGTTAGTTAGCTAAAGCGTTATAATATTTTTTAAAGGCGTTTCTTTTGTTATTAAAAAAAGAATTTTAGCAATCCCGAAATATCGCTGTATACATTTTTAATTAAAAGTGATATCGCAAAATAATGTTAAACTGTTGCTAACTACTAAAATAAAATATGAATGCAGCAAACATGCTTATACCGTTGGTGCATTTCGGTTTTACTTGTTATTAATACTTAACTTAAATCTTTGTTTTGTTTAATGTTTTAACGCATTTTCTATTAACGCAAATTAATTATCGTGACGGATTTATTTTTAATTATTTGTATTAGTATGTTGGTACCTTGCATTGCAATATGTCCACCCTAATATAGTGCCGCAATTTGTATGGCCGGTGAATCACTAAATAATGCTCTATAAAGTAGTAAGAGTTAAATAATATTTTATTGCAACACAACACTCGTATTTTTAAAATGTGTTTGTAGTATTCTTACTAAACTCCTTATGATACTAACTTGATGGTTTTATATTTTACCTTCATATCATTTTTGTAATTTTGGCATATGAATGATCATGGAATTTCCCTTACTATAAAATAAATATTAAAGTGGTTTTTAAACTAATCCCTATATGTTTTAAATCGATTTATTTTTTTAATATTTTTTACTTTTATCAAGCTGTATATACATATATAAACACACATTTTACAAAGCAAACACAATGGCAAGTGTATCATACCAAATTGCTAATCTTCTTGAAAAGGTAGGCTCTATAATAAATAGTTGAATATTTATTAATAATAACATATGTTTTAAGATGCAATCTACGGATAAAGATTTTCGCTTTATGGCAACAAACGACCTTATGACAGAGCTTCAAAAAGACAGTATCAAATTAGATGATGACTCGGAGCGAAAGGTTGTTCGCATGCTTTTAAAACTTTTGGAAGATAAAAATGGAGAAGTGCAAAATTTGGCTGTGAAATGGTTAGTGTGATTAATGACAGTTTTTAGTATGGTTAATAATAAATATTTGCAAAAAAGATTAAATGATCATATCAAAGATGAGTTGTTGTCTTAGAAATTTGTTTTCTAATGTAAATTACTCATAGTTTTTTTATTATTCATTCAGTTTGGGGCCGTTAGTTAACAAAGTTAAAGAATACCAAGTAGAAACAATCGTCGAATCACTTTGTACCAATATGATCTCGGACAAAGAGCAGTTACGAGATATTTCTAGCATTGGTTTAAAAACTGTGATTTCTGAACTACCACAGGCTCCTGGAGGTTTATCAGGAAATATCTGCAAACGTATAACGGGACGCTTAACTACAGCAATTGAAAGGGTAAGTTATAAATTATAAGTTTTACCTGTGTGTTGCTCTGATGATTTGCATGATGTTAGTTAATTGTATATGTCTTCTGTTTGCTTGAAAGTGTTTTCATTTGAATTACCCGTTCACAGACTGCTTGATTTTCGTAGCAGCAAGCCAGAGTAAATATACAAATCACACAGTGAAATGCGGTAGGTCATGTACTTAACAATATCTGTGACCTAAGACCCATTTCTGGGTGGTTTGTATTTATTTAAATGTCATTAATCTGATAGCATGTCTATTTCCTGGTTTTTATCAGTCAGATTTTTATTGAACAATAATTAACGATGATTAAATTATAATTTCACAAAAGGTTATCGCATTTAATACTAAAGATTTCTGTGGTAAAATATATTCAGAGTGTTCCAATACACAATAAGAAAAATATATTTTGTTTTCGTACTGTTTTCAGAATAAGGGGTACAGGATTTTAAATAAAATAAAAATTTGAAAATCGACTAGTCGTTTGTTTCAGTGCTGCATCACTGTGATTAAAACTCTTAATATTATATTTCAATGTATGAGAGAGAGAAAGAAAGTTAAAAAACTTCAGTTTTTAATGAAGTTAATGAAACGAGTCTCGAAGTAACCTTTATTATGGATATTTTATTTTTGGGTGCCTCGAAAAAAATCATTTGTCCGCTTTTATGGGATCTTTTAAATTTATCATGGACGATATTTTATTTTTGGGTGCCTCAAAAAATCATTTACCCGCCTTTATAGGATTTTTTTAATTTATTATGGATAATATTTTATTTAGGGGTGCCTCGAAAAATCATTTGTCCGCTTTTATGGGATCTTTTAAATTTATCATGGACGATATTTTTTTTTTGGGTGCCTCAAAAAAATTATTTACCCGCCTTAATAGGATTTTTTTAATTTATTATGGATAATATTTTATTTTTGGGTGCCTCAAAAAATCATTTGTCCGCTTTTATGGGATCTTTTAAATTTATCATGGACGATATTTTATTTTTGGGTGCCTAGAAAAAAATCATTTGTCCGCTTTTATGGGATCTTTTAAATTTATCATGGACGATATTTTATTTTTGGGTGCCTCAAAAAATCATTTACCCGCCTTTATAGGATTTTTTTAATTTATTATGGATAATATTTTATTTAGGGGTGCCTCGACAAATCAATAGTACCCAGGCCGTCTTTATAGAGAAAGCCGGCCCTGTAATTAGCACTATTAACAGTTAAAGGCAGTGTATGAATGCTGTATTGACTTTCGATTATATCTTTTTTTATAGGAGGATGTATCTGTACAACTAGAGGCACTAGATATAGTCGCCGACTTATTATCTCGGTTTGGAAGTGTTTTATCATCTTTTCATTTATCAATTTTAAATGCATTGCTCCCACAACTGTGTTCTGTACGACAGGCTGTGCGGAAACGTACAATAGTATCGTGCAGTAATCTGGTGCTCTCTTGTAGTAACACGTTATATGTTAAGTTAATTGATCATTTGTATGATGGCCTGTCGTTAAATACCAATACAACCCAAACACGAACTTATATACAGTGTCTAGCTGCGGTGTGGTAAGGTTATCACGTTATAAATATATCGACAAAAAAAAAATTACTCTCTTTTAGCCGCCAGTCTGGACATAGATTTGGAGAGCATATTGAACGATTTGTTCCATTAATATTGCGTTACAGTTATGAAGATGATGATGAACTAAGAGAATTTTGTCTTCAAGCGTTCGAATCATTTGTACAGAGATGTCCCAAAGAAATCACACCACATATTGTGGCGGTAAGTATTTTGCAAATATTGTGTCACCGTAAAAGTCTTCTGCAAGGCGGCTTCCAAAACACACGTTTAATCATTGCCCTATTTACAGATTATCAAATTGTGTGTCAAGTATATGACATACGATCCGAATTATAACTACGATGAAGATGATGATAGTAATCCGGACAGAACGATGGAGATTATCGATGATGATGAAGAAGACGAAGAAAACGATGAATACAGCGACGATGACGACATGAGTTGGAAAGTTAGACGCTCCGCTGCAAAATGCCTTGAATCTGTTATATCGAGCAGACACGAGTTGCTCCCTGAATTTTACAGAACTCTGTCGCCAGCGCTTATATCTCGTTTTAAAGGTAACGTGCTTTGATTGTTTTCTAGTGAGACGTCAATAATAAATTGTTACAGAGCGTGAAGAAAATGTAAAGTCCGACATATTCCATGCCTATATAGCGCTGCTGAAGCAAACCAAGTCATCTGTTGCCATTAATATTGATCCCGATTCCATGGAACAAGAAGAAGCTCCTCTGTATCTTCTGCAACAACAGGTACCTTATATCGTGAAGGGAGTCCACACGCAAATGAAAGAAAAGAGCATCAAGACGCGTCAAGATTGCTTTCAACTGCTTAAAGAACTATGTAGCGTCTTACCTGGTGCATTAACGTTTCACATCGGTGAACTTATATCTGGTATATTATACTCGCTGAGTGAAAAGAACTCGAGTAGCAACATGAAGATCGACGCCCTCTCGTTTATTCATTGTCTGTTAACGTCGCATCCACCGGAAGTGTTTCATCCTCACATGCATGTTCTTCTGCCACCGGTTATCAACGCCGTCGGAGATAATTTTTACAAGATAACAGCGGAGGCGTTACTCGTGTTACAAGAGCTCGTGAAAGTTATTAGACCCTTAAATACTAGAACAGTTTTCAATTTTCATCCGTTTACTAATGAAATTTATATGTGCACATTAGTTCGCCTTAGAGCTTCGGACATCGATCAGGAAGTCAAAGAACGAGCCATTTCCACGATGGGACAAATCATTTGCAATTTGGGCGATCATCTGCAGAACGACCTATCTGTTTGTTTGCCAATATTTCTTGACCGACTGAGAAATGAAATAACCCGCCTTACCACAGTCAAGGCACTGACTAAAATTGCTGGATCACCTTTGAGTATCGATTTACCAATAATTGTAAGTTTTTGTTAACAATATTTTTAAAGCAATCCATGATACTCATTGAATATCGATATTTCAATATTTTGACAGATATTTGGATATCCCCATCGATGAGTAGAAAGTTTCCCAATGACTTGAAAATTTAAAAAAATAATTTTTTAATCTAAAACTGTATGTCCAAATTTCGATTACATATTCAATGTACATATTCATAATATCGATATTTATCCAACCAGTAATGTGCCGCATAAACTTGCACATTTTATAAGATAGCTCGTTAGCATAACAAAGTGTGTCCAAAAGGTATGGAAATAGCATATTCCATACTTTTTGGGGAAAATGTTTTGAATAAAAGTTGTTTGGTACTTAGTTTTCCACAATAAGACAAAATTTTAATTCTATTTTTTTTAATAACAGCGCAATGAAAAACAATTGAATTTTTTTAAATGACAACACACCCCTATGTTATACTCATTTGATAGAGAATTTTGCACAGGTATACTTAACAAAAGACTGTTATAAACAAACACAGGTTTTCAGTGAACACGCACTACTAAGTGAACTTTGGCGGCTCTGCACCACTCTTAACTTTTAAAAAGTTTACTTTGTTATTAAATTTATGTTAAAAGTGTCAAAACTGGCATAAATGTAAAATTATGAATACAATCAAATGCTGTTTCAACAGCTTTAGAGAATACCTATTTCACTGGACTACATGAGACACTGAGCCATAAGAGAGCAAGAGTAAAAAGGACAATTTTAAATGAAAAACATTTTTTTTTAATGTTTGCATTTTTTTTTAATCATAAGACTTTGCAGATATTTCTAAGAATAAACATTCCATGTTTAGGTCTAATAACTGCAATATTTCTTATATTAGTTGAAATGTGTTGTTTTGGCTGAAACATTCTTTTTACTTGAAGAATGAAGCGGTGCCAATACTGGGATCCTTCTTGAGAAAAAATCAGAGAGCCTTAAAATTGAGCACGTTACTGCTTTTGGACTGTTTAATAAAGAATTATCACCATTACTTATACGTGGACTTATTGCAACATGTAACAACAGAATTACCACCGCTACTTGATGAATCTGATCTTCATATTGCTCAATGGACGTTGGTAATTTTAAAATCGATAGCTGAATGTCATCCCGCTGCACTTCAAGATATTTCTAACAACATTTTACCGGAAATTATGAACTTGGTTAAGTCCCCATTGTTACAAGGTAATTTTATCATATTAATTTTGTTTTAACTTGTGTGCGAAATGCGTCGGCAATTGCAACTTTGATTCAACTGTGAACTGTGTTGCATTAATGCATTGCAACTGTAAGGACAATTTTGTTACACGCAAAACTACAAACAAATTACCACAGAAAATTAAATTTGATTATCACAATTAATAAGTGATTGTACCACTGTAATCTTTGTAAGAAAAAGCACTAAACGATTTTTTTGAGTCGTCAAAACAGTTGGAGAAAATTTAAAAAAAATTGCATTTTTGGTTTTTGTTAAATATCACTTAATAACTGAAATTTCCTAATAATCCTGTCGAGTTTGTAGTCAAGAATAGCCGATAAAAACTGTTAATATTTTTGCTTCTGCAATTGAAAATATTACCTGAAATAAGCTGGATATGCTTGTTTACAGGGGCAGCTTTAGCATCGATGTTGGAATTCTTCCAAGCTTTGGTGAAATGTCGATTATCAAGCTTGGGCTACAATGACCTTCTACAGATGTTGTTGTATCCAGTAACCAACTTGTCCAATAACCAGGGTGGCCTACATAAGCAGGCGTTTTATTCCTTGGCCAAGTGTGTGGCGGCCATCACTGTTATGTGTCCAAATCAAGCTCTGCCCGTCGTAAATCAGTTCATACGTGATATACAGACCGCCAGATGTGACTCTCAACATATATTTGCACTTCTAGTTATTGGAGAAATAGGGCGCGAAATGTAATTCTAACGCATTATTTTTAACTTTGAAAACACTGACTGTGTATGTTTTTAGAGATCTTACGTCGGTCGTGAGTTTGAAACAAGTAGTTCTTCAGTCATTTTCGGCAATTTCAGAAGAAGTCAAGTCAGCAGCTAGCTATGCTTTGGGAAGCATATCGATTGGAAATTTACAGCAGTATTTACCCTTTATCTTACAAGAAATTGATGATCAACCTAAAAGACAGTATCTCCTACTGCATTCACTAAAAGAGGTAAAGTAGATTATCCCAGGCAGGGTTGAGAAGATTTAAATCAATTGATTAAAATCATTATTTAAATCAAGTGATTTAAAAAAAACAATTGAAATCACTGATTACATGAGTACAATAAAATATTTATAATAAAAACAAAATTTATCTTTTCAAATAAAAAAAACAATAGGTATACCGGGTGATTCAGTTTGCACCCCTATCTATAACTTTTTAATTATTGGATATAACCCCAACAAACCTCATAATTTTGGAAACGGCGACAAATCCTCTATTAAATGATGTGCATTTGTTATCTCTACGATGACGTATGTCAAGTCCGCTATAGGCAACTGTTTTTTTTTTTTTTAAATTACATAGTATACATTTTTTTGTTGATTCGGATAAAGAATTTAATTCTGACTCTGATCATGTATTAGAAAAGTATGCATACATAAGAAAATGATCTACAAAAATCAGTTCAAAGTTTATTTAAATTATAGCAACCAGTTTATTTAAGATAACAAAAAACGATCACCTCTGTAAATGACAGTTTAAAGTTGTCAACATTGTTAGTTGTTGATTGTTAAGTGAAAATGGAATTTTATACTAACCAAAAAAAGTTAGAAATGATTTTAATTCACGGAGAGTGTGAAAGAAATAAACTTTGAACTGATTTTTCTCGAAAAATTTCTTATGTATGCATACTTTTTTAACACATGGTCGGATTCAGATTTAAATTCTCTATCCGAATCAACAAAAAAATGTATACTATGTAATTTAAAAAAAAAAACAGTTGCCTATCACGAATTTGACATATGTCATCGTAGAGATAACAAATGAACATCACTTAATAGAGAATTTGTCGCCGTTTCCAAAAATATAAGGTTTGTTGGGGTTACTTTTAGTAATTAAAAAGTTATAGGGGTGTGACAGTCAAACTGAATCACCTGATATATATGTAAATTAAATACATAATACTTCATAAAATACAAAATTGTTTAAAATTCGATTGGCTAAGTTGAAATACATGTAAATACACACCTAACGAAGTAATATCCCCATTGCAAACCATGTAAAGTAAGTTTCTCTCACGCACACACTGCTTCCAAGTTAAAAACGAATGGGTATATAATAGAATACACGCGGCGCCCAGGACCGACTATGATGTGGATACAGATGGATTTTCACAAATTTGTACTGTAAATCAATAATTAATATAACTTTTTCCTTTTAGGTTATAACTTGTTTGTCAGCGACACCTAAAGGAATCCAACAGCTATTACCGTTTGTTCCTGCGATTTGGCAACAACTGTTCAATCACTGTGAATGTAGCGAAGAAGGCACCCGTAATGTAGTTGCCGAATGCTTAGGAAAACTTACGCTTATCGATCCTGCCAATTTACTGCCTCAGTTACAAGAGTCGTTGAATTCACCTTCACCTTTGATGCGTACAACAGTAGTAACTGCTGTTAAATTTACTATCTCCGACCAGGTATTTATAATGTCGCAACTAATATAATCTGCATTGCAATGTTATTTTTTTTAAGCCGCAAGCGATCGACTCTCTGTTGCGTCAATGTATCGGTCAGTTTTTAAACACGTTACAAGATCCAGATTTGAATGTGCGACGGGTGGCTCTTGTAGCTTTCAATTCTGCTGCGCATAACAAACCGTCGTTAATTAGAGATTTACTAGATTCCATATTACCTCAATTGTATAGTGAAACTAAAGTGAAAGTAAGTTATTTGACTTGTCACGTTTCCTAATAAATCGACGGTGCGTTCGTTGTTTGCAGAAAGACTTAATTCGTGAAGTAGAAATGGGACCATTCAAACATACAGTAGATGATGGTCTTGATATCCGTAAAGCTGCATTTGAATGCATGTATACCTTATTGGACTCGTGTCTCGATAGAATAGACATTTTCGAATTCTTAAATCATGTAGAGGGCGGTCTTAAAGACCATTATGATATTAAAATGCTTACGTACTTGATGGCTGCGAGACTTGCTCAGATTTGCCCTGGAGCCGTCTTACAAAGTAGGTATCCTTCAAAAGCCGTAGCGACAAATCATTTTATAAAAATTAAATGTACAGGGTGGCCTATTTTCTATGCCCATACAGTGTATCTCGATTATTATCAGAGATAGAAAAAAACTAAATAAGTAGTTTCCATTTCTTTTTTCGAGAGGAATTCATTGCCATAAACAGATTTTCAATATCTTTTTTAATTTTCAAAATATAGCCAAAAACCGATTTTTGGCAATTTTCAAAATGTTAAATATCTCGCTTAAACGAAAAGATAGAGGAAAACTTGAAAGACATTTTTTGCATGGTTTTTTGTCCTTAATAAGAAAGCGATATTCAATTATTTTTTTTGTCATATATGTATCGATATATTACACTTAACTTTCTTATTTTAAATGGCAAACATAGTTGGCCTTGACATAAATCGAAAGCTTACCTTTTGAGCTTTTCAAAAGTATATGATTTGCTTTTGGTTGCAATTTAAAATAAGAAAGTTAGGTGTAATATAATGATATTCATGAGTTTAAAAGAATTGAATATCACTATCTTATTAAGGACAAAAAACCATGCAAATAATTTCTTTAAAGTTTTTTTCTGTCTTTTCATTTAAGCGAGATATTTAACATATTTGAAAATGGCCAAAAATCGGTTTTTGGCTATATTTTGAACATTAAAAAAGATATCAAAAATCTGTTTACGGCAATGAATTCCTCTCGAAAAAAGAAATCAAGACTACGTACTTGGTTTTTTTCTATCCCTGATAATCATCTATATACCCTGTATGGGCATCGAAAATAGACCACCCTGTGAACTATTTATTTATTGTATGCGACCATGTTGAAGATCAAATTGTTTTTTGCAGGGTTGGATAGGTTAGTCGAACCTCTACGTGTTACGTGCACTATGAAAGTTAAAGCCAACTCTGTCAAACAAGAATATGAAAAACAAGATGAACTCAAAAGATCTGCCATGAGAGCTGTATCAGCTTTGTTAACTATTCCTGATGCAGGTAAGATTCACGGCAGCATTGTTACATAACAACAAATTGCGAGGTATTTTCTAAAAATTGCAATTTAGGACACTTTCTTAATAAAAAAAAAACATCGACATTTAGTAAATACATGGTCGTAGTTGGCTGTGACACCATTAAAAAGAGATTTTTTTTTCTCATTTCATTGATGTATGGATTGTTAGGTTTATTTTCAAAAATAAGTAAGTTATTACAATAAAATTGTATTTATTAAGTTTAATCAAAGTGGCCATTGAAAAACAAAACATCACATAAATAAACTAGCTGTACTTAGTTAAACACAAAAAGACTTAAATAATTTGAGATATTTTTTACATTTCATGATAATTTATGATTTTTCAGTTACTATTACTGTTGAATATCAATTATAACATGCGTTCAAAGTGTAGTCGACTCTCCATTGGCGATACAAAATTGAGATCTGTACTTTGTAGATAATAATGTTTTCCTAAGCATATTTCTTTGTAATACATGAACTGTACTTAAAACAGCTAGATTATTTATGTGATGTTTTGTGTTTCAATGGTCACTTTGATTAAATTAAATATATATAATAATATTGTAATAACCTACTTATTTTTAAAGATAAACCTAACAACCCATACATTAATGAAATAAGAAAAAATTATCTTTCCAATGGTCACAGCCAGCTACAACCTGTACTTAAAATAAGGAATTTGATATTAAAATAACTAAAACAAATGAAGATAGATCAAATTTGTTAACAAATTTTAAATCTACTCAAGAAAGTGTCCTAATAATGTCGAAAAATATTTTGAGCATGATTTCAAATAAGCAAGTTAAAATCAAAAATCAAAAACGTTATTGTTTTGTTTTTTATCAATAGCGAAAAAACTATTAATTTTTTCAAGATTTTTTTCCCATAGAACGGTTGCTCTTAAATCAGATCATTTTGACTTATTTAACCAACTCTGTATCTCTTACCATTAACGAGATACCCACGCTGTTCACGATAACTAGCTTTTAAATTTATCGTCTTTTATCAATAAATGTTTGTTTCAGATAAGAATCCACATTTGAACGAGTTTGTAACGCAAATTAAGGGTGCCCCAGATCTACAGCCCATCTTCGATTCAATTCAAAAGGATACTCTTAGTAGTCATAACGATTGTTTCCTCATGGATCAAAGCTAAATTAAATTCTGTTGTGCCGTTATTTAATAAGCCTGTTTTTTTTGTGTTTCAAAATGTCAGTGCTAAGTGTATTATTAATTAACAAGTAATATATCATTTCTGTTTGAGGATTTCCGCCGTGGATGGTGTATTCACAGATAAGGTTCCGGTGTAATTAGCCTTACATTATTAAACTAAGATGAATGATTGGAATTAATCAGTTGTCTTTTTTTTTCCAATAAATTACACAGTTGATTATGTATTGTTTTATTTCAGTAAAACAGACTGAAAGAGATCATCTACAAAAAAACAGGTTGCATCACTGCACATAAATGATTGTGTCTTTCAAATTTAGATTTGTTATATTAAACAAATTCGTAAATATAATGAAATAGTTGATTAATTAATAAAAAATTATGAAAATGCGTAAATGATCTGAATTCTCTAGTAACAAAACCGTACCCAAACCACTACCCGCTTATTTTCTAGCATTGAACTGATACCTGACCTGTAACTAACAGAAAATGTGCAATTCAACTCACGGTTTCTGACCCGAATGCACTTGCCACTCGAAAGGGTAGGGCATAGAGTATTAAATGACTGCCACAAAATGCCTCTATGAGCGCTCCAACAGCCACTAGCCTTAGTTACTAGCAATTGTTATTATTAAACAATGGGGGTGAATGATATATTGATATAATTTTGATATCGCCCCTAGTAAATACAGTTATTAAGGTGTTTGTAAGTGGACAATTAAAACGTAACGAAGAGCAAGGTGTTATATCTTCAACCAAATATTTTTATCTACAGGGATTTTGATATTATAAAAGAAGAGTGGATTTCGGTTTTTGACCCGGCTCATAGTGTACACTGTACAGGGTGGTCCAAATTCGAAGGAATTTCATGGGTCATAGTCAAGATAGAGAAACGGTTAAATTACCAAAAATGTGATTTTTTGGGACAAACTCAGAACAGTTCTCAAATATATTCTATCATTTCCGGTTTCTCTTATTTTTTTTTGTTTCCACAGCCTACTTTTTGTTACTTATCTTTAAAAAAATTAAAAAACCTGTAACTTGCATATTATTGAAAATAAATACACCAACCCCTATATATTTGGAATGGGAAAAAAATAAAGAATTTAAATAGGTCATAGCTTCCATTTAAAACAAGGTAAGTTTGTACTTTTTTCGACAAAAAAATCGATTTTCTTAAAACTACAGGAAATGGCTTCAAATTTATTATACACGTTATTTATAGCCCAATTAAGGATTATTAGACCCTAAATACAATTTTTAATTTTTCGTGAAAAATGGGCCTTTGTACTTTTTTCGACAAATAAATCGATTTTCTTAAAACTACAGGAAATGGCTTCAAATTTATTATACAGGTTATTTATAGCCCAATTAAGGATTATTAGTCCCTAAATACGATTTTTAATTTTTCGTGAAAAATGGGAAAAGTGCAAAGGCTATATATAGTCTTTGTACTTTTTTCGACAAAAAAATCGATTTTCTTAAAACTACAGGAAATGGCTTCAAATTTATTATACAGGTTATTTATAGCCCAATTAAGGATTATTAGCCCCTAAATACAATTTTTAATTTTTCGTGAAAAATGGGCCTTTGTACTTTTTTCGACAAATAAATCGATTTTCTTAAAACTACAGGAAATGGCTTCAAATTTATTATACAGGTTATTTATAGCCCAATTAAGGATTATTAGCCCCTAAATACGATTTTTAATTTTTCGTGAAAAATGGGAAAAGTGCAAAGGTTTTAATTTTTAATAATTTCATCAAACGACCGTGCTG